>JAJJWW010012551.1:0-225362 GCA_023531295.1 Papaver armeniacum
AAATATAGAATGTATTTTGGCTCTTACTTTAGATAACGTGGTGTCGTTCACTTTTTGAAGCACTTTGAAATCTATGAAATCATATTTAGGTTCGAAAGCCAGGCTCCATGTCTAGTTGTTTCACTTCGGTGAACTTGTTGAACCACGAACGTGCTTATAGTCAACAATTCGGAAGCTTCCTTTGCGACAGAGATTAAACCTTTCAATGGCATACAAATTTCCTTCCACCAACTGGGTTTCAAATTCCTCGATTAGATCCTTTGGCACCTTTGCATGCATCCTGGGTTTTCGTAATTCCCAATAAACATAGTCGTTAAATACATTATATATATAAAATTCAAAAAGATATGCAACAGGAGAGCGTTTTTTCTTTACCTTTTCATCCATTAAGTGCAGTTCTAGTGCATAAACTTCTTTGGTTTTTGGTTTCGATTTCCAAATCTTAGGAATCTTTGCCTTAACAACTTTCTTCGGCGAACAGGGAAGGATCTAGATCATCAAACAATTTTATAGTCCATGATCATTGTTCTTTTCCCTGCATACGATTTTGTAGGCGTAAAATTAATGAAACCATAATATTAGCAAAACAATGCATCTATGCACTCAATTCATGATATCCTTAATGCAATTGGGATTGAGAATAAGAATAGTTAACCTTGGTTGATGCTCGAGTAATTTTCTCGACATGTTTATTTGTAACCGTGTCCTCCGTTTCTCTCGTATAAGAGAAACCATAATATTAAGTCCGATGATTTTAATTTGAAAGATATTTAATATAATAAAGTTAATAAAGATAAAGAAAAGCGTAACAAAGAGAAGCATACTGGGAATTCTTCTATGCTCGCCCAAAAAAAGTGTCTTTGATAGATGTTCATATGTAAGCGACCGTGTGTCCTATATATAGTTTTCAAAGATCCCTGTTAAGGAAATCGGTTTTTCATAGAATTAAAATTCCACTTTGATTTTCAGAAAGGAAAATCAGCGTTTTAGAGTATAATTAAAATTCCCCGAATTTGTTTTAGCTTTCCTATATTCACGGTGTTTTCCATAAAATTCAATTTATATTGAATTCCCAATAAAGGAGGTCTTTCTTTCCATAGAATTTAATTTGTATTGAATTCCCAATAAGGAAATCGGTGTCCTGGAATAACTAAACTTGTATTAGTTTTTCCTAAATCCATTCTAACTCGTTTTATTTTTTATTTTTTTTTACCGACTGCATGAGACAATACACTCGCTTTGTACGTTGCGGCTTGGATTGCTGCGCATTGGTGATTTACAATATTACTCATTTAACTACTACCGAAACCAGTTATTACAACTCTTTTTGATTTATATATTATTATATGAACATCCACAAAACCATAATCGCGAATAATGCATACAAAATGATCGGCCACTACCTTATTTTCAGCGAAATATGGCGTGGGATTGATAAGATCAATCGAGCACTTAGTTTCATTACAAATTTTGTCACTAAGGATTTTTATTATCAACACAATTTAATTGGAAAGATGTTTTTTAAACTTTTTTAACCGGGAGATTATGAGAGTCTTTAGTGAATGAAATAACTCATAGGCGATTATATATTAATAAAGCACCCACTTCCCAATAGCAAACCAACCTTTGTGACTCTGTTCTATTCAAGTCTACCCTGAACAAAAGTGCCAAAATAATATCAAAATGCTTCATAAGAACTACCACCTTTTTTTCTAATTAGTACAAACTGAACCTGTAATCCAGCAGATCACAAACACTAAGAACAAAGCGCAATATATACAATAGGTACTATTAAGATTGAGAAAATAAGGCATACAAATCACCATAGATTTCGGAAACCCAGACATAAAAATTTCTTTTTAAAAAAAAAAAAATTTAGGTAATTATCATCAAAGCATGAACTTCAGAAACATCAGGGTAAGACATTATACTGTGTTATTAAGCAAAGAATTTTGTTGAGACTTGAAGTTAAGCACATAGGTATGTTTCCTGCAAAGGTGTTGAGAAACATTTCTTTAGCAGCCCTACAATAAAACCTCAGGGTATACAATATTTATCGTTGAAAGATCTTTGGTTTCATTCGACAGTAGCACATTTATTCTCCTTGCGGCAGTGCATCTTGACAATGCAACGTAAAGTTGTCCATGGCTAAACACTTGAATGCGGAGATCAATTCCGACGTATTTCACAGATTGTCCTTGTGATTTATTGATTGTCATGGCATAAGCAGGACGAACAGAAGCGACGTCTTGTCGGGTTAATATTCATTTCTCGCCGTTGACGGCTTGAAATTTATTCTTGGGATGAAAACAATCTCACCTGCTTTATCACTCTGTCAAAATCATGGCTTATACATGTTGTCGCACCTAGTGACCAACAACCTAGTACCATTACAAAAGACCTTAGGGTGCTAGGTTTCTCGGGACCATTATTGGACATCCAACCTTGATTTCCGGCTTTGAACCTCGGCATTCCCGGGTGGGTTTATATTTTGCAGGAATTCGCTATTAAGCCGTGGAGTGTGCATGGGTCTGTCTGCATTTAGCTTGTCCGCAGCTAGGTAAGTGTACATATCCCCATCCAAGGAATTCATACCACGAATTTATCTTGTGTACATCCTCATTGTGGCCGAGAGTATCACCCGTTCAGTGAAGCGTTTGGAGATACCCTTTCTTTTGTTTCCAGCCATGGATAAAGATCATTTATTAGTCCACCATATCTTTGCACCTAATTCTTGACGGAGGTAGATCAACAACTTCCTTTGGATCATCACCAATCTATCATATTCAGCCAGCACATGTCAGTACTATATCTAATAAAAAAAAAATTTAAACAAATGTGTAAAAGTAACGTTAGGAAGATCGCTACCTCAGACAGGTATTTTGCAAAAGCAACATTTTCCGGCTCAAGTGCATCCAAACGCATTCGATGAAGTGACGGACGGTCACATCATTTCCAAAGCAATGATCTCCTTAGGCATGCCCCAACAACTTGTTCCACGGCTGACCAAGATTTTCTGGGCAATGTTTGTTAAGTCTCCACCTAGAACAACGGTAATTCCACCGAATGGTCTCTCTTATTCCCAATATCACGCGGTGTTCGATCAGCTCGCTTCAACTTGGGAACTATGTTGCATTGGTACTTCGTCCCATATAATTAGTTTAACTTTTGTTAAGGAGTTTAGAATGTGGATCTTTTTGTCAACTCCACAAACACCGGTTTCATTTATTTCTATGGGTATTCTAAGCGTTGAATGTCTTTGTGCGACCTCCCACCAAAAGAAGTGAAGCTATTCCGCATTTGGGCGAGTGGTTAAAACAATGTGTCCATCCCTACCGGCGACTTGATGCCAAAGTGTTATATAGGAATGTCTTACCACTTCCCCGCAATGCCGTTGAAAGAACGGTTTGCCATCACCATTCTTTACGGAATCATTAACTCGAATTGTACTGTTGACAATTGGAGCTAAATTCAACTTTTTAATGTTTTCATCAACCTCGGAACTACATATTGCAAGTTGAAGGCACCGATGCTCCCATAAAAACTTGTCACCAACCTCATCACTCCAAGTCAGTTGTGGCCTTGGCATATCTTCAAAATCTTCTAGAGATTTTCCAGTTCACGCAACTCGAATATTCAACAGTACAATCCATAATCAAGTACCCGTCATACGTTGGCTTACTGAATATTATACTTAATCGAATTTTGAAATGTAGATCATCACATATTTTATTAAACTTTGACCACGGGACATCTCGGGTGAGTTGGATTCTGATCACAAAGAATTATTTTGAAAAGTTTTCTGTTGAACTCAGTTTTCATCAGCTTCTTCTAGACACTTTAACCATTCCTTGTCATCTCCTAAAATCCCTAGCGCGTGCATGCGGCTTTGAATATACGATGTTGTTTTTTAACGTTGCCATTCAGAATTGTTTTGGAGTCCTCAAAAGAACTTTGCACAAAGAATAAGGTTAGTAATAAACGCAGTAATACAATTCACCAACATTGGGGCTCACGGTGCATCCTTGCTATAGCAAAACCTCGCTTCCTTGTCAGTCCAATTTATTCCTTTATTCCACCTAAAATGTGGAAAATCTTGGTATGTATATGCTTTTCTTTGTAGGATTGTTATGATAGTACTCGGAAATATGCCATCAATGTTGACTTCTGTAGTCCTCCGCAGCAAAGATTGGCTGTATCTATTGGGTTATTTGGATCATACACCCTCTGGCCAAGGGAAGATGAATAGCCAGTCGAACAACAGTAGGTTCTTCTTCATGCATCCAATTACCATATAAACGCCATGCTGCCTCAGGTGGACCTATATATCTTGCATCAATGTCTTTGTTGCACCGTCACGGTTGACGATTAATGTTGCACGATCGTGGCCTTTATAGATATATTTGTGTATATATTTAACGGCTCTAACACCACCCAGAGACCTCAACATTAATGTGGCAATTGAACATCCTGGACAAATAAGGGTTGTACGGTACAACATGTGTGTTATTTGCTTTGAATGATTTGCGGATGTTGATGGTGGATTTTCGTTTAAGGTTATATTTGTAAAAACCAGAGAAAATCATGCGCTGACATCTTGTAAAAGATAAAGCCGTTTATAAGTGACGGATACTCCTCACTTAATTCTCCAAGAATGGAGCATGTAGCAACAATCCCTTCCACGTGAATTTCATATCAGCCTTGTATTTCCTGTACCCATTATCGGTGTGGCATGACGACCGAATGTTACTCTTACGAGTAACACGAACCTCAAGCACTATAATGAATCCATGTACGAAATACCCGTGTTGTGCTGATTCTCGGTGTGTTATACTAGCCCGAGCCCTCTCGGTGTGTTATACTAGCCCGATTGAGCCCCTCTCGGTGTGTTATACTAGCTCCGATTGAGCATCAGGACTTGGCGTATCGGTCTCAGGATATGATTCGATCGCAGTCATCCAACTCCACAAGCATGATTGGATGACCACGAATCAATTCCATCACCCCCAAGCGGTATGGAATACACACACGCCTTAGCTTGCCGATATGATCTAATCGCAGTCATCCAACTCCACAAGCATGATTGGATGACCACAGAGAGAAGAGATCAATTCCATCACCCCCAAGCGGTATGGAATACACAGGCCTTAGCTTGCCGGATATATCTCGATCGCAGTCATCCAACTCCACAAGCATGATTGGATGACCACGATCAATTCCATCACCCCCAAGCGGTATGGAATACACACGGCCCGACCCCCGCATGGTCGACCATTGGCCTTCGCTTGCCAAGAAACCGTCCATACCAAGCATTATGGATGAGAAACCTAAATTAGGGTTTGCGGCATATTACATGTGTCGCAAAACGTTCTCAACCGGCCCATCTTCGCAGGCATAGATGGAGGGTGTAGATGTAGACTCAAAGGGCCCGAGCATGTCGACACAATCACCATGTGACCGCCACACACTTGATTGTCGGTCAAAGCCAACCGTGGTTGGTTACAACAAAACCGTCGCCCAAAGGAGCATGGTCGCGCGGCTTTGAAAGCCAAAAATAGGGTTTGAGCCATCACGCGCGTCCATCTTCTCGGCACGAATGGAGGTCACAGATCAGATCGAGCAGGTCCGGTCATACCAGCATGACCACCGTGGACCCATCTACCTCCTCTTTGCGGGTCGGCCAAGGCACATCATGCCCGTCAACCCAAAACGCACGCCCCAAACATGCGTGGTTACACTTCCCAAATGGTAAATCGATCTCGACCACTCAACTTCACGGATGATTGGGTGGCTTAGATCACGTTTTCATGAGATAATGAGGTATAGGTGTGAACATCAGCCTACCACCTTCACGGTGGTATGATCGCCAAGACCGACCAAGATGGGTCGTCTTGGAAAACGCGCCCAAACTTGGGATGACACGCGGTTATCAATTCCCTTTGCGGTAAAACTCTTATCGCAAATCCGATCTCAACCACTCAACTTTGACGGTCAAATTGAGTGGCTTAGATTGCATCTCCATGGGAAAGTGAAGACATGGACGTGTACACCATCATGTTGTCTACACACATGTATGGTCGGTCCTCCTCAAAACCTTCCGTGCTTGGTTTCGACCAAGTTAAAGAGTGATGCTTCGCACCTCTTTAAAAACCTATTTCATCAACGGCCGCAGATGAGTGTCTCAAACATCATCTCATCCGTCCGACTTCACCAGCTTGGTTATACAACCTGGTCAGAGTTATTTGGTTAGTGAGGAGTCATTACCCATCACTTTACCACACCGTAATGCAAGATGCGCATAAAATACACACGATACTCCACAAGTATCGACTTTCCGAATAACGCAGTGTTATTCAATTCAGCATTACATGCTATCTTTCGTGGATCCACGATCCACATTCCGCACATCAATCATGTCACAAACTGGGGATACTTATATGGGGTATTGGTGGCGGTTTACGGCGTGCAACGCGCAACGCGCCATTACAAAACGTGTTAGGAAGTCATGGACGGTTAGAGATGAACTGGAGAAGTGGGCAAGACCGGTCGTATGCTACCGACACACAACTCCACCACTCCATCATTCCATTACCTCCACTTCCCACGAGAAACGTGAATGAGGCTCAATGACTTGTATAAATAGGTTCTCCGCCCTATTTCGAGGACAAAACAAGGAATATACGGAAACAGAACAACACAAGTTCAGTCGACAGAAACCAAGTGTTAATACAACATCGTATTCAAACACCCAGAGCTTGCTTGCATCAACCGTAAGCTTGCTCATATTTCTGTTACAAGTCATAAGCAAGCCAACATCTTCACAATCTCAACACCTTCTTCGCTTCCCTCCCTAAGATCAACCCCATCTCCTTCACTTTGTGGACCGAAACAAGTCTGGAACGGCCATTTCTTGGTTTAGGCCGGACTTGCATGCATTGATCTCTCGAATCTACAAGCACTCACCGTGATGCATTTGTTGAAGGTTTAAATTCATTCCTTATCACACCCCAAATTACCAAATTCTGCAGGAGTAGTTTTCACCCATCAACAATTGGCGACCACAGTGGGAGATTGATCTATCGGTTGCACAAAAAATTGAATTCTCAATTTTTCAGTTTCCATCTCGCAATGTATCCGGAAACAACAGGCGGTTCAGATATCATGGGAAGCATGGCTGGAATGCTGGAGGATGTCTTGGCAAATCAAGCCGGTATCACCAAGAGGCAGAGCGAGACATTTCGCCTTTTGAATGATATAGCGGCACAATTACAAGAAGCGTCGACATGCATCCACTCCAAGCGGCGCAAGAAATGTCGAATCCTTAGTCGAGTCACACCTTTACTAGGTGGAGAGGCAAAAAGAGCGTTTAACCGCGGGTGACTCAGAAAGATGAACAACATGGTCCAGTCAACAATGAAGAACCAAGGCAACTCCACAGGAGAGGACTTGTCGGAGTACTACAACGTCTACCTAGGATAAAGAAATGGAGCCCGCAGCTTACGGATCCTCTTTGGAAGATTTACATCTCAAGACCCTTGTCGGCCGTGAAGAAACGCTTGAGGAAGGAGAGATCAATCAAGTAACACGTGAGTACAGGAGGATGGGAACGTTCAATTCGATCACTCGGCGGTGATATTACAACACCTCCCATCACCGTGAGCCGAGCAGCTGCAAGTCCACGGCATCTCATCAAGTGTGACACCTCCCGTAGTCACCGAGCAACAACTTCCACTCCTTCATCGGGACGAGGAACAGGAGGGGCGAGAGGAGGACCATCTCCCATTATTGCAGAGACTTGATGAAAAAAGCGAGGAAGTTCTTGTCAAGACTCAAACGGATATGGCCGCAACTCCTGGGAAAGAGGTACTCACTTTTCTTAAGACATTAACCGATCGATTTCCACATGACCCAATAAACCCACCGGAGACAACAAGGAATGAATTCAACGCAGGAGAAGGTACTTCAATGGCACGGACCTACATGGACACGATCAAGAAGCGACATCGGATATGAGCGGTCTGTCATGGAGGCTCCTACACTGGGACCGATCCTCACAACGATCTTCCTCGAGTCAATAGTTTCACTCTGGTTCGGCGGTCCCGTCATGGAGGCTCCTACACCGGGACCGATCCTCACAACGATCTTCCTCAGTCAATAGTTTCACTAGTTCGACGGTCTGTCATGGAGGCTCCTAGAAACTGATCCTCACAACGATCTTCCTCAAGTCAATAGTTTCACTATGAACCATAGGCCGGTGGATGGAAGCGGTTTCTCTATTGGAAAGTTTATGCAAACTTTCACATCTCTCGAAGAATCGGCGCGCGGAGACGTTTCTTGCTATCAACCGAGGAGGAAGGTCACGACCGTGACCTACATGTCACCGCACGCATCAAGGATTCGAGTCCAAGACGACCCTTATCTACACAGGATCGTCTTCATTACTCTCAAGATTCTCGGGACATCCAAGGCTCTCCCTGTGCAAGGTCGTGCGGAAGCCTACCACAATGACGGACTTCGAGGGAAACCAAACCAGCACATACGGGAGAAGCTCCGTGGAAAGAATCAGACAAGTTCGTTGCATCCCACTCCCCATGTGGGCGTCAATTCAGGAAGAAGACCGACTTGCATCATTGAAGGCTAGTACCCACGATGCATCTTTGCTGACGAAGCATTCTTCTCCATCTTTGTGAAGCCACAACCCACGTTCACACGAGGAGGGAACGAACTTTTATGGCGAGTCGTGACCGGAAAAGAAAAGAAAGATATACCAAGATGCCATTATCAGCAGAGGAGAGACTGTTACCAGTCTCTCCACCTAATGGAATGCTACAACAAAGAACGAACCACAAGAGCAAGTGCTAGATGCTCCACAACAACTGCAAGATGGCACCAACTCTACAAATCGATGAAATTGAAATCGTTGAGGAATCTCCTAGGCCTATCTCCATCAGCTCAACCTGTGTGTACGGATAAACGCACGAAGCTCGTGCAACTTCTCAAAGAGTACCGGGACATATTTGCTTGGAGATATGAAGAAATGCTTAGGATGAAAATTGGTCACCCATCATATACATGTCATACCCGTATCCAAGTCGGTTAAACGGTTGTAGTTCATACATGAGGAAAATGGATAGATCGGGTGTTGCATAGACTTCAGAGACTTGAACAGTGTTTGCCCAAGAACGATCCTCATCTGCCTAACATCGACATGTTAATAGATACAACCAGCGGACACGGCATGTTCTCCTCCATGGATGGATGTAGCGGCTACAAATGATAAGGATGTACGAGCATGATGCAAGTAAGATATCTTTTCGAACTCCTCTCGGAAATTTTTATTATACCATCTTTGCCATTTGGTTTAAAGAGTGCCGGTTCAACGTATAACCGCTCTATGACGGTAATCTTCCACTCGGAGCCGATACCTCAAGGGAGCAGCCTCAAGAAGATAACGATGTCCAACCGCCATATCGAGAGAGATCCGGGCGAGTTACTCTATCGACAGTGGTCGAACAAGATCCGGGTGAGTCACTTTATCGACAACGGTACATGTCTATCACGCTATATTGGAGAATCCGCGCTTTTGGTCATCCTCTGGGAGATGTTGAACGCTCATCTACAACAACATATGCCTTTGATAGAAAGAACCGGGCCTGCGGGAAGAGCCTCATAATGTTTGTAGGGGCATATATCTCACCAACAAAGCGATACAACATTCGGCCTTACGTAAGTTCCTTGGCGGCAAGAGGAAAACCACCAAGATACAACATCATGCACGTCCACCAACTCCAACTCCAGTACCACGTGCACGAATCCCACAATGATGAAACAACGTCCAAGGTATTCCATACCTGGCTCGACAACAACCACTGCAGACAAACCATGTAAACCACGCTTGGGGACTGAGGCTCAGCATGAATTTCCTTCACCGTCAGTCAAGGACTTCTTCAACATGAGAAAGATGGTCAGTCAAGAATCATGGATTCGCAAGGATAATCGAACTGAAGAGGAAGCCACTTCAACGCTCCCTCCAGCAGAAGCTGCTTCAATGGTCTATTCAAGAGCCGCCGCAACGTTCTCTCCGAGACCCACGTTCGCTTCTGGAATCCTTCTTCAACACTCTCTCCGGGACCCACCTCAACGGCCGCATCGAAAACCACTTTAACATCCTCTCGAGACGTTTCAACACTCAAGCCGCATCAATAACTGCGCTCCTCCGGTCAAGTTATCTTTGATGTACTCATTGCTCAACATACGTCTCATTCATCCTTCATAAGGGCCCAGTGAGCATGAAAAACCTAAAAGTCGATAGGAGAAGAGTTATCTTGTGGAAAGATATTTTCCTATAGTTGAAAAGGCGCGGTGAACAACTCATCATCAATGTTTACATATCCTTGAAGTTGCCAACACTTCGACTTGGTACCAAAGATTATCTCCAATAAGACATCTCAACGGGGATTCTTTTCTTCCACAATGAAATAAAAGGCGGGAGTTAGAACTTGTATGAAAGCACATGAGAGATGTAGTCACGCACGGCAAGACACAACTCACATCGGAGCACACAATGGCGGTCCAAACACCATTCAAGTCCGGTACAAATTTTAGTCCGGTACAAATTTTAGTCCCGGACAAATTTTAGTCAAAAGGTACAAATTTCAAGTCTGGTGTTGATTTCAAGTCCGGTAAGTTTCAAGACCCAGTACAAGTTTCAAGACCGGTACAA
The DNA here is from genome assembly GCA_023531295.1 of Papaver armeniacum. Taxonomy (NCBI): domain Eukaryota; kingdom Viridiplantae; phylum Streptophyta; class Magnoliopsida; order Ranunculales; family Papaveraceae; genus Papaver; species Papaver armeniacum. The sequence goes on from JAJJWW010012551.1 coordinate 10,724, forward strand.
GTTTCAAGACCGTCGGGCGTATGTGGGTGAGACCCACTTTCAACCGAAGGCAGAACACGACAAGCCCACGTTCGATCAAGCGGCGCGATAACCCCACGAACGGCGGGCGCAGCGGTCGGTCGATTAGGCACATCCCCACGATCGAGTGAAGCAGCGAAATAGCCCCTCGACCGAAGCAGGCATATCAAGGTCGATCGAAGCAGGCAAGACCGACATCATACTAGGGAAACGCTCTCCTATATGCCTTTTGAACGTGACATACTCCAAGGACAGGATGACCCGTCCCTCATGGTAACATCTAACTTTGCCTTACAAGTTTTATCTTTAACCGTCACCATCTCATGCCTACCACACAATAGTGTAACCATTATGTGCTAGGCAGGGGACTTAATGTTGATGGTGGATTTTCGTTTAAGGTTATATTTGTAAAAAACCAGAGAAAATCATGCGCTGACATCTTGTAAAAGATAAAGCCGTTTATAAGTGACGGATACTCCTCACTTAATTCACCAAGAATGGAGCATGTAGCAACAATCCCTTCCTGTGAATTTCATATCAGCCTTGTATTTCCTGTACCCATTATCAGTGTGGCATGACGACTGAGTGTTACTCTTACAGAGTAACACGAACCTCCAAGCACTATAATGAATCCATGTACGAAATACCCGTACAGGCGATTCTCGGTGTGTTATACTAGCCCGAGCCCTCTCGGTGTGTTATACTAGCCCGATTGAGCCCCTCTCGGTGTGTTATACTAGCCCGATTGAGCATCCCGGACTTGATCAGATCGGTCTCAGGATATGATTCGATCGCAGTCATCCAACTCCACAAGCATGATTGGATGACCACAGATCAATTCCATCACCCCCAAGCGTGTATGGAATACACACGGCCTTAGCTTGCCGTGATATGATCTAATCGCAGTCATCCAACTCCACAAGCATGATTGGATGACCACAGATCAATTCCATCACCCCCCGCAGGTATGGAATACACACGGCCTTAGCTTGCCGGATATGATCTGATCGCAGTCATCCAACTCCACAAGCATGATTGGATGACCATAGATCAATTCCATCACCCCCAAGCAGGTATGGAATACACACAGCCGACCCCGCATGGTCGACCATTGGCCTTCGCTTGCCAAGAAAACCGTTCATACCAAGCATTATGACGGAAAACCCTAAATTAGGGTTTGCGGCATATTACATGTGTCGCAAAAACGTTCTCAACCGTCCATCTTCGCAGGCATAGATGGAGGGTGTAGATGTAGACTCAAAGGGCCCGAGCATGTCGACACAATCACCATGTGACCGCCTACACACTTGGCCAATCGGTCAAAGCCAACCGTGGTTGGTTACAACAAAACCGTCCGCCCAAAGGAGCATGGTCGCGCGGCTTTGAAAGCCAAAAAATAGGGTTTGAGCCATCACGCGCGTCCATCTTCTCCTAAGCACGAATGGAGGGTCACGATCAGATCGAGCAGGTCCGGTCATACCAAAGCATGACCACCGTGGGCCCATATACCTCCTTCTTGCGGTCGGCCAAGGCACATCATTCCCGGCCAACCCAAAAACGCACGCCCAAACTCGTGCGGTTACACTCCCAAATCCTAAATCGATCTCGACCGCTCAACTTCACCGGATGATTTGAACGGCTTAGATCACGTTTTCATGGGATAATGAGACATAGGTGTGAACACCAACCTACCACCTACACGGTGGTATGATCGACCAAGACCGACCAAGATGGGTCGTCTTGGAAAACGCGCGCCAAACTTGGGATGACACGCGGTTATCTTCTTCCTTTGCGGTAAAGATTTATCGCAAACCGATCTCAACCACTCCTCTTTGACGGTCAAATTGAGTGGCCTAGATTGCATCTCCATGAGACGGTGAGACATGGACGTGTACACCATCATGCCGTCAACACGCATGTATGGTCGGTCCTCCACAAAATCCTTCCCGTGCTTGGTTTCGATCAAGCTGAAGAGTGATGCTTGCGCACCTCTTTAAAAACCTATTTCATCAACGGTCGCAGATGAGTGTCTCAAACATCATCTCATCCGTCCGACTTCACCAGCTTGGTTATACAACCCTGGTCAGGAGTTATTTGGTTAGTGAGGAGTCATTACCCATCACTTTACCACACCGTAATGCAAGACTGCATAAAATACACACGATACTTCACAAGTATCGACTTTCCGAATAACGCAGTTATTCAATTCAAGCATTACATGCTATCTTCCGTGGATCCACGATCCACATTCCAGACATCAATCATGTCACAAACTGGGGATACTTACTGGGGTATTGGTGCGCGGTTTACGGCGTGCAGGCAACGCGCCATTACAAAAACGTGTTAGGAAGTCATGGACGGTTAGAGATGAACCGGAGAAGTGGGCAAGACCGGTCGTATGCTACCGACACACAACTCCACCACTCCATCATTCCATTACCTCCACTTCCCACGAGAAACGTGAATGAGGCTCAATGACTTGTATAAATAGGTTCTCCGCCCTATTTCGAGGACAAAACAAGGAATATACGGAAACAGAACAACACAAGTTCAGTCGACAGAAACCAAGTGTTAATACAACATCGTATTCAAACACCCGAGCTTGCTTGCATCAACCGTAAGCTTGCTCATATTTGTTACAAGTCATAAGCAAGCCAACATCTTCACAATCTCAACACCTTCTTCGCTTCCCTCCCTAAGATCAACCCCATCTCCTTCACTTTGTGACCGAAACAAGTCCGGGAACGGCCATTTCTTGGTTTAGGCCGGACTTGCACAGATTGATCTCTCGAATCTACAAGCACTCACCGCGCAGTGCATTTGTTGAAGGTTTAAATTCATTCCTTATCACACCCCAAATTACCAAATTCTGCAGGAGTAGTTTTCACCCATCAACAGCGGATAATCACCTCTTTACCATCGTCACGTCTACGATAGATTGGATACCCCCCTTCATCCAGACCTGTTCTCTCTGTATTTTTTTTTGGATAGCCTCTGCTACATCTTCCATTTTTCATGCACATAGAATCCCGGCCACATGGTCCATGTACCATACACTTTCTAACGGTATCAAACAAAACTGGATCAGTTTCTTCATCTGGGAACTCCGCAGAAACACACTTGTCGACTTGTTCAACGGTGTGAATTTTTTCAGGGCCATCCAAGAATATAAGAGCGTGCATATGAGGAAAACCACGCTTTTGAAATTCGATCGTGTGAACATGTGCAACAACTGTTCCAAATACATTTCCTTTTTTGATTTCTTTCATTAATGCAACTCTCTTCATTTCAAATACACGGGCTATGAGATCAGGGCGATCCGAAGCATATTGACGGGACAATAGTGCATCCTGTATTTCTGGCCACCGAGGATTTGCAGTCATTGTTAGGAAGATATCTGGGTGATGATGAAACCGTGTAATGGCCATTGAATCCTGGTAGATCTCAGACATATACCTAGGCCCGCCAATAAAAGATGATGGCAAAACAAATGGCTTTCCATCGTCTTTGGGATCCATTCCAGAGTCCTTCGATGCCTTTATATTGTTGTAAGAATCTGCTCGCAGCTTTTCCTGATTTATCTTAAGGAAATACAGATTGTTTTGCTCGGTGGATGCCCATGCATCTACCAAGTACTCCTGAAAAAGCTTTTTTCCCCTCAAGATGGTAGAGTAATCGTTTTGACGCTGGAAAAGACGAAAACAGTGAAATTGTTTCAAAGTTAATCGTTTCATAGTATGTTTACCTGTTTTCGGATTCAGTTGCTTCATCTCTGGATGCCAGCCCATTTCTCCGTAGGGAAAGAGCAAAACATAATGCAGAGGCAAGTACGCAGGGTGACATTCAGAAATGCGTTCAAGTGCATTACCTGCTTTCAGATGTAGTATGATATCCCGGAAGCTAGGTTTCTCAGTTATCTCAAGAGTAGCATTACGGAAACTTCGTCGATCGTTGGCAAATTATAACGCCTTTCATCCGTGCTTTTTTTGTAGTGCATGATTACCTTAACATCTTGCTCTTCAGGACTTACATTGGCAAGTATCTCGCGTGCATGGTAATACTTGCCGCAGAATTCATTATACTTTATAAGCATATCCTGAATTTTTTTGAGAACATCTTTACTAAGATTGGTATTTCGGTTAGCACGAAAAGCCAGCGCTAGATTAGGATCGTATAAATATAACTGTGAATAAATTGGGATTTTACCTTCATCAAGTAACAACGATCCTGTTCTGTGACGAAGTTCACCGTGTATGGCAAAGCTACGCGGACCCCTACCTTCGTGAGCCTGCTATCCAGGATTACAACCAAGGTGGTAAAAGCATTTGCGTAATTAATCGACGTATGTTTTCTAGGAAATATGTTGATGAGCATCATCTCCGTCCAATAAAACCATCGGTTCATCGGGGAGGTTCAAGAAGCATATGGAGTATGACTTTTCCATCACGACAGCATTTGGTAAATTCTGGTTTCTTCTTGGTTGATGTAGACTTCTTCTCATCCATCCAATGAAGTGCTCCACACATTGGGCACTCAATATCCATTTTACCAAGATAATGACGATCACATAAGAACCGATCGACCTTCCGACTCCGGTTATTGCTGTCCATTCATATCGTCTTCATCATCTGACGAACCACAGAATTCATCCAGACCATCTAATGAAAAACCTTCGTCAGCAATTGGTCTGTACACAACATTGAAATACATAATGTTAATAGAATTCTTACATTTATGAAAATAAACAGATTATTTATGTTCTTACATTTGAATGCAGGTTGAATCCACGCCTGGATCTGCACTACCATCTGAAATATCTGAATTCACCTGTAGTATGGAGTACAATTAAACAGCCATAATATACCATATAATACACATTAAGAATATATAAGATTCCATAATGCTTATTTTCCTAAGAGATTGTTACCTGATTTCTTATCGTAATTTCAGAGGCATTATCTCGAGTAGCATGTGCGTGAACGTTTAAGTCCTGGGACTGCAATATAAGCATCAAATTTTTAACATATTAGCATCCAAAAGTCTGTGCAAACAACGCCATTATCTTATCGTAATTGCAAATCAGTTTTATGTGCATACTTCTTTTAAGGGCGCATCTTTCCTCTTCGGATCCGCCTACGCTACGACCTGATTCCGAGGATATCTTTCCATTATGATACAATAAACAAAATAAATGTATTCGGTCTGGAGACACAAATAAAAAAATGCGGGTGGGGGGATATATATGGCAAATTAAAGAGGTAGAGGTATGGAGCTCTCGTCAATTGGGGTATCTTTGTATAGTGCATACGTCCCCAAAAAGAAACAAGACATCCTAGTTGAATTAGACCTTATAGTTGATTCATGTCACATTCCTTTCTTAAGACTACCATATTCTCTTTTGTCTAAAGTATACTAAAGTGCTTTTACCGTCAATATTCTCTTCTATTTTCAATCTAGTGTATTCTCTTTTGTTGTCAATTTAGTTACAATAAACATGAGTGTCCATCTGATGGATTGCAAAGAATCTACAATGTCAATGCATTAGCCAATCCTTGCATCACTTGTAGTTTGGTGGGATATTTTGTTAGTATCTTGTGTAAATAAATCACCTGGTTATCATCCTTATCCTCCGTTCTTTGTTTGGCTACTCTAATTTGGCGTGCTTTCTGAGCAGTTGAACGGGATCCCTGGCAATTCGGACACCAATCAAACATATCAGAAATTATTAGAAATCACTTAGACACATTTATAATTAAGCCACGTAATCATACTTTAGCCCTTATGGTTGATTCATGTCCTATTCCTTTCTCCTGGCGTATCTTCTCCTGGCGTGCTTTTTGTGCTTCCGATCTGGATCGCTGGCAAATAAATAAGTATGCAAGGTCTTATACCAATTGATTAATAATAACTGAACGCAGCCTATATGTGGTCATTCACATGTTTCTGAAATTTTCGTTAAAACAGTTACTGCAAGAATCCATGTATGAAATTACTTTAACTGATGCCAAACACTAATAAATTGAACACTTAATCAGGGGTTGGAAGCCTGAGGACTACACATTCCCTTACGCTGGAGTACACATATTCCATTGCACAAAAGTGCACGATGTTCAGCCAGGTCCACGTGATGATATTGATTGGTACTCCAGCACTTAACGTAATTTCATACATGGGTCAAAAATCTTTAGAGTTTTTGATTAATGTCGTGTTTTTTTACAATTCAAAACTCACGAAGATTACACGACTCATAAGATGATCCTTCAAATCCAAACTATTGTTTTTTATCTCGAAATTCTAACTTTGTTTATGGTAAACAAAAGGATCTTGATGGAAACTTAAACATCAAATCTAAGCATGTAATCCTAAATAAAAGAAAGGGAGCATACCTTGGTAATGTGTGAACGGGTTTGCTTACGCCAATTTCCATTGCTCTCATAGTTTTTTTCACATATTGTTCCATCACTCTCACCGTTTTTTGCACATCTCTCTCGCCCCGTCGTTTCGTTTGAGTTGTTGAACCTTTACCGTTAAGGTTCGGATATTCATAATTGTGCGACATGCCCGCTGTAAGCTAGAACTTTATCCTCTTTAGTATTGTATTGGAACAATCTCGGTTACCACGATCATGGAACTTTAATCATAAAACCTATTCAAAAGCATCATCTTTTGATTAGCAAGAAGGAGAATATGTTCATGAATAGGTTACGCGAGGTGATGGCAATTTTTCTTTTAAGGATCTCTGGAGCGTATACAACGTGAAGGAATATCACAAAAAAAAAAAGATGTATCATGCAAAAACCGAATCCGTGAAGGAAAGTTTGGAAGTAGATGTTTTTATGGTATAAACTTTATGGTAGTCTTTCCTGGCCGTCCATGCAAAAAACCAATCCGTAGCTTCCCGACCTTCGGATCAGGGTCCCCATTCAACGTCGTCCGTCTGATAGCCTAGGCTATCATGGAGACAAACCTCATAGGTTTTTATAACAATGATGCTTAACTACTGTGCATACTTGAGTTGCTCAATTTGTGGGTGCATTGTGTTTAAGAATATATTTGTAAGCATTTGGGTTTGGTGCAATATTGGAATAAATGGTCTGGTCCTTCCAAAAATCATTAGTATACTACTGAGAATGTATTTGTTTGAACTACACCATGTGTAGTGAGTTTCCTTTTCATTATGGATTGATTGTGAATTCTGCTTTTTAGATGCTCAATAATATTTGGACGGAGTATTATGGTTGTATCGGGCTTGTGGCTAAATTATCTAGTATTTCAATTTAGTCTTGAAGACCATGATTGTCCTTGATGCTCGATATGGGTAAGTGGAAATATCTTGGTGTGTGCTATTTAAATAGACTCGCTTTTCATTAGTCTGATGTTAAGATTGCTTCTATGCATTTTAAATTGTTTTCAGTGTACTACATTTATTTTGGTTTTCCCTATTTCCCATCCTATTTTTTTTATTTCCCATCTCCCTAAATTCCTATCCCTAATTTTCCTAAGTACAATCCGTATAAATTTTCGTATCTCCTAAAACTATCTTTGACTTTCCAACGATATACCATCCGAACCGTACAACTTTAAAAAAAAAACAGGTAAAAACAAATCACGTTTTCACCATCGGCCACTACCTCTTTTACACCATTTGCATAACTCATCACCGATTCTTCATTGATCAATAATAAAAAAATACCGATTGAAATATTCATCACTGTTAAAAGTAGCCTATGCATGAATCTAGTAAAAGCCAAAGGCAAATCCTATTGTCCTTTATGATTGATATAGTAGAATCAGGAAATTGATCTTTGTAGAAATTTATTACCAGTTGTCCAATAATACATATGATTGAAAAAAAAAAAAATCATGGACATCATCATCATAGTGCACTATATTTACATTAGGGTGGAGGGATAGTTTGGAAATCTGTGGTTAATTAAGTTAAGCACTAACCTCTAAACCTTGTTCAACATTGGGTTTTCAATAAAATTAACCTAGTCTTCTTAGATATTTGATTGAATTACGATTGAAATATTTTACCCTAAATTTTCAATAATTAATGGAACATATTCCATGATAATATTTCATCAGGAATCACCGATCAATAATTAATGGAACATATTCCATGATAATATTTCATCAGGAATCACCGATTAATTTATAAAGGTGTACCATAATAATATATGAATCTAACTAGGGTTTATAATTTGATACTAGTTTTTTAATCTAGGGTTTATAATGTGTTTCGGGTTTTTTTAATGACAAAGAGAGATTAATGAAGAAAGAAGACAAATAATAATGGTAATGATCATAGTTAGAGTCAATTTGACTTTTATAGGTGGTACATAGGAAAAATCAGAATTGAAAAGTAAATTAATTTTGGAAATTCTGAAGGGGATGAGATATAGAAAAAATGGGGGTAGGAAATAGGGAAAACCTTTATTTTGGTGTCTATTGTGAAGTTTCCTTTGTCGTCATCATTTCCCCACATACTGGCAAGTTTAAATTATGTATTACCAACTGTTTGTACTTAGCTCTGCATTTTTAGCCGTCATACGAGTGTTGTTGATGCTGCTAAGAGCTTATTTATGTTTGAGCTAACTGTTATAAAGATATATGGACTATAATAATTGGATTAGCTGCCACGAGCACCCGAGTGTTATAATCAAGCTTTATAAAAAAATATGTTTCTCGGTTCACTTCGAGTTCAAAGTTAATGTATTTATGTTGAGTTACTAAGCATCATATTCGCTGCAGGTACAGTTGTATGGTATCAATGATTGACATTTTCCCATTTATTGAATGTTACTAAGGTGACGACATTTTCCCATTTATTGAATGTTACTAAGGTGACGCAGGTTAAGAGGTGGTTGTTGCTACGCAATTCATTCCATCCATAACAAGAGATAATTGCTACCATTGAGGATGGTAGTTCATATTATCTAAATAAATAGATGACGAACTACGGTCGTGCTTGATCTCTTCGAGCAACAGAGAGGGTACGTAGGCAGCCGCTATGCAGTTCAGCACAAATATACAAGATTGTTCATATCATCTGAAAGTACATGTTGCTGCTTCGGAAGTTCATACCACCTATTCGGAGATGATTGCAATCTTGACAAGTATATATCATAGGCAATTGGCCAATGATGGCTGGTAACCAAAACTACCTTAATTTTGGGCAACTGGCCTCTGTTAATTTTGGGCAATTGGCCTCTGTTAATGTTGGCAATTGGCCGTCTGTTTATTTTGGCAATTGGTCGTCTGTTAATGTTGGGCAATTGGCCTCTGTTAATTTTGGCAATTGGCCGTCTGTTTATTTTGGCAATTGGATGTCCGTTTATTTTGGCAATTGGATGTCCGTTTATTTTGGCAATTGGTCGTCTGTTAATTTTGGGAAATTGGCCTCTGTTAATTTTTGCAACTGGCCATCTGTTTGGAAATTGGAACTCTTATGGGATTTTAAGAGTATTATGGTATGGGACATATGCTCATAGAATTCTAACCTTAACACCAATGAGATCTCTGTTCAGCGAGATTTCAGGTTTTTTGTTTGGTAAGAAATGATTGTTACCTACTGAGATAGAGATTTTATCAATGAACATATTTTTTTTTTTTCTTTACTTGAGTGGCGTTTGTGTGTGAGTCGGAGCTTGCCTAGCGGGCTGAAATCCGGTTCGTTGGAAGTCAGATTCTCCGATCCGTCACATAAACTCTCGTCACTTCCTTGTCGATTTTACCAATATTATCTAGAACGTCTTAATGTTAGCGGTAGTTACGAATAAACAATGATTTCAACTCCTCGAATGTTACGATCGAGTTTAATGGGAGGCATCTAAACCATGTCAAAACGTCTTATTGTAATCTTAATGTTAGCGAGTAGTTGAATAAACAACGATTTCAATTCCTCGAATGTTCTGATCGAGGTTAAATGGGAGGCATCTAAACCATGTCAAAGCGTCTTATTGTAAGATGCTTGGAACAAATCTTTACAGGTGTTATCGAGGTACAAAGCCATCATTTGCTCATAATTAAATATGTTTTCATTCGGGTCTGAATCCCCTTTGAAACTTTTGAAAGTTGGCACATGAAACTTTTCTGGTAATCGACAATCACAAATCACTTTTTGTAATGGGCTTTCCTTGAACATATATACTGGGCCAGCTTTTGATTTACTTGACCATAAACTTTATTCTTTCCACTTGATTTTTCATCATCCTATCAACTTTTGAGTCTATAGACTCATAAACCAAGTCAACGATGACAGCTGGTGAAAATTTAGAAATCATGTGTCTCGAATTTTTTTGTTGATTAGATAATTTTGAGTTCTTGCCTCAGGTCCCTTTGTTGTTGACTTGGTGTCAAGTTCAGGATAGATGACTGTGATGGTAGAGGTGGTATGTTTAGATGCAGATCTGATTGTTCCAGCTGTGTACTTTGATGTCATACAATTGGCGTGGTAGCTTCCGGAGCTGGAGGTGGTTTCATTTGATTGACCTTCTCAGCTAGGGTGTTTATTGACCTCAGTAGGTCATGGAACATGTCTCCTGAGATTTGTACTACATGAGTTTTAATAGTGGTTGGTGGTCTTGGTGGCCTCCTGTGTTGTTCAGGTGTCACAGTTGGACATATTAGAACAACTTATGGTTGACCACTCGCCATTACTGTTGAAGTTGTGATTGTTTGTGGTACAACCGTTATTGCGGTGTTTCCAGCTGGAACCACTGTGGTTGAGGGTGTTAAGCTCACTGTTGGAACTTCTATTGTACTAACACTTGGGTTTTCCACCGATGATGCTAGTGATGTTTGTCACAACCGTGAGGTTACTCCAGTTCTATGCGGTAACCTTATTTGTTGGCGTTCCATTGTATAGCTTCACAATCACAGATATAATAAGAGGAGTATTTGTGAATTGAGCCTTTTTAGTCAAGATAAAAATCATTGACTTGATCTGACTTTTGAAAGATCATCGCCTCTCATTTTAGCAGTAAATCTTTTTTTAGTCGGTTTGTCTCATGACTTGGTAATCGTTAATTAAGCATTGCTTAGTTGTTATGCAATATAGTCATGATCAGAAATCAACCATCAAAAGTTGTGATTTAGCGATCTAATTATCAGCAATTCATTCTTTGAGTAGAAGTATATCAGTATGTGATCAATCTAGCACTTATATTGACTGAATTAACAGTTATCATGCTTTTCATGCTTATTCTATTTTAGTAGAGTTTGTTATCAAAGATCTGTTGGTGAAAACTTAACAATAATTGAATTTTGAGATGTAAATGATTAATAAACATGCGATTCTAGATCAAGAACATAAACTTGAGCAAATCAATCATCATACCATCATGTTAAAGCCAGATTTGAATTCATGCGAACAAAGATACTTAATCAACAATATAATTGTATTTCGATCTTATTAAAATATATGTACTATCTAGATCTGAGATTTCTATTCACACAAGATCATGAATCAAGTAAGGTTTCGACAAGAAAACATTAGGAATCTAGAAGATTCTAGATCTAGAGTTGAAAAATTATTTTCTGCCAAAGATTTTACCATTGATCGATAGATTTGATCATGGTTGATATGTTTAAGAGATTAAAATCATCAAAATCAGCGGGTTAAAATTCAATCTCAAACATAATCATCATAGTGTGAGCTAACAAACACACATATCGTCAATATTTGAGCATATCATGCTTAATCATGCAGTTTTTCAAGTAATTATACCGAATCATGCATCAAAATTATGATTGTGATCTATATTATCTGCAAGAAACGTGAAGTTCTAAAAAGTTAGCCGGCGCCAATGAAGATACGTCAAACTCGTACGTTCATAAATTTCAATCGCGGTCCTTGATTATCACTCTGTTCTCTGATCTCCAATCAGGATTCCGGCGATGCTAGGTTTGGATTTCCTGATTACCTTCTAAGTCGTTTATGGTTAAAGGCGGTTTAGAAAATAATCAGAGAGAAAAAGGAGAGAAAATTATGTGAAGCCTATTTTGTATTATCAGAATGTACTTGTTTACATCATTAGTCTTTCTGGCTATTTATACAAGATATGAATACGACAATTACATGTAGATGACTAAGCACGTGAAAGTTTGAACTTTGATATTTTCCTACCTCGTGCTTGTACCGACACAGGATAGGTTTCGGGTCTCCCCTAAGCTGTCAACATCGAGAATCTTCTTAGCTTCGCATCTAGACTTGGGTCTTCTGCGTCTAACTTCGTATCTGTCTTATTTGCTCGCTTATGGCTCGCTCCTTGGACATCTGGTTTAGGTCTTCTACATCTGACGTTGAGTCTTATTTCATATCTCGATTGTATTCCTCTTGTTGTTAATTCTTGGTTAGATGCGATGTTTTTCATCTACATAGGGTTTGAGATATAGACTAGAGAGCGAAGAGGGTTCCATTCTTAATTAGGTTTAATTTTATACTAAGATAAAAATCATTGACTAGATCTGACTTTTGAAAGATCATCGCCTCTCATTTTAGGGGTAAATTTTTGTTTAGTCGGTTTGTCTCATGACTTGGTAACCGTTGATTAAGCATTGCTTAGTTGTTATGCAATATATTCATGATCAGAAATCAACCATCAAAAGTTGTGATTTAGCGATCTAATTATCAACAATTCATTCTTTGAGTAGAAGTATATCAGTATGTGATCAATCTAGCACTTATATTGAATGAATTAACAGTTATCATGCTTTTCATGCTTATTCTATTTTAGTAGAGTTTGTTATCAAAGATCTGTTGGTGAAAACCTAACAATAATTGATTTTTGAGATTTAAATGATTAATAAACATGCGATTCTAGATCAAGAACATAAACTTGAGCAAATCAATCATTATACCATCATGTTAAAGCCGATTTGAATTTATGCGAACAAAGATACTTAATCAACAATATAATTGTATTTCGATCTTATTAAAATATATGTACTATCTAGATCTAGAGATTTCAATTCATACAAGATCATGAATCAAGTAAGGTTTCGACAAGAAAACATTAGGAATCTAGAAGATTCTAGATCTAGAGTTGAAAACTATTTTCTGCCAAATATTTTACCACTGATCGATAGATTTGATCATGGTTGATATGTTTAAGAGAATTAAAATCATCAAAATTAGCGGGTTAAAATTCAATCTCAAACATAATCATCATATTATGAGCTAACAAACACACATATCGTCAATATTTGAGCATATCATGCTTAATCTTTTGAGTTTTTCAAGTAATTATTCCAAATCATGCATCAAAATTATGATTGTGATCTACATTATCCGAAAGAAACATGAAGTTCTAAAAAGTTAGCCGACGCCAATGAAGATACGTCAAACTCGTACGTTCATAAATTTCAATCGCGGTCCTTGATTATCACTCGTTTCTCTCGATCTCCGATCGTGATTAAGCGATGCTAGGTTTGGATTTCTGATTACCTTCTAATAGATAATAGATCTTATATGGGCAACAATAGATAATAGCTAGTGTCAGTTAGGGTATTAGTTTAGTTTAGAACTGGGTTTAGTTGTGAGATAAATCTTAATCACCAAAAGCCATTAAGAACTTAAAGAATTATTTGGTTGAATGATTCATTTTTTCTCTTGCTGTGTGTTTGTATTATGAAGTAAAAATTATAGGTTAAACCAACAACTTTATATGCTGACAGCTAATAGAGATTAGAGAATAACGAGTTTAAAATTATGAACACATTGACAATCCAACATTAGGAAAATAACGAGGTTAGTATATTTGATAAATCCCAAATTTATTTAGAAACTCATTGAGTACCTTTGCATTTTCTAGGGCCATCAATCTATTGGAATGGAAAATCATAAGTCGGTTATGGTTAAAGGCGGTTTAGAAGAGAATCAAAGAGATAAAGGAGAGAGAATTATGTGAAGCCTATTTTGTATTACCAAAATGTACTTGTTTACATCACTAGTCTTTCTGGCTATTGATAAGTGCATAATTCATATGATTTTAGTGTCCATTCCATACTTGTTTAAGCTATTATTCTTGCATGTATTTGTGATATTACTCTTGTTTTATCTTATTTGCCTCTAATAGATGAATCATCCAAAAAGGAGCTACAAAGTGCTGAAAAGAGCTAGGAAGAGAAGTATTCCAAGTATCCAAGTGCCCAAGTCCAAAAGAAGTGGAAGAAAAGTGACGAAAAGGAGCAGAATGCTCAAAATCAAGAGAAGGGCCAAAGACCGATCTTAACTCATTCTAATTAAGGATTTATCATCACCATCTCGAATAGAATTAAAAGATAAAAAAAAATGAGGTCATTCCGAGTTCGGATGAAGAAGTTGTGGCCAAAACAAGTTTTTATTGAATACCGAAGACAATAAAGTTCGCGGACGGGTTTCATACTTTAATTCCGAAAATTTCTGCTGGAATTTGAAGTTCGCGGACTGGGTTTGCGAACTTAGCAAGTAGGAAACGTGTATTAATACCTTGGAAGGCCTAAGGGCACGTTTGGATTCGTTATTTCGGGTCGGGTTCTTGAACCGAACTAAATACTTGATGGCCAAGTAATGTAAACCTATAAAAATGTATTAGGTCATGAAAAATCGAATCTCATATTATACTTTTGTTCTTCATTAATATTTTTAGGTTTACCCATTTAGGGGGAAACCGGGTAATCGTGTAATCATGAGAAACTAAATCCTTTGTTGATTAATGATGAATTCAATGTTCTAAGCATGAAGCTTTATTAATAATACAAGTCTATTTGAGGTTTTAATCATCATCGTTTGTTTTCACTATATTTAGGGTTTATGATTCATTTCTAGATTGTTCAAGTGTACAATTGGATTAATCTTTTGATCATTCTATTGCTAGTAAAGGGTTAGGATATCCGTGTAATTGTTGAATAACCCTTACACAAGTAGAGAACGTGAGACCTCGTAGAGGGATTCTGTTGAGGAATTGTGTGTGAAGATAACATTAGTAAGTGGACCTTGCGCTAAGATTCTAACTGCTAGGATCAACCTAAGTTCACATAACTTAAAGTATCCGATTGGGTTACACCTTGAGTGTGCTACTACTTGGTGGTTCAGTTGGATAAAACTTGATATGCGAGCGCTTAGGTATCAAGTTACACAAGGAGCTTTGGGGATAACACTGAATGGTTCTTACGAACGATAGATAAGTATTCTAATCCTGTTAACGCTTGGTAACGGTGAAGGATTCCTTAATCATCTCTTTTCTTTATTATTGTCTTTATAATTATCTTACAACCAAAACCCCATTTGTTATTTACTTTATCTTGCTATTTCAAATAACCTATCAATTAAACAGCTCTCTGTGGGAACGATCTCTTACTACCACTATATTACCAGTTAATTAGTGGGAAATATCTTATTAATTTGTTGAGCCTACGGCAGCCCGTCAGCTATTTATACAAGATATGAATACGAAAATTACATGTAGATGACTAAGCACGTGAAAGTTTGAACTTTGATAGTTTCCTACCTCGTGCTTGTACCGACCTGGGATAGGTTTCCAGGTCTCCCCTAAGATGACAACATCGGGAATCTTCTTAGCTTTGCATCTGGACTTGGGTATTCCGCGTCTAACTCCGTATATGTCTTATTCGATCGCTCATGGCTCGCTCCTTAGACATCTTGTTTAGGTCTTCTACATCTGACGTTGATTCTTATTTCATATCTCGATTGTATTCCTCTTCAGCTGTCAGTTCTTGGTTTGATGCGATGTTTTGTCATCTACATAGGGTTTGAGATATAGACTAGAGAGCGAAGAGGGTTCCATTCTTAATTAGGTTTTAATTTTATACTAAGATAATAAACTTTGAAAAACGAAAACAAAGAAAACTTGGATGGTCAAGACATAGTATATTTATTTTGGAATGGTCTAGACAGAGTACATGAAACATGCACGCATATGCATTTATGCCTACAAATGCGATGGGCATCAAAAAAAAATTAAAATGTGGTGGCTATCGCGTGTGGAATGCACACTCCTTGGCTTTTATTAATATTATCTACTCCAAAAGTGCACAACGCCTTTATCTATAATCGTAAATAGTGCGTATACAATTCAACAATCCATTTGCTTGTTCACATCAATTTACTTTCACTAACCATTTGGATAGTAGCTATAAGAAAAAGAAAATCAACGTACTATCCTTAACTTCCATATTCTTATTGGTAAGTAATATAAAATAAATAAAAAATTGACGTGGTCTTTTTTTTTTTTTTTTTGGATAAAACTCTTCTTCTTCATTTATGATTCAAAGTCAAGGTTACAAAGAGTTCAAGTACATCAAATTTTAAGAACCAAAATGAAATACCATACAAAACTAGTACAACATCAAGCATTTTAACAAGAAAAGAGAAAGAACACCTAAATAAGACTAGAAACATGTATGAGTAGAGAGGAGAAATGGTTTTCGGATCAATAGTCCACCATTTTTGTTGATTATCTTTTTCTATAGAAAGAGATGCTCCAAAGTAGGACTGATTTGCTTTAAGTCTTGACCGGAGTAATGAAGATTCCGACGTAACTTCCGGTTGCCGACGGTAACCTTTGATGTACCTAAAAACTAAAAACCCCAACAGAGAACAACCATTAAAGTCGATAAAAGAAGCTCGAAGAGCATAAAAAGAAACATCATGAAGACGCATGCAACTTGCCGCCGGCAAGGGAGGATAAACCTCAAAACTAAACCTAAAAAGCATTAAACCCTAACTAAATCTAAGAACTAATGAACTAGAAACTGAAAAGTAAAGAGAGTACTGCTCAGATCCACTCCAAGAGGAACAGATCTTAGCAGTTAGAGTTCGCCGGAGAAGGAAACTGGGTCGTCTGAAATCGCCTGCTTAGAGAGAGGAAAAGAGGAGAGACATTTACGGGGGTTAAGTAGTAACAAACTACTTTATGAAGTTGTTACACTTGCAGATACATATGGCAATTATCTAACATATTAAGTCACTGCTTGCTGTTGTCATGTGCAGTGAGCGTAGAAAATCATGCATTTACTATGCCAATGAAACTGAAACCTCTATATCCGTACCGAATTTCACAAGCAAAGGCTAGATGATCTAAATGCTAATATCAGGTGGAAACCACCTTGCGATACAATGGTATCCCTACCTTTACTTTGAAAGGTTGCGAGAGTTTAACTCTCATCTCTTACATAAAGGTGGCTTTAAAAATGTTGTACATCAAAACTAAGTAAAAATAAGGGAAAATTGGTAATATGCACCAAAATCGAGTGTAATCTTGCAAATATGCCCCAAGATTCCAAATCACAGGGATATGCCCTAGCCGTCAAAAAATCCGTTCAGAAACTAGTCAATGTGCCGCTCGTGTGAGATAACACGTACAACCCAAAGACAAATCATCTTCTTCATCGTCTTCCACACAGTGTAAACCATCATCTTCATTATCTCACACAGAATTAATTTTTTCCGAGAGTTGTTACAACCAGTTCAAAATTACCCAAAGAAAATCAATGAGATTATTATCTGCTCCCCGTAATTTAGATAAAACACCAGAATAAATATCCATCTTATGAAGTATCAAAAAACATATATATTTAGCTGAATTTGATATTAAACAATAAATCAAAAAAATCCCAATTTCTTACATAAACCCTAATTTCTTCTGTGAATCTTAAAGGCTTTAATTGATGAAATCAAACCAATAGAACTACAATTCGAGATGATTAATAAGTACCCATTTATCAATCTAAGAAGAAATCATTAGAAATTGTAGGAAAATCTCATTCAATCATAATGCTATTGCCCTGTTTAAAACCCCTTGAAAGATTCTCGATAATGATAAATCAATTGCAAAAATCGATGTTATTGAACCCGGCAGAACAATATTGGTCTTCATAATGTTTGATGTTGGGTAAAAAGGAGAAGCTGTTGTTGCTGTTGATGAAGCAAAAACCCTAAATTTCGGGAATTTCGGGATTGAATGAGAAAGAGGAGAAAGGACTTTGGGAATCGCAGGGCCATCTTCCTCCTAATAATTTCCCAACTGTTTCTCACTTCAAGCTTTAGGTCTCAGGTTTCCTTTTTTTCTTTTCTCTAACAGAGAACAAAAGACCTAAAGAGAATAAAAAGTTCATGCGTGTAGTCATCTCATCTAACATGCGTCCCCAGTACAACCGCTTGATATCATCGAGATGATCGGAGACGATACAAAAAGTGAAGATTTTTATAATGTAACGTCAAAAAGAGTCATTTCATCAATCCATGATATATCATAATCCGAGATTTTGACCAGTCAATGTACGAGATATTGACCAGTTAACTTACTTAGACATAATCTGTTATGTTGGGGCATATCCCTATGATTTGGAATCTTGGGGAATATTTCCAAGATTACACTCGATTTTGGGGCATATCCCCAATTTTCCCTAAAAATAATACCAACATGGTATCAAGTAACGTCTCTTGTTTGGGAAAATGTAGGACTTACAAGTAAATGTCTCTGTCATCGGTCATCCTAATGTGATAACTTAACGCAAAAAAACAATTGCTTCTTTGTACGACAGAAACCACAAACAATTAGAAATATATAGTAAGACTTGCAGTACAATTTTGGTGTACTTGAAAGTATACTCTTCTTTTCCAAGAAACTTGAAATTTCAGTATTTCTCTCCTTTAAACGAAGAGCAGTGCTATCCCGCACGACCTTGCGGGATGCCTTCCCGCAAAAGCGGCTTCTAAGTCGTTAGATCACTATGTCCCACAACTAAAACCCAGATCCAGAAGCCTTGAACCCTTTAGGGAAAATGGTGGGTCCTGAACTGAAAGTGGTGGGTCCTAAACTGAATGCAAATCTAACCGTTTATTTGTTCATCCAACGTCTTAGAAGCCGCTTTTGCGGGAAGCCAGCCCACAAAGTCGTGTGGGATAGCATTTGTCTTAAACGAAACAAGAAACTACAGTTATGTATAATCTGGATACTTGAGGATTTTTTTATTTTTTTTTTTGTTTTTCTCACGGGATTTACTCCAGGTATCTAAATCATTGTCGGAGAAATATACCAAATTCTTACAGTTCGAATGCAATGTGTGTAGGTGACTATTCGAAACTGTACAAAAAAAATTAAAAATAATGCATTACTAAAGGCGGTGCAGACAATACAAATTAGCCTCAAATCCTCCTCTTTATAATGCATCATGCCTGTAGATCTAAGTAAAGTAGTACCTATCACTAAACTGAAATAAAACTCATCGTGGCTCTTAGTCTTATAATGTTTCTTGGTAAACAGTTTTGTTTTCCCTTAATCTTGTTTGCCTTGTTTTGTTGTTTGTACCCTTAATATTCTACACAAAAAAATGGCAAACTTAGGCCTACAAAGCTCCTCCTACTAGTTAAGAAGGGTTCATTTGGCTAAGATGTTTCCCTTGATTAGCCAAGTATAGCTAACTAGGCCTTGCAAAGACTCCATGTGCAAGCCCATGTGTAACAAACTAAGCTAGGCCTCACTAGCAAACACTCAACTCACAAGCCCATAACTCCAAGTTGGGCTAAAAAGTTCCACATAAGCGCTCCACGTCACTAATTCCAAGCCAATCAGGCAACTGCCACGTCATCAACAAGGCCACGACAACAACTGTCGTGTCATCATTGTCACGTCATCACAAAGCGTCACGTCGGCGGGGTGTCGACGTGGCGATCGCCCACATCAAAGCATGGGTGATAACATGGCAGGTGCCACGTCATCGTACCAACCAATGTTTCTCAGTGCCACGTCAGCAACCTTGCTGACGTGGTTAGTGCCATGTCATCAATGCGTGTGCCACGACAGTAGCGGCAGATGATGTTGAACGTGCCACGTCAGCTTGAAGTACGGTCAACATCCGACGTTGCTAACTAACGGAATCAGCATATACTCAGTATATTTCGTTAAATACTAACGGCGTTAGCGTCTTCTTGTTAAGATTAACGTCGTCACTAACAGTGTCAGCATATTCCAAAATGTTGTAGAATATTCCTTCCGTGACGTCAGCGTGGCGTCACTCTTCTTCTCAGGCTGCGTTGACGGAGCTGCAACAGCAGGCCGCCGGCGGCCAATCCCGGCGGATATCGGCGGCGGCACCTTCGGTGGTGAGTGACGGCGACGCCGGTGGCGGTAGGCGGCAGTTGGGTCTGATTCAGTGTAGAGAGATGCAGCTTAATTTCGTAGTTCCGATTCAGTGTAGCATGATGCAACTTATTTTCGTAGTCCCGATTATGTGTAGCACGATGCAGTTTAATTCCGTAGCCCTTGGATCATTCCACCCCATTCAGTTTGCCTAACGGATTTCTACGCCCCACTGTGGGCTTAGGTGAATTATTCCTCTTGGGCTTGGCATGTACACTCATTTTTGGCTAACCCCTTTGCACCCTCTTGGATATTAACTAATTCCTTAACCCTAGTGAAGGCTTCTAGAGTATTCCAAAAGACATGCAGGGCAAGTAAATTCAACTTATGCCAGGGCGTCATGCAGGGAATTTATCATAGAGGCATGCAGGGGAATTATGATTGAGGAGGCATGCAGGGAGAATGGAAGCAATTTATGCCAGGAGGCATGCAGGGCATGTGAAGACGTTTCGCTCGAACAAAACGGAAACTCGCACCATATAAATACTGGGCATCAGAACCCAAAAAGGTAAGCAATCTTCCACACAAAATCTCTTGTGAAAAACTCTGTCCAACTTTAGCATCGGAGGGTTTTTTGCAGGTACCCCCCATTACTCAATTCAATCGGAGAAGAAATAACAGTTCAATCTTCAGCAAAATCATCATCAAATTCGTGTTTGGGGTAGAAGTAATTTTACCATACAAACATTGGCGCCGACAAGGGTTTTGAGAAAAGATTATCGTGTTTTACCAAATCGAGTTATGGCAGTAATCAAGCAAACTGCGCGAAGGGTCGATTCTGTTGGTAATCCTCGACACAATAGGGAAGCTGAAAGACATGAAATTGAGGTTCGCCCGCCCACAGCACTCCACCGGAAATGAAGATGAGTCGGATCAAGTTCGTGATGAACCCCAAATCGTGGTCGAGATCGAGATCGTGTTCATGACAGAACCCCAGATCCGAACAATCGGAGAAGCGAAAAACAACACATGGTCGAAGATGAAGGAAGGGATGTGGACTCCATATCTGATGGAGAAAACCCAAGAGTTCGAGCAGACAGAGGGCATGCATTCGGCAGCCCATCAAGGAGGAATAGCGATCGACAGGACCTGTGAGACGGACGAACTGCAACTCCTAGTACAGAGAAAGAACTGTTACTCAATCGACTGAACGAGTTGGAGAAGGAGAACACTCTCCTGAGATTAGATCGTGAAAACCAGCCTCGACCTAGGCCTGGTAATCTGAAGAACCAGAGGGGTAGGTCTGTATGGCAGTGCCTTGGAAGTCGAGTTAGCCCATCACCTGACCAAACAAAAGTGATCGATCTTGATCGTACGGAGAAAAAATCTGTTGGTTACTGGAGATCTACCTAAACGAAGGCCTGTACGACCCCGGCGAGCAGGGACCCGGCCAGCTGCAACTCAGCAGAGTGCGGCCAGAACTTCCATTGGTTCAAAACGTCTCAGGAATGATGAAGACGAGGTTCGAGATCGACACGATGAGAGAGAATTTTCGCACAATTACTATGCTCGTTCGGAGCAAGGCAGAAATGGACGAGACCCCACTGGCCCCCGAAGGAAAAAAATGAGATCTATATCTCATATTCCAGAGGATCAAGATTATGAGCAGGAAAACAGTTCCTCAGATGGCGATGTGGGCGCAAAAACAGAAGCTCGCCTTTGCAAGATGATCGAGAAAGTAATGTCGAAAAAACAGTCCAGAAAAGAAAATATAGACCGGTTACATCGATCTGCAGGAGCCCCTTTCAAGTTGAATATCAGAGAATTTCGACCGCCAATGAATTTTCAAGTCCCGAAACTTCGAGAGTTCGACGAGAAAATAGGTGATCCAGATTAGCATGTTTTACGCTATGAAACTGCCATGACTGTGTGGCAGCACAATGATGAATTGATGTGCAAAATGTTTCCACATTCACTGGCTGGAGGAGCAATAAAATGGTTCAATAAACTCCCTGCACAGTCGATCGGTACTTACCATGAATTGGTTGGAGAATTCTGCTCCCACTACAAGTTTAACAGACGTGATCGGAAGGGATGCCATGATTTTTTCCATCTAGAAATTCGAAAGGAGGAAAGCATCAGACAGTTTACTCGACGCTTCAAATAAGAGTTAGCAGATGTAGATGGTGCCAACGATCAAACCGTCAATGAAGCTTACAAGCAGGCGTACCAGTACGATCAAAGAGGTGTGTACGGTTCCTTGGTCAAGAGACCACCAAAGACTTTGGAAGGACTGTATGATCGAGTGGAAGAATATGCTCGAGTGGAGGATGATTCCAAAGCTCTAGAGACGATATATGTTCACAGAACATCCAATCATCCAAATGATGGGAGGAAAGACAAGTCGAAGAACTGTTCGAGCGGCCAACACAATGATTGAGGTGAAGTCCGAGAGAAGAACCAAGGTGAACGAATAGAAACTGGATTCCAGAAATATCATGACATGAAGCTGACACCGTTGAATATACAGCTTGCAGAGTTGTATGAGAAAATCAGCAAATATTTGAGCCCCCCTCGTCCATTGCCAGCAGAGCCGCGTGATAAACGTGATAGGAAAAAATACTGCAAGTTCCACAAAGACCATGGTCACAAGACCGAGAATTGCTGCACTTTACAGATCGAGGTCCAGCGAATGATAGAAATATTTGAAAACTACAAGAGTACATGAAAAAGGATCTTGGGAAAGGCCATGGACAGTTTGGCACAACACATGTGATTAACGCACATGTGATTAATGTCAGTCACGCCAGGATCCATTCAATGACCAGGCGGGCATCTGAAGATGAGACCAGGAGAAAGCTTAGGCAGTCAAAAGAATGGTACTTGAAAAATCACATCGATTTTGTCAGTGGCAATGGAGCAGAAATTCGGGAGCTTGGGTGCAGAAAGATCGAGTTCTCTGCAGCAGACATGATAGGTGTATATGCTTCACACAATGATGCTATTGTTATAACTGCTTGGATTGGCATGTTTCGTGTACACCGGATTCTAGTGGATACAGGAAGCTCAGTGAGCGTGCTGTTTTCAAGAGCCTATTCCTCTATGAATTTCCCACACGACCTGATCGAGGAGGATGAAAATCCAATTATCGGTTTCAGCGGGGAAGTTACAAAGGCGATTGGAAAAGTAAAGTTACCTATAACAGTGGCTGACAAGTCCGTTTTGGGCACTTTCTTGTTGCTGGATTACCGAGCACCCTACAATGCGATCGTTGGACGGGACTGGCTGCATGAGATCGGTGCAGTCACATCCTCATATCATCAATGCCTGAAGTTTACTACCCCTGAAGGAGTCGTGAAAGTTAGAAGCGACCAGATGGCCGCCCACAAGTGTCACGAGAGTGCAATGAACGAGTAAAAAAAGTCAGAAGTTAGCGGGAACCAGATCATGTGAGTCGAGCAGAAATAACAATCACGAATCCTCTCCCTCCGTAATCATATATGGGAGAGGACGCAGTCTGAACCCCCAACAGTTGAGAAAGCGATCGAGGTCAGTTGGAGATGAAGAGCACAAAACAACGTTCGTAGGGGCAGACCTTCCTGCACATGAACGTGATGGTTTGATTACATTGCTAACGGCAAATGCCGACGTTTTCGCATGGAGTTTCGCTGAGATGCCTGGGATAGATCCGAATGTAGCCTGTCACAGGCTAAATATCGATGACAAGTTCCATCCAGTTCGTCAGAAAATCAGGAATATGGCGCAAAGCAAAAAAGATGGAGTTATTGCAGTAGTCGAAAAGCTATTGGAAGCAGGCTTTATTCGGCCAGTGCAATATCCTCGCTGGCTGTCGAATGTCGTACCCGTTCCAAAGAAGAATGGTAAAATTCGTGTCAGTATCGATTTTCCGATTTGAATAAAGCATGTCCGAGTGATCCGTACCCGCTGCCACGGATAAGAGATTTGGTGGACGCAACCTCAGGGTATGGGAGACTGTCATTCATGGACGGTTTTTCAGGGTATAACCAAATACCTTTGTTCGAGGAAGATCAAGAGCATACTGTGTTCGTGACTGACAAAGGAGTTTATTGCTACACTGTAATGCCGTTCGGGCTAAAGAACGCAGGGGCAGCCTACCAGCATTTGGTAGGCCATATGTTCAAGGATCTGATTGGGAAGTCGATGGAAGTGTATATCGACGATATGGTGGTAAAATCTGAACAAAAGGAGTCGCATTTTCTTGATCTGCAGAATACGTTCGATATCTTGAGGCAATATCGTATGAAGCTCAATCTAGCAAAGTGTTCATTCGGGTTGTCGTCGGGAAAGTTCCTGGGATACTTGATGACACACAGAGGAATCGAGGCGAATCCGAAGAAAATCAGAGCCATTAGAGAAATGACATCCCCAAGAACGAAGAAGGAGGTCCAGAAGCTAGCGGGGCGATTAGCAGCTTTAAATCGTTTCATTTCACGCTCGTCGGATCGATTCAAGCCATTCTTTGATGTTTTGAAGAAAGCGATAAATTTTGGTTGGAAGGATGAGTGTGAAAAGGCTTTTGATGAGATCAAGCAGTATTTGTCAACCCCTTCAGTTTTAGTGAGTCCAAAACCGGACAACCTATCGGAGTTTATCTTGCAACGGAGAACGCCGTGAGTGCGTGTCTTTGTTTGTTAAGGATCCACATGAAAAGCCTGTTTACTTCGTCAGCAAATCTTTGACGGGGGCGGAAACACGGTACAAGAAAATTGAGAAGATAACACTTGCATTGTTGCATGCATCTCGTCGCCTCAAGCCTTATTTCCAAGGGAGGCAGATCGTAGTCTACTCAGAATACCCGCTGAAGAGAATCCTGGAACGTGCTGATGATTCCAGCCGACTAGCCATATGGTCCAATTTTCTGGGGGCGTATGAAATAAAGTACGAAACCAGAACTGCAGAGAAAGGACATGCCCTGGCGGCACTGCTGGCAGATTTTCCTGTGGACGATATAGAAACGGTTGTTGGAGAAGAAGAGGAGTTGTTCAAACCCATAGAGTCATCCACTGATCAGACTGGGGGCGAGTCCGCAATGGAGGTTGATACTCCTGAACCATTATGGATCGTATTTACTGATGGGTCATCAAATGTTGGTGGAGATGGAGTTGGATGCGTCATCCTTACTCCCGAAGGTTCGAGGATCGAGAAAGCGACCAGGCTGGGTTTCCAAGCGTCAAACAATGAAGCTGAATATGAAGCTGCAATTATCGGTTTAAAAGCTGTCAAACAGTTAGATGCGAAGAACGTGAAGCTGGTGACTGATTCCATGCTAGTAGTTAACCAGTTTCTGGGGACCTACAGATCCAAGGAAGAGAGAATGGCCCTGTATTTGGATAATATGAGAGAGCTAGCAAATGAGTTCGACCGATTCTCTATTGGGCAGCGACCACGATTGGAAAACAGGCACGCAGATGCTTTAGCATATCTTTCTTCGGCAGTCGAAACTGATACCTCCCGTTTCGTTGTATTGGATTTCCAAGAGTTACCTAGCATCTCCGACAACCACTTTTTTCTGGCTCTCGAACACGCTAGTGGGGACGAGAGGGATGCTACATCAGCACAGGGAGATACTGAGAACATCGACAGCAATATGGAGGTTGACAGGTCCGGTGACATATAATTGGGCAATCATGATGAAAACGTTGCGATCGGCGTTAACCTTACATCCAAGTATTTGACAACCGCGAACTCCGAAAAGATGAGAAACTTGCCGCAAAGGTGAAAAAGAATTCATGGAGATACTCAATGATCGAAGGGTTGTTATCGCAAAACCGTAGCTTTGGAGCCATTTTTGCGATGCGTATCGCCCGATGAAGGACAATGAATCTTGGAAGAAGCTCATGAAGGAATATGTGGCAGCCATTACGGAGGACGCGAGTCTCGCGCACAGGATACTTACCCAAGGGTATTTCGGCCATACATGCGAAAAGACGCTAAAGAATACGCGCATAAATGTGTGCCATGCCAAGAACACGCTCAATTCCGAAAAGGCCCGCCAACGAATTGTATCCAATTTTTAGTCCCTGGCCATTCTCTATGTGGGGATTAGACATCGTCGGACCACTCCCCAATGCTCCTGGAGTACTAGCCGCTACTGACTATTTCACCAAATTGGTCGAAGCAGTGGCACTCGTACATGTTACCAGATATGATGTGAAAAGATTTATATGGGAGAATATCGTCTGTAGATTTGGAATCCCATACGCGATAATATTAGACAATGGGAAGCAGTTCGATTCTGGGGTGATCAAAGACTTTTGCAAGAACCTGAATATTCGCCACAATTTCTCATCTCCTTACTATGCTCAGAGCAACGGGCATGCAGAAGCGACCAATCGCGTTATTATGGACAATCTCAAGAAACGGCTGGAGAAGGCAAGGGGAAAATGGACATAAGAATTCCCCGGAGTCTTATGGTCCTATCGAACAACCCCAAAAAGATCCACTGGATTTTCACCATTTACATTGGCGTATGGGACAGAAGCAGTCATTCCCACCGAGGTACATCTCAAGACTACCAAAACTCGTCTTTGTCAAACTGGGAAAACGACAAAGATACCGCTTTGGATAAAGAGTTCTTTGGAAGAACAAAGAGAAACCTCCTTACGAAGGTTGGTCCGATACCGACGGGCAATCAAGGCGAGCTATGATCGAAAAGTCGAGAATGGTCGGTCAAGCCGAGGGAATATGTCTTGAAGAAAACCCGAGCAGCCACAATGGAACCAAGCGCGTGGGAAGCTCGGAGCAAACTGGGAAGGTCCATACATAGTGGACAGGCCAACATCTCGTGTCTCTTACTACCTAAGGAACCTCGACGGTACTCGAGATGGTAAGCCATGGAAGCCGTGGAATTCTTTCCACCTGAAGAAGTTTTATCATTAGGAGTAGTTTCCAAATCCTGCTGTGCTGCACTCTTTTTCCTTTATGATGGTTTTATCCCACTGGGTTTTCCACACAAAGGTTTTAACGAGGCAGTTGTTGTCAAGGAGTATGTATTTATCTTGTTACTTCTATTCAGAAATTTAATTCAACATTATTTTGATATTCCACGCTTTATCAAAATTGGTCGTGTTTAATTATAAGCTGATGCGGATGATCATATCCGCAGTCAGTCCTAAATGGCAAAACAGTTCAGTTCAAGTTTGCTGTCAGCAGCATTGCTGACACCTCGCAGATGAGGTGAAAGCACAGTTCGGGCATCATAACCCTACTCCAATCGTATCCCCATCATATGGGACATCAACAAATGTGGCGAACATTTTCACCTGTCCAGGCATGTGAAAATGTACACATCTCAACTCTGCGCGCATCTTGAATAGTAGGATTGGCCCCCTGCGCGAATTCAAGATAGCAGAAAAACCCAACTTTTCATTCCATGCGCGAGCAAAATGCAGCAGGGAAGTGCACCCTTGCGCGAGCATTGAGCAGCATTGCACAAAACATACTGGGGGCGAGTTATATGTCACCTCAACCATTTGGGGGCGAGATATAACACTCTAGCACAATCATTACATCCCTGGGGGCGAGTTGCATAACACTCCAAATAACACACTCGGGGGCAAGTTATGTAACACTCCAGAAAATGTAAATTCAAAGGGAAACCTGAACTTCTTAACCCATAACAGGTTATGGATTAAGAGGGGGCGATGTTTGTACCCTTAATATTCTACACAAAAAAATGGACAAACTTAGGCCTACAAAGCTCCTCCTACTAGTTAAGAAGGGTTCATTGGGCTAAGATGTTTCCCTTGATTAGCCAAGTATAGCTAACTAGGCCTTGCAAAGACTCAATGTGCAAGCCCATGTGTAACAAACTAAGCTAGGCCTCACTAGCAAACACTCAACTCACAAGCCCATAACTCCAAGTGGGTTAAAAAGTTCCACATAAGCGCTCCACATCACCAATTCCAAGCCAATCAGGCAACTGCCACGTCATCAACAAGGCCACGACAACAACTGTCGTGTCATCATTTCCACGTCATCACAGGCGTCACGTCAGCAGAGGGTGATGACATGGCAGTCGCCACGTCAACAAAGCGGGGTGCCACATCATTAGGGGTGATGACATGGCAGGTGCCACGTCAGCATACCAACCAATGTTTCGTAGTGCCACGTCAGCAATGCGTGTGCCACGACAGTAGCGGCAGATGATATGGAACGTGCCATGTCAGCTTTAAGTACGGTCAGCATCCGACGTTGTTAACTAACGGAATCAGCATATACTCAGTATATTCCGTTAAATACTAACGACGTTAGCGTCTTCCGTTAAGATTAACGTCGTCACTAACGGCGTCAGCATATTCCAAAATGTTGTGGAATATTCCTTCAGTGACGTTAGCGTGGCGTCACTCTTCTTCTCAGGCAGCGTTGACGGAGCTGCAGCAGCAGGCCGCCGGCGGCCAATCCCAGCGGATATCGGCGGCGGCACCTTCGGCGGTGAGTGACGGTGGCGGTAGGCGGCAGTTGGGTCTGATTCAGTGTAGCGAGATGCAGCTTAATTTCGTAGTTCCGATTCAGTGTAGCATGATGCAACTTATTTTCGTAGTCCCGATTATGTGTAGCACGATGCAGTTTAATTCCGTAGCCCTCGGATCATTCCACCCCATTCAGTTTGCCTAACGGATTTCTACGCCCCACTGTGGGCGTAGGTGAATTATTCCTCTTGGGCTTGGCATGTACACTCATTTTTGGCTAACCCCTTTGCACCCTCTTGGATATTAACTAATTCCTTAACCCTAGTGAAGGCTTCTAGAGTATTCCAAAAGACATGCAGGGCAAGTAAATTCAACTTATGCCAGGGCGTCATGCAGGGAATTTATCATAGAGGCATGCAGGGGAATTATGATTGAGGAGGCATGCAGGGAGAATGAAAGCAATTTATGCCAGGAGGCATGCAGGGCATGTGAAGACGTTTCGCTCGAACAAAACGGAAACTCGCACCATATAAATACTGGGCATCAGAACCCAAAAAGGTAAGCAATCTTCCACACAAAATCTCCTGTGAAAAACTCTGTCTAACTTTAGCATCGGAGGGTTTTTTGTAGGTACCCCCATTACTCAATTCAATCGGAGAAGAAACAGCAGTTCGATCTTCAGCAAAATCATCATCAAATTCGTGTTTGGGGTAGAAGTAATTTTACCGGAAAAAATTTTGAACTCGCGCTGCGAGTTCAAAAGTTGAATTCGCGCCTCCATAGTCGTAGGATCTGGTAGATATGAACTCGCAGCCGTAGGATGTTCGAAACTTTTTCCCTCACAGAAAAGTTAAATTTTTTGAATTCGCACATCCTACGGCTACGAGTTCATATCTACCAGATCCTACGACTATGGAGGCGCGAATTCAACTTTTGAACTTGTTAAAAGTTCATATTTACCATACAAACATTTGTTAAAAGAAACTTTTTAAGCAGAGAGAAGCCAAGACTTCAAATCTTCAATTATAAGGCCGAGTCTTGTTTTCCCTTAATCTTGTTTGCCTTGCTAGACTACTATTATTAACTTTGCAAGAACTAGCAAACAGCACGTAGAAATTTTTAAATGTAAAAATCAGTTAACCTTCTAAAAGTAAATGAAAAATCTAACGAACTAAAAAATTGAGGGGTTCCTATAGGAATCAGAATCACAGCCACATGTTGCAACAACTAGCTTGTAAAGTTGAATGCAATTTACCAATTCCCTTTCCCATGCAATGCATCATCAATATTCAAGATAGCACCAAGGAACTTTAGGCGGGTAGCATAACAGAAATTCGAGGATACCTCGATCGGATGTCTTATTAGCTAGCTAAATCGCTCAGCAGTATTACGCAATCTTGTTACTCATAATAACCCTTCATATGCACGTGCATAACTCCTTGTGCCGGCACAACTGCCTTAAAAATGAGACTGTTTAATAATTATGATTAAAAAGTTAATGTAATATTACAAACTAAATATAATAGATAATTTTTTAATTTTATTTAAACTCTATAACCTGGAATAGAAGTATTCTAAGAGACATCTGGTTTTGTCATTTACCACAACAACAATGGTTGAGCGTAAGATTTTGCCAAACACTATTTGATTACTTTCTTAATCAGCTTTACTTTTAGGTTATACTTTACCAAATATTCACCTGCTCGGAGATTAAGATTTCTCTAAAAAAAATATATTCACCTGCTTCTTGTAACACAACACAATAAAACAACGGACAACAGAAAAGTCCTCTGATAAAAAAATACAGTGATATCAAACTGAGCCTTAGATTTGTAGAGTTGACCGGCTACGGACCGATCAAAAAAGCAATATCGGCTAGTTTGGGATCTGGTGGTCTTCCCTTAGACTGATTCCAATGAATGAAGAGGAAATTCTCTTAAAAGCCAAAGTGGCAGCAAATCTCCTTGACGTGTAAAGCAAGGGAAAGACCACGTCTGGTAGAAATGGTTCATTCGCTTAAATGTTACACGGTAGCTTAACAGGTTCACGATCGTTTAATTGTTAAGCCAGAGTCATTTTCTTAAAGCTATTCCCTCGTTGAATCATATGCCGAAGGTTGGTTGATGACAAATAATTCCCCTATCGTTGGATGCTTCACCTATCGATGGATGCTTCACCTTACTTCTCTTATTCTCCTAATCTCTTATCAGATTCCTTATACATAGGGTAGGACAAAGATTTAGGGGCTACCTTATAGGAGATGGCATTTTCCCTAAATAAGGGTAGTTGGAGATGGCCTAGGGACCAGAGGTTCAAATATTTACCTCGGAATAGTCTGTTGCCTTCACTCTACCAGGATGTAGGAGTTATTAGTTGTCTTTTCGTCAGTGGAAGACTGGAAGTCCTTGGTTGGCTATGCTGTTTATGTATTGTTGGCTGTTCTTTTAATACTACACGTGTTGTACGATCCCATTGTTCTAAGAAAATCTTGTTCTCATTTCCCTTCAAATCGTGTGCATACAATCTCAGTCAAACTACCCAGAGTTACTTTATAGAGGGAGGGCTCCATGGATAATCTTATATGGACGCTATTTTACAAGATTTGTACTAAAGTTTTTTAAGAGTACAAACGACACTAAATTTGAAACCAATACTTTGTTGATACGTTCTTCTAATGAAACTCGTTAATCCTAAAAAAAAAAAAATGAGCACAATCCGAGACATATAACACACCATTTATCACCTTGAAAATCAACCGTTGAAAATTAAACGGTCGACACTAAAATAGGTAGATGGTGAGATTTGATTTTTCGAATTATGCTTTTTTTTTTTTTGTAGGAATCTAGAGTTTAATAAGAGGAACGTATCATCACAACATTAGCTTCAAGTTCATTATCGTTCGGACTCTTAAAAAAAATAAAAAAATCGGTGCAAATCTTTTACGATAGTGCCCATATAAAATTGTCCACGAATCCTCACCACTACATATATAGTTTTTTGTAACTCAAAATTGGTTAAAAAGACCAAAATCAACAATTCATGGGTGAAAAGGACATTTAGATTTTGATACTGTTTAAATGGACAAAAATGTAAAAATAGGCAGGATGTAAACAGTTTCATCCTACCCATTTTCAAATACTTTTTCTTATTTTTAATTTACATCAGGATGCATCTAGTTTCATCCTTACTATTTTTTAAGTTTAAGTCAGGATGAATCCAGTTTCATCCTTGCTATTTTTTAGTGTCCATTTCACCCATACTAATTTTTACTCGTCCATTTGAACCATCTTTAAAAAATATTGGGACAAATGACCCATTTTCCGTTTTTGTAAGTATCCGCTATAGTCTATTTAGATTCTAGTTTTGTTTTGTTAGACTCATTCATTAATAGATGCTTCTTTTTAATCAATGTCATATATCATAGTTACAACCTATAGATAGGCACACATTGTTTATTATGGATATCGCAGAAAATCTTAGGGTGCGATACATATTTGAAATCAAACCTAAAGCGTCGAGTTTTTTGGTGCTCAATCCGATGAGTTTAGGTTTGTGGGGTGAAGCTATGTTGTCTGCATGTTATATTTTGAATAGAGTTCCTTTGAAAAAGAAGAATGTTTCTCCTTATGAATTGTGGTTTAAGAGGAAACCCAACTTGAAGAGACTTAAAGTCTGGGGTTGCTTAGCATATGTTCGAAAGCCCGATCCTAAAAGACCAAAGCGGGAAACAGGGGCTTATAAATGTGCTTTTGTGGGATACTCTCTTAATAGTATCACCTCTGATTTTTAATCCTTGACACTTTTGAGATTATAGAATCAGTAGATGTGGAATTCTTTGAGAACTTAAATAGGAACAGTTCTCAAATGCAACCCATGGAGAACTCATTGTTACCTAGTCTAGAATCTGAAGAGACTAATGAAAATGATGATCATTCTGTTCCTACTCGAGACATGGAGGATACTTCGAACCCATAGAAGATATCGAACCTAGAAGGAGTAAGAGAGCAAGAATAGAGAAAATTTTGGTCCGGAAGAATTTTTTGGTGGTACGTGAATCTGTTTGACCGTTACAAACATATCCGAATATTCAAATCCAACAGACGCCATTGATGTCTGATGATGAAGAGACTCATCGTTTCCCAACAGATGCGAAAACCTCTATAAATGGCATCTCCCATAACTCGTTGAAAACAATATCGAAAAACCTTTTCTGTTTTTGCTACTTCTGTGACAAACCCGGCCATTTTGCTCGTGGATTTGTCGTCTCAAAAAAAAAAAACAAACAAGAACGAGAAAAATGAGGCAAATATGGTCGATGACAAACTTGTGATCGTGGTGCAAGCCGCCAATCTTTATTTTGAAACCGGGGTGGATGGTGGTACGACAATGGTGCAACCGTCCATATCGTAAAGATAGAAATGTTTACAAGACATACGAACCGGTTAGTGGAGAAGGAAACGAAGTTGTCTCCGCAAACGGCCAACACAAACAAAGTCATTGGGAAAGGCACTGTTGAACTCTCGTTTACTTAGGGAAAGACTGTTACTCTTACTAATGTGTTACATGTCCCTGACATTGTAAAGAACCTTGTTTCTTGCGACCTTGTTATGAAGGCTGGATTCAAGACGACCTATGAGTCTAATAAGTTTGTATTGTCCAAAAATGGTGTGTTTGTTGGACAAGGATATGCTTGTAATGGGATGATTAAGCTTAATTTAATAAATAATGGTTCTGCTTATATTGTTGACTCTGTTCATTTATGGCATGCTAGATTTGGTCATGTGAATAATGGTTCTCTTAGAAACATGAAACGATTAGGTTTGATTTATGATTGCAATTTTGATCATGCTTCTAAATGTGAAATATGTGTGCAAGCAAAGATAACTAGAATTTCCCATAAGTCTGTAGTACGAAATTCTTCCTTACTTGAATTAGTACACAGTGATATGGGTGATTTGCATGGTTCTGCCACTCGTGGTGGAAATAAGTATTATGTCACTTTTATAGAGGATAGTACTAGATATGCTTATACATATTTGATGAAATCTAAGGATGATGTTTTTGACATATTCAAAATATACAAAGCAGAAGTAGAGACACAATTATGACTGAAAATTAAGATTTTACGTTCGATCGTGGTGGTGAATATTTTCCTAATGAATTTAAATTCTTTTGTCAAGAGCATGGTTTAATTCATCAATTTACCGCACCTTATACACCTCAACAAAATGGTGTGGCTGAAAGGAAAAATAGAACTTTGATTGATATGGTTAATTGCATGCTTATAAGTTCAAGTTTGCCTAATTCTTTGTGGGGTGAAGCTATGTTTATGCATGTTATATTTTGAATAGAGTTCCTTTGAAAAAGAAGAATGTTTCTCCTTATGAATTGTGGTTTAAGAGGAAACCAAACTTGAAGAGACTTAAAGTCTGGGGTTGCTTAGCATATGTTCGAAAGCCTGATCCTAAAAGACCAAAAATGGGAAACAAGGCTTATAAATGTGCTTTTGTGGGATACTCTCTTAATAGTATCACCTTCAGATTTTTAATCCTTGACACTTTTGAGATTATAGAATCTGTAGATGTGGAATTCTTTGAGAACTTAAATAGGAACAGTTCTCAAATGCAACCCATGGAGAACTCATTGTTACCTAGTCTAGAATCTGAAGAGACTAATGAAAATGATGATCATTCTGTTCCTACTCGAGACATGGAGGATACTTCTGAACCCATAGAAGATATCGAACCTAGAAGGAGTAAGAGAGCAAGAATAGAGAAAAATTTTGGTCCAGAAGAATTTTTTGGTGGTACGTAACTGTTTCGACCGTTACAAACATATCCAGAATATTCAAATCCAACGAGACGCCATTGATGTCTCGATGATGAAGAGACTCATCGTTTCCCAACAGATGCGAAAACCTCTATAAATGGCATCTCCCATAACTCGTTGAAAACAATATCGAAAAACCTTTTCTGTTTTTGCTACTTCTGTGACAAACCCGGCCATTTTGCTCGTGACTGTCGTCTCAAAAAAAAACAATAGCAGAACCAGAAAAAGGAGGCAAATATGGTCGATGACAAACTTGTGATCGTGGTGCAAGCCGCCAATGCCGTTCTTTGAAACCGGGGTGGATGGTGGTACGACAATGGTGCAACCGTCCATATCTGTAAAGATAGAAATCTTTACAAGACATACGAACCGGTTAGTGGAGAAGGAAACGAAGTTGTCTCCGCAAACGGCCAACACAGCAAAGTCATTGGGAAAGGCACTGTTGAATTCTCGTTTACTTAGGGAAAGACTGTTACTCTTACTAATGTGTTACATGTCCCTGACATTGTAAAGAACCTTGTTTCTTGCGACCTTGTTATGAAGGCTGGATTCAAGACGACCTATGAGTCTAATAAGTTTGTATTGTCCAAAAATGGTGTGTTTGTTGGACAAGGATATGCTTGTAATGGGATGATTAAGCTTAATTTAATAAATAATGGTTCTGCTTATATTGTTGACTCTGTTCATTTATGGCATGCTAGATTTGGTCATGTGAATAATGGTTCTCTTAGAAACATGAAACGATTAGGTTTGATTTCTGACTGCAATTTTGATCATGCTTCTAAATGTGAAATATGTGTGCAAGCAAAGATAACTAGAATTTCCCATAAGTCTGTAGTACGAAATTCTTCCTTACTTGAATTAGTACACAAAGTGATGTGGGTGATTTGCATGGTTCGCCACTCGTGGTGGAAATAAGTATTATGTCACTTTTATAGAGGATAGTACTAGATATGCTTATACATATTTGATGAAATCTAAGGATGATGTTTTTGACATATTCAAAATATACAAAGCGAAGTAGAGACACAATTATGACCGAAAATTAAGATTTTACGTTCGATCGTGGTGGTGAATATTTTCCTAATGAATTTAAATTCTTTTGTCAAGAGCATGGTTTAATTCATCAATTTTCGCACCTTATACACCTCAACAAAATGGTGTGGCTGAAAGGAAAAATAGAACTTTGATTGATATGGTTAATTGCATGCTTATAAGTTCAAGTTTGCCTAATTCTTTGTGGGGTGAAGCTATGTTGTTCGCATGTTATATTTTGAATAGAGTTCCTTTGAAAAAGAAGAATGTTTCTCCTTATGAATTGTGGTTTAAGAGGAAACCAAACTTGAAGAGACTTAAAGTCCGGGGTTGCTTAGCATATGTTCGAAAGCCTGATCCTAAAAGACCAAAGCGGGAAACAGGGCTTATAAATGTGCTTTTGTGGGATACTCTCTTAATAGTATCACCTACCGATTTTTAATCCTTGACACTTTTGAGATTATAGAATCGTAGATGTGGAATTCTTTGAGAACTTAAATAGGAACAGTTCTCAAATGAAACCCATGGAGAACTCATTGTTACCTAGTCTAGAATCTGAAGAGACTAATGAGAATGATGATCATTCTGTTCCTACTCGAGACATGGAGGATACTTCTGAACCCATAGAAGATATCGAACCTAGAAGGAGTAAGAGAGCAAGAATAGAGAAAAATTTTGGTCCATAAGAATTTTTTTGGTGGTACGTAACTGTTTCGACCGTTACAAACATATCCAGAATATTCAAATCCAACAGACGCCATTGATGTCTGATGATGAAGAGACTCATCGTTTCCCAACAGATGCGAAAACCTCTATAAATGGCATCTCCCATAACTCGTTGAAAATAATATCGAAAAACCTTTTCTGTTTTTCTCTCTTTCTTTCTAAAGCATCATCAGAAGTTTTGTTCACATGTGTTCTTGATTGGATCAAGGGGTACAAACCTTGAATTCAATTTCCGTTGTAGGGCTTTCATTGTATCCTGAAGGCATTATTTCACATACCTGTTATAATCGCCAATTTATTGGGAGGGTAGAAATAATTGTCTAAAAGAAATCGTACGAGCCTTGAAAGTTTGGAGTATAACATTCTTTTCTTGTGTTATTTCATCTTCTATTGCAACCCAGTTTTTTCCAACAGTTTTAGACAATTAGTTTCTGGCAATGGAGGGTGAATCTTCAACTTCGAATGCTACTGCATAATCCCTCCAAGTGATGAACCAAACCCTTACTCGACTGGAACGTTTTGATGGTGAAAATTTTACTCGTTGGCAAGAGACTGTGAAGTTTTTCCTGATCACCATCAAGTTGTGGTACATACTTGAAGATGGATTGGAGGCGATTCCTGCACCGTCAGACAAAGATACTCTTGATTTGATTACCAAACGAAAGAAGCGTCAGGAAGATGATTTCATGTGTCGTGGTCATATTTTGAATGCCCTGGAAACTCCTGTTTACAATGCACATCGGAGTATTGCGACTGCAAAGGAATTATGGACTCGCTTGACAACAAATACAAGATTTCGAAGCAAGCAACAAGAAATTCCTGACTTGCAACTTCATGGATTTTAAGATGGTTAACAGTAAGTCAATCATTTCCCAGGTCAGTGAACTTTTACTCATTGTTAATCATCTTAAGGATGTTGGAATTGATCTTCCTTCTGCATTTGTTGTCGGGGTTATTATTTCTCGTCTTCCCCCTTCTTGGAATGGTTATAAGAAGAAACTTAAGCGTGCTGAGACTGACTATGATTTAGAGGCATTACAGCGTCATCTTCGAATAAAAGAGGACTCTCGTAAACGAGAACTTAAGGATAGTCCACAATCTGAAAACCATTCTAAGGTGAATAGCGTAGAAGAATCTAAGACACCGAATTCCTTGAAACCTAAGAATGATACTCAGTTTAAGAAGCATCATCCCAACAAGAAGAGTAATAAGAAGGGCAATTGCTACTTATGTGACAAACCCGGCCATTTTGCTCGTGATATCGTCTCAAAAAGAAACAATAAAGCAGAACCAGAAAAAAGGAGGCAAATATGGTCGATGACAAACTTGTGATCGTGGTGCAAGACGCCAATGTTGTTCTTTGAAACCGGGGTGGATGGTGGTACGACAATGGTGCAACCGTCCATATACGTAAAGATAGAAATGTTTACAAGACATACGAACCGGTTAGTGGAGAAGGAAACGAAGTTGTCTCCGCAAACGGCCAACACAAAGCAAAGTCATTGGGAAAGGCCTTTGTTGAACTCTCGTTTACTTGGGAAAGATTACTCTTACTAATGTGTTACATGTCCCTGACATTGTAAAGAACCTTGTTTCCGGCGACCTTGTTATGAAGGTTGGATTCAAGACGACCTATGAGTCTAATAAGTTTGTATTGTCCAAAAATGGTGTGTTTGTTGGACAAGGATATGCTTGTAATGGGATGATTAAGCTTAATTTAATAAATAATGGTTCTTCTTATATTGTTGATGACTCTGTTAATTTATGGCATGCTAGATTTGGTCATGTGAATTATGGTTCTCTTAGAAACATGAAACGATTAGGTTTGATTTCTGATTGCAATTTTGATCATGCTTCTAAATGTGAAATATGTGTGCAAGCAAAGATAACTAGAATTTCCCATAAGTCTGTAGTACGAAATATCTTCCTTACTTGAATTAGTACACAGTGATGTGGGTGATTTACATGGTTCTTCCACTCGTGGTGGAAATAAGTATTATGTCACTTTTATAGAGGATAGTACTAGATATTCTTATACATATTTGATGAAATCTAAGGATGATGTTTTTGACATATTCAAAATATACAAAGCAAAAGTAGAGACACAATTATGACTGAAAAAGAAGATTTTATGTTCTGATCGTGGTGGTGAATATTTTCCTAATGAATTTAAATTCTTTTGTCAAGAGCATGGTTTAATTCATCAATTTACTGCACCTTATACACCTCAACAAAATGGTGTGGCTGAAAGGAAAAATAGAACTTTGATTGATATGGTTAATTGCATGCTTATAAGTTCTAGTTTGCCTAATTCTTTATGGGGTGAAGCTATGTTGTCTGCATGTTATATTTTGAATAGAGTTCCTTTGAAAAAGAAGAATGTTTCTCCTTATGAATTGTGGTTTAAGAGGAAACCAAACTTGAAGAGACTTAAAGTTTGGGGTTGCTTAGCATATGTTCGAAAGCCTGATCCTAAAAGACCAAAACTAGGAAACAGGGCTTATAAATGTGCTTTTGTGGGATAATCTCTTAATAGTATCACCCTCTGATTTTTAATCCTTGACACTTTTGAGATTATAGAATCTGTAGATGTGGAATTCTTTGAGAACTTAAATAGGAACAGTTCTCAAATGCAACCCATGGAGAACTCATTGTTACCTAGTCTAAAATCTGAAGAGACTAATGAGAATGATGATCATTCTTTTCCTACTCGAGACATGGAGGATACTTCTGAACCCATAGAAGATATCGAACCTAGAAGGAGTAAGAGAGCAAGAATAGAGAAAAAATTTGGTCCAGAAGAATTTTTTGGTGGTACGTAACTGTTTCGACCGTTACAAACATATCAAGAATATTCAAATCCAACAGACGCCATTGATGTATGATGATGAAGAGACTCATCGTTTCCCAACAAATGCGAAAACCTCTATAAATGGCATCTCCCATAACTCGTTGAAAACAATATCGAAAAACCTTTTCTGTTTTTCTCTCTTTCTTTCTAAAGCATCATCAGAAGTTTTGTTCACATGTGTTCTTGATTGGATCAAGGGGTACAAACCTTGAATTCAATTTCCGTTGTAGGGCTTTCATTGTATCCTGAAGGTATTATTTCACATACCTGTTGTAATCGCCAATTTATTGGGAGGGTAGAAATAATTGTCTAAAAGAAATCGTACGAGCCTTGAAAGTTTGGAGTACAACATTCTTTTCCTGTGTTATTTCATCTTCTATTGCAACCCAGTTTTTCCAACAGTTTTAGACAATTAGTTTCTGGCAATGGAGGGTGAATATTCAACTTCGAATGCTACTGCACAATCCCTGCAAGTGATGAACCAAACCCTTACTCAACTGGAACGTTTTGATGGTGAAAATTTTACACGTTGGCAAGAGACTGTGAAGTTTTTCCAGATCACCATCAAGTTGTGGTACATACTTGAAGATGGATTGGAGGCGATTCCGCACCGTCAGACAAAGATACTCTTGATTTGATTACCAAACGAAAGAAGCGTCGGGAAGATGATTTCATGTGTGGTCATATTTTGAATGCCCTGAAACTCCGTTTACAATGCACATCGGAGTATTGCGACCGCAAAGGAATTATGGATGCGCTCGACAACAAATACAAGATTTCAAGCAAGCAACAAGAAATTCACGACTTGCAACTTCATGGATTTTAAGATGGTTGACGATGAAGTCAATCATTTCCCAGGTCAGTGAACTTTTACTCATTGTTAATCATCTTAAGGATGTTGGAATTGATCTTCCTTCTGCATTTGTTGTCGGGGTTATTATTTCTCGTCTTCCCCCCTTCTTGGAATGGTTATAAGAAGAAACTTAAACATCCGAGACCGACTATGATTTAGAGGCATTACAGCGTCATCTTCGAATAAAGATGACTCTCGTAAACGAGAACTTAAGGATAGTCCACATCGAAAACCATTCTAAGGTGAATAGCGTAGAAGAATCTAAGACACCGAATTCCTTGAAACCTAAGAATGATACTCAGTTTAAGAAGCATCATCCCAACAAGAAGAGTAAGAAGAAGGGCAATTGCTACTTCTGTGACAAACCCGGCCATTTTGCTCGTGACTGTCATCTCAAAAAGAAACAAC
Source organism: Papaver armeniacum (assembly GCA_023531295.1). Taxonomy (NCBI): domain Eukaryota; kingdom Viridiplantae; phylum Streptophyta; class Magnoliopsida; order Ranunculales; family Papaveraceae; genus Papaver; species Papaver armeniacum. The sequence continues at coordinate 50,984 of JAJJWW010012551.1, forward strand.
AGAAGAACCATAAAAAGGAGGCAAATATGGTCGATGACAAACTTGTGATCGTGGTGCAAGCCGCCAATGTTTGTTCTTTGAACCGGGGTGGATGGTGGTACGACAATGGTACAACCGTCCATATCTGTAAAGATAGAAATCTTTACAAGACATACGAACCGGTTAGTGGAGAAGGAAACGAAGTTGTCTCCGCAAACGGCCAACACAGCAAAGTCATTAGGAAAGGCACTGTTGAACTCGTTTACTTCGGGAAAGATCATTACTCTTACTAATGTGTTACATGTCCCTGACATTGTAAAGAACCTTGTTTCCGGCGACCTTGTTATGAAGGCTGGATTCAAGACGACCTATGAGTCTAATAAGTTTGTATTGTCCAAAAATGGTGTGTTTGTTGGACAAGGATATGCTTGTAATGGGATGATTAAGCTTAATTTAATAAATAATGGTTCTCGCTTATATTGTTGACTCTGTTAATTTATGGCATGCTAGATTTGGTCATGTGAATTATGGTTCTCTTAGAAACATGAAACGATTAGGTTTGATTTCTGATTGCAATTTTGATCATGCTTCTAAATGTGAAATATGTGTGCAAGCTAAGATAACTAGAATTTCCCATAAGTCTGTAGTACGAAATTCTTCCTTACTTGAATTAGTACACAAAGTGATGTGGGTGATTTGCATGGATTACGCCACTCGTGGTGGAAATAAGTATTATGTCACTTTTATAGAGGATAGTACTAGATATGCTTATACATATTTGATAAAATCTAAGGATGATGTTTTGACATATTCAAAATATACAAAGCGAGAAGTAGAGACACAATTATGACTTAAAAAATTAAGATTTTACGTTCGATCGTGGTGGTGAATATTTTCCTAATGAATTTAAATTCTTTTGTCAAGAGCATGGTTTAATTCATCAATTTAGTGCACCTTATACACCTCAACAAAATGGTGTGGCTGAAAGGAAAAATAGAACTTTGATTGATATGGTTAATTGCATGCTTATAAGTTCTAGTTTGCCTAATTCTTTGTGGGGTGAAGCTATGTTGTCTGCATGTTATATTTTGAATAGAGTTCCTTTGAAAAAGAAGAATGTTTCTCCTTATGAATTGTGGTTTAAGAGGAAACCAAACTTGAAGAGACTTAAAGTCTGGGGTTGCTTAGCATATGTTCGAAAGCCTGATCCTAAAAGACCAAAACTGGGAAACATGGCTTATAAATGTGCTTTTGTGGGATACTCTCTTAATAGTATCACCTACAGATTTTTAATCCTTGACACTTTTGAGATTATAGAATCTGTATATGTGGAATTCTTTGAGAACTTAAATAGGAACAGTTCTCAAACGCAACCCATGGAGAACTCATTGTTACCTAGTCTAGAATCTGAAGAGACTAATGAGAATGATGATCATTCTGTTCCTACTCGAGACATGGAGGATACTTCTGAACCCATAGAAGATATCGAACCTAGAAGGAGTAAGAGAGTAAGAATAGAGAAAAATTTTGGTCCAGAAGAATTTTTTGGTGGTACGTAACTGTTTCGACCATTACAAACATATCCAGAATATTCAAATCCAACAGACGCCATTGATGTCTGATGATGAAGAGACTCATCGTTTCCCAACAGATGCGAAAAACCTCTATAAATGGCATCTCCCATAACTCGTTGAAAACAATATCGAAAAAACCTTTTCTGTTTTTCTCTCTTTCTTTCTAAAGCATCATCAGAAGTTTTGTTCACATGTGTTCTTGATTGGATCAAGGGGTACAAACCTTGAATTCAATTTCCGTTGTAGGGCTTTCATTGTATCCTAAAGGCATTATTTCATATACATGTTGTAATCGCCAATTTATTGGGAGGGTAGAAATAATTGTCTAAAAGAAATCGTACGAGCCTTGAAAGTTTGGAGTACAACATTCTTTCCTGTGTTATTTCATCTTCTATTGCAACCCAGTTTTTCCAACATAGCATGCATGTTTAAATGTCAAAAACATAAATCAGAAACAAAACTACTTTACTTCACCAAAGTTAGTTTCCTTTATTCCAAGAAGTTATTCTGAAATTTTATACCCAAACTAATTTCTAACTTTTCGACTTTTAGAATTCAAAAGTAATTGCTAGATATATATTCTCACAGGTCATTAATAAGTTAAAATCCTTTTTTGACCACTGATTTTGTGGTTTTAAGATATAACGTCAAGTCCCTTGGAACCATCTACCATTATTTTTTGTTTCTTAATGCTCTATTCTAAATGCATGTGACTTTGAACTCGAAGATATCCCCCCATAAAGTTTGCTCTTAGCTAAGGTCTCAAATACAGCCTTTCAAGTAAATATTCTTATTAGTAAATGAGTTGGTAACACTGATTTTATTAGTCTCAGGTAGTAATTTTTATCCTGGCTTGATTTGGGTATACTCAAACTAATTGGGGTATACCCAATACGACAAAATCTGGTCATTATGAAGTAAAACCAAGCCACCCCTTAACCTTTTTTTTTCTAAATGGCTAATATGCCCTTGGTTAATTAACACTAAAATTCCGATTAGGTTAATTAATTGAGTTTAGATTAAAATTTTCAAATTATGAATTCAGTAGATTAACCTTTTGATCCGTCTTATGAGTTCGATTTCGATCCAAAAATTTTGGTTTTGAAAATGCATAAAGCCGGCAAGGTCGTGGTTTGAATAAGCTTCCGACCAAACATCCGTCGGAATGGTCAACTTTGAATAAGGTGTCGATCGCTCTTCCGCCGGCAGTGTCAACTTTGAATAAGCTGCCGACCAGATATCCGCCGGAATGGTCCTCGGATGAAGAACACGCCGACTATCTCGGCAGCAATCTTGCGGTCGGCATGTAAATATTTCCTACCCTTCCGGCTATATTAATCTCGGCATGCAAAAAAAATACAACATTGCCGGCTAGAGTTTGTTCTCCTTCTCCATCTCCATCTCCTTCTTCTTCTTGTTCCTCTTCCTCTTCAACAATTTCATCTTCGATGATATTCTTACCTTTATCTCCATTACCATCATCATCATCACCATCATCATTACCTCCTCCAACCCTCGGGCATGTCTTGATCACCATCATCATCATCATCATTGTTACCTCCTCCAGCAATGGGATTGGTTTCATCAACATCATCATCATCACCTCTTCTACCAGATGGAATTAATTGGTCTTCATCTGGAGTCTCGTCTGAATCATTGGGTTCAGATAGTGGTTCTAAGACCTTTGTCGTTCCCGGCACAACATATACCCCTCGATGTTTTGAAGACAAGAGTTTATCACCAACACGAGGAGGGTTTGAAGGAGGACTAAGAGCTGCTTTTCAGAGATGCTTTCTTCTTTTCCATTCGCAATCTAAACAAGAACAATTCAGAAAAAAAACATTACAGGCCGGCAGGTTAGACATATACAACATACCCGGCGGAACAATGACCGGAAAGGTCGACCAAAAGATGAGTGCCAGCTAAGACAAAGCCGGCAGTGTATCATCAAAATAGCCTTCCGGCGCACAAAAAAGATATAGGATTTTTCACTAAACTGGTCGGAAAGGTCCATTTCCCACACATCGCCGGCTGACAAACAGCCGGAATGGTTTTATATAAATACCCTTTCGGACTCAAAAATTCTAGGCATCAGGAAACATTCTAAACAAGTAGCCGGAAGGGTAAACAATAATAAGATGCCGGCTTCATTAAAAAACAAAAGACGCCGGAAAGGTATACAGATGAATAACCTGCCGGCCCTGCTAGTAGCAGTTACAGAAACTTACAGCCGGCAAGTTCTTCAACCTTATACCCTCCCGGCCAAACCCTAACTATGAAATCCCGGAAAGGTCGATAACAAAAAACCTTGCCGGCGTCGTAACTGCCAATTCACAAATTCGAATTTTCTGACCTAATTTGACATGCAAACATGAAATCGAAGTACTAGAGTGATAGGTGTAGAATACACCGTATTTACTATATAGAGTTTATGCTTTCTTTGCTATTTTTCGTGTGAATTATGCATTTTATGTTTGCTTTTGAGTTATTAGGTACTCTGGAGTCGCGAGGAGGGAAAGATGGACAAATCACCCAATTTGAGCAAAAGGGCAAAATTATCATTTTATAAGCAGACACTAAAAGGAGCTGAGCCAAAAGGCTAAGGGGCAACTCTCTGGAGGAATACTAGAGAAAGGCTAGATGCGGTTAAGGGGATGCCATCTGGGCAGCCCTTATCCAGTGGGATGGTTGTCTTTGTTAGCACCTCAATCCAACGTTATCCTAAATTGATAGAACTTTACTCTCATTCAATCATTTGCATCCGAGAGTGAGAAGAAGAGAAAGGAAAGCGACCATGTTTCTTTGTTAAAATCGATAGCCAGAGATCGAGAAATTGGAAATGGTATTGACTTGAATTGAGATGTGAGAATTCAAGATGAAAAAAATCCAGACCAATAATCGGTAGAGATGGGGACGAGTGAAATCGATTTGAGAAGAAGAACACTACCCTTCAGGTTTTGTTGGTGATGTTTATGGCTAAATCCGAGAAGAACAATAGAAGAATAATGGGTTTTGAGCAGAACTAGAAGATTGGGTCTCTGTTGTTTTCTATGGAGCAATGAATGGAAGTGAAGGTTGGGATGAATAAGGGTTTGAACACAGGGAAGAGGAAGACTCAGGGGTTGATGGTATTTGAGTTGATGAAAGAAATTATGTGTTCTTGCAATTGTTTGTTTGGATCTGTGGCAGTTGATGAGACTCTTGAGCTAAAAGAAAGTTATGGGCTCGGATTTGGAGAAGATATTGAGATGTGTGGGTGCTTATCTGTGGAGCTGTTGGTGAAGCAGTATGTGGATCTGACATGAATGTGTTGCTTCTGTTGTTGCTGTTCTTGAATAGGGGAAACCTGGTATGGATACGGCTGCAGAGTATGATTCTGTGGTGGCAATGGAAATGGAGATTGCAGATGCAACAATGGCTCCACTATAACTGATGTTGGCTAGTAAGGTGAATTGATTTCAGGTGTTGGTTGACCTGATAGGGGAAAGTGAGACTTGAGTCAGTGTTGAGCTCATGGAGCAGCTGGGATTTGAGTTGCAGGCATGGAGTGAAGAAGCTACAAATGTGTGCAGTGAAGTGTTGGTAGCTGCTGTTGCTCCAACTATTGGCTGTGTAGGCTTGTGGATGAACTCAGAACTGAAATTGCAGGGAACTACAAGTGATGGCAGGATGGGATTTGCAAGATTGGAGTACTCAGCTGTGAAAGATGCAGAACAGGGATGGCAACTATTGGCAGGATGCAGTGATACTAAGGCTGTGTTGGTGAAGACTTGAGCTGTTGCAGGTGCTGTTTCTTGTGGTGTTGAATCTGCAGATGCATGGATGAATGGAGCAGGTGCTTGTGATGTGTGTGGTGGTTGTGGCCTGATAGCAATGATGTTGGAGCTATACATAGGTGCTGGTGCTAGTTGATAAAGCTGTGGTTGAAATGGAGAATTCTCAAGTAGTGCAAGAATGATGCAGTGATTGTGGAAGTGCAGCTCAGGTGGTAATTGGTGGCATCTTGAAGTAGTGATGTATTGGCAGAGTCTGGGTGTGATGGTGGATCTGAAGTTGCATTATTGCTGAGCAAGAAAATTATGATGTGTGGCAATGGAGCTGAAAGTGTGATGTAAGTGTGGGTTGAACTAAACTGAAGTTGGTGGCTAGAATGGCAGAGGAGAAGATGTTATTGCAGTCTCAGATGGGAAGAATGGTGATAGAAGTGATGTTGGCTGACTGAGATGTTGGTTGTGTGATGCTGGTGGAAATGCAGTAGTGGAGTGGCTTATAGAGCAGCCTGGAGTTGGAATGCAAGGCAAGGATGACTTGTGAATGCTTGGAATTGATTGAGCTGCAGAATTTAATGAGAATGATATGAACAGCCATCTTGGCTGAACATGAATTGATGAAGCACCATCTTAGTGCATCATGATTCTGGCCTGTGCAACTATGGCCTGTCAATGCCACCCAGCTTATTCAGCCAAGTAGTTAGCTGATTCAAATCTGACTAGACTCAGCTGATGCTGTGCTGACTCGGTTTGACTCGGTCTGACCGAGTTGACCCGAGCTAACCCGTTGACCCGACCGTTTTGACCCGGTTGACCGGTGACCGGGCGGACTTTGCCGGTCACCTGAACCGATTTCCGGCGACTTCTCTGGCCGATTTCCGGCCACAATACCAGTTTTCTGATACCGACTTTTTGGACTTATTTTCTACACGGGTTTCTCTCTATTATGGGCTTGGTGGATTTTTATCTAATGGACTTTGAAGACTTGACCTAATTTTGGAAGGAAAGAAAAGCTATAAAAGAAGAATTCTACAACTTTTGGGATAGATCTTATTCTTGGAACTTTGGAGAGCCGTTTTTGGTTACGCAACTAGGGTTTGCTTTTGTTCATCTTCTTCTTTAATTCAACTTATATTTTTGGTGATGAACTCCATAGCTATGAGTAGCTAAATTCTCTATTATTGGTTAAGGATGTAGTCCTATTTCTAAAACTTGTGTTTGCTTTATGTATTAGTTTTCTCTCTTGATTATCGTTCAATCCTCTACTGTTTTTATGATCACATGATTGAAGTATTGTGATAGGATTATGATGTTTGATTAGTTAAGTGGCCAATTAATTGAACTTGCATCTTAGTCCATAGCTATTTTAGGGTTTTTCATCAAGAGATAACCTTGAATACAAGTAGCATGATATGTTTACGGGTTGTAGTGATACACTCTCGTAATCATATGTAGAGTTTGACCATTGTCCGAATTGTTATGTGCAACGCATGACAATTGCATTGATTAGCCTATTTCTGAAACTTAATGCTCCTAGGAATTGAACTTGATTAGCGCAAGGCGTTAGGTTATTCTTTAGGTAGAATTCACATACGCAGCCCTAATGTGTGTGTTGATGAACTTGAGAAATTAATAGATTATCTTGCTTTCTTGATTCTCTAGGCTTTTGATAACACAAGAGATTAAATCGTAATTCTAATAATATATGCAAGCACATGTCTAAGATTGAAGATGAATTCCTTGACCAATATCTCTCTCCATTGATTACTTTCTACAATTTACTTTGCTTTTAATTTGTTTTTATTGCTTGCTTAAAATTCAGAAACCCCCCCAATTGGTTACTTTAAGAAATTGATTACGTAATAACTACAATCGCCTCTCTGTGGATACGAACTCTTTCTTATCATATACTTTAGGAAAGTGAAATTATTTTTGACGCATACGACAGTGATCATAGAGTGAGTTTAAACAAGCCCTTACTTTCTTAAGCGCACCATTTCACGTGTTTCAGCGGGTTCAATTTCTTCTTCTTCAACAGTTTTTTTCTTCACTTTCTTAGCAACCAAACTTGCAATTCCAGGGTTATATTCATTGGGTTTTCGATTAGTTTCTTTCATACGAGTTGCCTTCTTCCGTGGTGGATCCATTGATGAAGATTAATCGGAGTTTTCGAATCAACGATTTTAACGAATTGATCGAAGAGTTTTGGTGGTGGTGGGGGTGATGGAGCCGGTAAGGTTGTGGAGGAGAAGAATAAGAGAAGAAGATGAAATGAAGAGAATGAAAACTGATTTAGGTAGTAATTAGAGTTATAATGGGAAAGGGTAATTTTGTAACTTTACCCATTGACCTCCCCCTTTGCTCTTAAAAAAGAGTCCCTTTAAAATTGGGTATACCCCAATTAGTTTGAGTATACCCCAATCAAGCCAGGATTTTTATGGCATACTAGAGAGATATTTTATGTGTGCTCAGATTTTGTATTCTTGCAAGTCGACACCTGTGTGCACTCACTCTATTTTATTGAGTAACTAGGTCTCAACCCGTGCCATAACGGCACGGGCAAGGATATGTGTTTCAAATGTATCCATTGGTTCATATATGTCGTAATTGTCTGAGAAGAATCGAACCGATCGATCCAGGTATAAATGTTTTGAGGAGTTGGTATATAAACATGTCATTATCCTCGAATCTTTTAATATTGTGTATGTAAGTCATACAACCCTTTGGGACAAACATAGTTAATCGTTAGAGCAAATCCTATGGGCAGTAGAACATTACTTCGTTCACTACTTCAAAAAATATCATCAAAGGTCTTTCACCAAACTTGTAACAAAACTAAAAACACCTAAAATTACTTTAAAATCAATTAGATTAATCTTGCAAAATCTGTTAGCATTAGAATTTAATTTTTCTCTTTGATATAAAGTGTTGGGTTCCCAATTTACATAGATTTGTGTTTATTCATTTTCCTAAAATTTATAATAATATTTAATTCTTGATCCATTTCTTTCCTTGTCTCTTTTCCTATTATCATGAACTATTTCTCAAGCATGCATAATTACACGAAGTTAAGGAGAAATGACAAAAACAGAAATCATGACAAAAAGGGGGAATAAAGAGAGATGTGAGAAACGGAATCGATTACAATTAATTCACGCGTAGCCTTGCATAATCCCAGGAAGTAGGGGAGAAATAATGACAGAAACAGAAACCATGACAAAAAAAGAGGAATAAAGAGAGATGTGAGAAACTGAACCGATTACAATTAATTCGCGTGTAGCCTTGTGTTTGGTCAATTTTTTTATAGGTTTCATTTTTCTTCCTGCCCCCTACCCAGCAAATCTTAAAATCACAACATCTTCTTTTTTGGAAAAATCTGGCCTTTAAAAAATGTTTTAATTTTAAAAATAATAAAAAAAGTAATTTGAAAACTAAAATTAAATTAAAACAAAATAAAGAAAAATTAACCAAGGGCGACTAAATAATTTACCTATCTTAGGACACCTTTTCTCACCTTACTACCACTACTTCTTCCACCACCACATTATCGTCACCACTCCACCGGTCTCACCAATACCCACCACCATTATCCCCAACGCCGATCACCCACTATCACAACCACCATTAGTGCTTAATTTACATATATCTTAGGACCCCTTTTCTCACCCTACTACCACTACTTCTTCCACCACCACATTATCGTCACCACTCCACCAGTCTCACCAATACACACCACCATTATCCCCACCACTGCCCACAATCACAACCATTATTAATTCTTACTGATATGGTTAATATCAAATATATTTATTATGTATCAACAAAAATATATTTATTTGATTAACTAAAGAAACATTTATTATGAAATATCAATTGAATATTTATTATTAAATTTTAATTAAACGTGATCATTTATAGGTAGATTTATGTTCTGCAAGTATAAATTTGATAGTTCTTTATCTAGCCTAACTTGTCCAAACTTTGTTTTGTATTTTAATACTAAAAACAGTGATTTATTGGATCAGTTACTATAAATAGATGGGATCCCATTTGGGTGATCCAGGGGTCATGATCATATTGTCTTATATGATTTAGTATCCTCCTCAAAAGATTTGTGTTTTGTCCTTACCAGTTGTTTAAAAAACAGCCAACTACATCTATCATAATAAAATGTTGCCCATTTTGTAAATACACAAAACTATTATTGTCCACTACTATTCACTAACATCCACCACCGTACGTAAAAACCAGCCACACCCACTATTTTTTCCACCGTCAGTAATGTTACCACCTCCACCACTCACAAATACCCGCCACTGTTTCCACCACCCACTGCTTCTTTCACTACCACCATTAAAAATTATTAATATAATTTTTAATCGGGGTCACTGTAGTACAGTGGTAAAGTCATTGGGTGATGATGCCAGTTACCTGAGTTCGAAACTCGTCGACACCAAATTCTTTACCGATCAATATATATATATATATATATATAGTTTTTAATAAACTTATATTTATAAATAAAAATATGTATTTATTAGATTCATTAAATGAACATTAATAGGACAGTAATTAATAAAGTATTTATAATGGTTAGTTGAAAAAATCACGTCCGTAGATTTATCCCTCCTAGACAAATCTCGGCCACTCTTTATCTAGATTAACTTAGCCAAGCTTTGTTTTGTACTCTAGATGAAAGTTTATTTATGAAGATAATCATAAGATATTTATAATGTAGTATTAATAAAATATTTATTATGAGAAATTATTGATACAATTATGATGTAAACCACCACAAGTGTTGATTTAGCTTCTCCCTAAATAAATCTTGGCCACTTTTTATCTTTCCATAATGGAAAGGGTGTTATATAAATTACGTATAATCAAGTTAGATTATTTATTGAAAATAACTTCTAGTCAAATTATTTTGTACTTCGAAACAGAAGCCCGGAGAACAAAGGCTTTTGTATACATATAAGATTATTTTGTAAATACCAACCTATTTTCAAATTATAATGTGTAATCTGAATAACCTTATAAGTTTCTCTCTAAGTTTATCTATCAAGATGAAATCCAAATTTCTATTTCCTCTAATGTCTAAACCTAGACAAAAAAGTTGTGAATAAATGAAACCCCGACGACATGTGATAGCCAAATTTTCATAACCTGACTAATCACAAAATACAGGCACCCCTAAATTTCAACCATGAGGTTATTGTAATCAATAAGGTTATCTTTGAAAATGTATGCTTCAGCTAAATATACAATACTCCCTCTGTCCGTTTTTATCTGTCCTAATTTCTACTTTGGTCTGTCCTTTTTTATCTGTCCGCTCTATTTATAGACATACTTTTCCCTTAAACTATCTATTTATAGACATACTTTTTCCCTTAAACTATCAAATATACCCTTTATTTTTAATAATCATAAAATCATTTTTAATATCAAAATCTTAAATAATATCACCATATATAAGGAAAAAAAACTTACTCAATATCTTTGTATTAATTGTGATTCCTTTTTTAAATAAAAACATTTATGGGTAGTTATAAAATTCCTAATAAAACTTCTACTTATTATTACTTAACCTTTTCATTTGTATTAATCATTTATCTCTTTTTTTGAAACACCATGGAAGAACATAAGCTAGACTATCTAGTTTCTCTAAAGAGTAAATAATCTACAACTTCAATTTTTAATTTTTTTCCCTCTCAAATAAAAATTCAAAAGACTCCAAAGTTTTAGTGCGGGAAACCAAAATCAAATGGAGGAAAAAATGTTTCTTAAATTGTGGATTCCATAATAAAAGCATTATAAATTTGCTTTTATTTTCTTAAAATATTTCCTAAAATAATAATACTTTCAAATTTAAGCTAATAATTTAGTTTTTGTAATAATATAACATTAAATAGGCTAGTCAAGGGCTAGTCATGATATTTTATAGAATTTTCTTAATATCTTGACAAAGTCAAAACGGACTCTTAATATAGGACGGAGGGAGTACAAAAAATGATATTCAAGAAAATGATAGAAATTCCAAAAAATCATACATGAAACAATATATATATATAAAAGGATTTTCTCAAATGTTGTTAGCTCGGAGTAGTTTAAGGTCACAAATGTACGTTTTGGTGGACGAAGATTGAGAGAAAATTGAAACAATATTGAGCGGAACTGTACTCTTAGATTTGAGTTGTTTCCTCTCCGCAATCTATATCTCCCTTCCCAACTTTATTTCTGATTTTCGTTTGCTCCAAAGTAAGGAATTAGAGTTTTCAAACCCATTCATCCTACCGAATATGAGCGACAAATCAACTGGTCAATTTTATGGGAAGGCAGGTTTGTTATTTTCAGTTGATCAAATTTTTCCATTTTGATTTTGACTTTTGAGATGGGAATAAAAGAATATGTAATGAATTTTTCTCAAATAAAGGTGTATTCATGGGATTGACAGAAACCGCGAGTTTACCAATTAGAAGGAAAAATCAGGACCGGTCTTTATCTTCCTAACTTAGTGAAGGTTCATTGTATAATTCAATACAAAGAAATAGCCAGAAAAGTATGCATACCTAGGGTACATCCCTTACCATAACGACACCTCCCGATAATAAGTAATTTTTTGTGTACTGATTTTACCTTGTGCCCGATTGTTTGTAGTAATTATATAATATGACATTTTTTGGTTTTTTTTTTTTTTTTTTTTTTTTTTTTTTTGATCTTTCACGTATTTTAACCGAGATTATTTTATTAATAAGACCATCAACCACAACTTCTAATTTATAATGTTACTCATTTTGTAGCGACACAAAATTAACGTAGCCTGTTGCTACTCACCAACCGCCGCCACCACTATAAAACCATCTAATACCATTTATTTCTCCACCACAACCGCCGCATCCTCCCGTTGCTGTTTGTCGTACCTCTAATTTTAAATCACACACATCATGAGTAAAGATTTGATTGAACAAACTTAGGTTGTTAATTAATTTATTTAATTATATTTTTTATTGTTATATACTCTGTTGTGTTGAAATCAATTTTGTTGTAACCCGTTTTTGAATCAAGATGAAATCAAAATTCTATTTCAACTAAGTCTAAACAAATATGAACGAAAAATTGTTTCTTGAGAAAATCTCACATTTCTAGACCAAAAAGTTTTGAATAGATTGAAACCCCGACGACCTGTGATAACCAAATTTTCATAATCTGGCTAATCACAAATTTTTGTGGCCAAATTTTCATATTTTCACAAAATATGATATCTATTTTTATCAATCGTGATGACCAACTACATCTTTCACGATACAATGTTGCATGTGTTGTAAATATACAGAACTAATAATGTTCACGACTATTCACCAACATCACCACCATAAAACCACCCTTCGACATTGTATTTTCCACCACCACTGATATTATCGCCTCCACCACCACCGCTTCTACCAGCCACTATTTCTTCCACTACTAACCACTAATTTCTTTTGATATAATTTTTATTAAAATTATTTATTAATGTAAAAAGACATATTTATTAGATTAATTAAGATGACATTAAATAATGAAAATTTAATAAATTATTCATTATGAGAGATTAATGAGACACTAATTAATAAAACACTCATAATGATTAATTTTAATAAAAGCAAACCACAACCATGGATTTAGCTTTCCCAAAAATGAATCCGGACCACTCTTTAACTTGCCAAAGTTGTCCAAACTATGCTTTATTCATTATCATAATATGACGTTACATATTTTGTGGCGTTATGAAATTAGCATAATATGTTTTTGTTCACCAATACCCGCCACCACCATAAAACCATATGAATCCATTTTTTTATCTACCACCACCTAGTGGCGAGCCAAGGGTTGACTAACTTGGCTCTAACCCCTTAAATTTTCAATAACAACATAAATTTTGTTGTTTATTTTATACTGTAAATAGTACTTTGTCCATATATATTTATGGTTTAGTCCACCAAAGTTTACATGTTTTTTTTTTTTTTTTTTAAAGTAGGCCTCATGAATATAAATTTTTGACTCCACCACTACCACCATCACTGCCGCCCATCCCATGTAGGTTGGTAGACGCAATTCTAATTTCAATCACAAATGCCATGTATGAGGTTTTAGATTGAACAAAATGTCGTCAATTGATTAGTTTCATTATTATTTTTCCGTGTATATATTCTTTTTTGTATTGCAATCAATTTTATTTTAATATTAAAAAATAATGATTTATACAATATAGTACCAAAGATAACAGGGGTACCATTTGGGTGATCCAACTACGATCATGAAAGTATTGTCTTGTATGATATCATCCCTGAAATATATGGTACCTTAATTTATCAAAAGTGTTAAAAACAACCAACCACATCTTCCACAGTACGATGTTGTAACGACAACATAAAATTAATATTGTCCATCACTACTCACCAGCACTCACCGTCACTACTTCGATTCTTCCACCACAAACCAGGGGCGGAGCCGGGATTTTGAGGAAAGAGGAGAAAAATTCTTGGCAAGTTGGATACATGTGAAAAATTGACTTTGTATCCCATTTTACGATAAAAGAACAAAAATAAATATAATTGTGCTTGGCTCCGCGCTTAACCACCACTAATCTTTCGGCCTCCACCTCTTCTACTACTCATTGTCGCCAAAAATGTCTATTGATATTATTTATCAAAATTACTTATTAATAGAAATAAATATTATAATTAATTAAGAACACATTTAAATTTAGAAAATGATTAGTCATTTATTATGAGCAATTAGTGAAACACTAATTAATAAAACACTTTAAGTTGAACAGATTATTTATTAAGTGCAATTAGTGAAACACTAATTAATAAAACACTATTAATTAGTGAACAGATTAATAAAACACTATAATGAATAGATTATTTATTATGTGCAGTTAGTGAAACACTAATTAATAAAACACTATTAATTAGTGAACAGATTAATAAAACACTATAATGAATAGATTATTTATTATGTGCAATTAGTGAAACACTAATTAATAAATCAATTATGATATTTAAGTTGAACAAACCACTACCGTTGATTTATCTTTTTTATTAATTCCAACCAAGGTGGAACACTGGTTAGAGGCCACTCTTATGACACAATAGGTCTTGAGTTCTGGATTTATCAAAATTACTTATTAATAAAAAATATTATAATTAATTAAGAAAACATTTATAATTAAAAAATGATTAGTCATTTATTCTAATGATATGAGAGATTAATGAGACACTAATTATTAAAACACTCAAAATGATTAATTTTAATAAAAGCAAACCACAACCATGGATTTAGCTTTCCCAAAAATGAATCCAGACCACTCTTTAACTTGCCTAAGTTGTCCAAACTATCTATATTATAAGGGACAATGGTGTTTTTCTCATTTGACGGTCGTCTATAGTTTGGACACATAAAGGACGGTCAAGATGGAGCCAGTAATTTGGATGGAAACCTATAATATGGGGTTATAAAGAGCGGCTTAGATCTTTCCACATATTCTACACTTTCAATAGATTTTTCTCCCGTTTGTTTCCATTTCTCTTCTCATTCGGCTGCAGCCGTTTCAAATTTCTTTATAAAGCAGCAATGCTATCAATGTGACAGTCGTTACTATTGCGTAATCAATCCCTTATTAAAGTTGATTATAAATAAACTTTTCCACTTTTTTTCTTCTTCTTTTGTTACTATAGGGTTATTTCCGTCATCGTCGACAGATCTAGGTAGAAAATGCAGAAAGTTACCCATTTCAATTTTTTCTATGTGAAAATATAAGTTGATGTTTTTCTTAAAGTATTTGATTTTTATTTAATTTTGCAGGTCTTGGGAATTTGATTGAAAGTTTGGTTTTTTCACAATAGGTAAGTTTATCTATCGATTGCAATTGCAGTAAGTTTACCATTTCGAATTAGTGTTGAGTAGAGTTTGATTCCTCTAAAATGCTTCCAAATGAATATGAACTCCATCTTTGGGACTCAATTTCTTTATGAGTTTATTCCTCTCAAGTGTTGGCAGTGTTGTAGAAGTAATATGACTAAACCCATTCTATTGATCCCAACATGATTGTATAAATGCCTGAAAGATGTCTCACAATATTTTAGCTTAAATACATTTTGTCAGTGACCTTGGTTTTGTTTTGCAGCATACGTATTCTTCTTCCTAACTTATTTAGTTCGATCTCAGTAATTCTGCTTAGTTTAATTTGTCACACAGAGACTGTTAGAATATTGACAACAATAATAAAAATAAATTAAATAAGCACAAGTGATACTTAGCTTGATTTGCAGCAACTTGGTGGATGCATCACGTCGAGTAGCTTGCGGAGCAAAAATTGATAGAGGCACGTATATAATACGCTGTCCTAAAGACAATATCGCCTACTACTCCTCTAAACAGAGAGATGTTATAGCTTCATTGGCGAGTTGCCTCCAGGATACAACTATCGTTAGCATTCCTTCTTGTAGCATACAAGAGAACGCCCTAAGAACTTGGAAGTGAAAATGACTCAGTGAAACCACCTTGTTCCACACAGAAACATAGAAGAAAAAAAAATGAAGAACAAAACTTGTTTTCTCTTTTACTCTCCTACTCTCTTTTTCACTAAAGATAGAGCAATTAATATTGAGTTGTTTCTCACTCAAAAAATAGGAAAACCAAAGCAAATAAAAGGAGGAAAACAAGATGAAGACTTTTTCTTTGTTTTTCACTTTCTCTACCGAAAACATAAGAGTTCTTTTCTTTTTGTCATTCTACTCTCTCTTTTATAAGTGTTCAAAACGTTAGAAACAAGAGGAGAGAAACCCATGTGTATGACACAAAAATTCTGATAAGATTCTCACATTTACTGGTTATGTCTAGTGAAAATAGTGCGTGCTTTTGCTTTAATCAGAAAACAGCTTTTCAGAAAAGCAGCTTTTGCTTTAATCAGAAAACATCTTTTGTTTTTAACTAGGCAGCTTTTGCTTTTATCCAAAACAACTTTTGTTTTTATCAATTCAAAAGAAAAAACAAATCCGTTTTTTCTAACAATCCCCCACATGAATGATAAAACATATCGATAAAATGCGAGAAAACAGAAGGCATCAAAATTAGGCTAAGGTGTCTTAAAGATTGAACCTTAACTTAGTGAGAGGTTACCGGAAATGCTTGTTGTAACGGTGAACACAATGTCTTGAACCGCCAACAGTGAATGCAATTCAGAAATAACAACCACACTTGATGTCTCCACCGAAAGCTTCCAAGCTCTTGCGGTTGTGCCCGTTTTGGCCGTGGGCTAAATCCCGGTTTTAATGAATGTCTCTAGAGAATCAGCTCAAATTCTCATAGGAAGCGGCCCCACTTCCAACATCCACATAGGTGAGTCCATCAAGAGTGTCCTGCCACACCCCGCCTTAAACAAAGCCATGGAACCCATTAAGATCTCAATAGATCATCCTATCTCATGCAGGTAGCACTATCACACAATTACACCATAGGGAGGGACAAAGATAGTGCTGTCTCGATATCACCATAAATTAGTTGTCTCATTGAACCTTGATCTTGGAGCTCCATTCACAAGGTTGAGTATCCTTCATGGTGATTTATTCTATGAGCTTAAGTCCCATCCCCTCGATGTGGATCTAACTACCTCTCTAGATAAACCTTTCGTCAAAGGATCTGCAATATTATCTTTGGACTTTACGAAGTCTATAGAGATAATACCAGTAGAGAGTAGTTGTTTCACCTGTGCCTTCTTCGTATATGTCTAGACTTTCCGTTGTATACACTGTTCTTTGCGCAGAAAATAGCAGCTTGACTGTCACAGTGGATCGCGATCAATGGCACGGGCATAGGCTAGAATGGAATCCCTTCCAGGAAAGCTCTTAGCCATTTATCTTCCTCATCTTTAAATTTTTTTAAAGGTTATAAACTCTGACTCCATAGTGGAACGAGTTATACTTGTCTGTTTGGAAAACTTTCACGACACAGACACATCTTCAAGCATGAAGATGTACCCACTTTTGGATTTTGACTCCTTTAAGTCATGTATCCAGTTGGCATCACAGCACCCTTTCAGCACAGCAGGATTCTTCCAAAATTAAATAAAAGTTTGAAGTGCCTCTCAAGTAGCGCAAAATTCGGTTGAGAGAATTCTAGTGATCCTGCCCAGGGTTGCAAGAGTACCTGCTCAAACTATTTGACATAAGCAATACCGGGTCTTATATAATTAATCAATTACATAAGACTACTAATTACTGTAAATACTCAAAAAATTGATAATACACCGTCACCCTTGTTCTTTATAAGGTTACAAGTGGGATCACAAGGAGTAGAAGCAGGTTTAGCCTCACCGTGATTAAATTTCTTTAGTACAGTTTCAACAAAATGAAAGTGACTAAGACTATGTTCATCAGACGTCTCTCTGATTTTTATCCCTAAGATTACATCAGTAGGGTCCAAGTCTTTCATGTCAAAATTCCGATTTAGCATGCTTTTAGTGGTATTAATAAAATCAATGTTACTGCCTCATATGAGCATGTCATCAACATGAAGGCATACAGTAACAAAAGCATCATCCTCAGATATAATGTGAACACATTTATCAGATTTATTAATCTTAAACCACTAGATATCATTACATGATCAAATTTTCATGCCCCTATTCAGGTGATTGTTTCAAACCATTCAGAAATTTAATCAATTCTCATACTTTGTTCTCACAACAAAAAACCTTTTACTTGGTACATATAAATTTCTACATTTAATTCACCATTTAAAATTGCGGTCTTAACATCCATCGATGTATATATTCAAATCATGAATAAAAGCAATAATAATCATCATCCTAATGAAGTGATTCTAGTGACAGGTGAATAAGTGTCAAAGAAATTTATTCCTTAATTTTTGGTTATAACCCATAACCATACTAGGTATTTCTCTACAGTCCCATCTACCAAGGTCTCCTTTTGAAGACTATTCGGAAGAACATATAAATTCCCTGTGGGTTCAGTATCCAGACTCTACCATAAAGGTCACATAGACGAGGCTAAAACTTGTCTAAGTTCTAGCTCTCTTACTTCTACTATGTCTGAGTCTCAACATCTTGAGACGGGGTTGACTAATCGAAGGAACATATGCGAGACTGTCATGGATCCTTTTTCGAGGTCCAATTGTATTATCAAAAAACAAAGCATCTCTAGATTGCACTACCGTGTTCATACCAATGTTATCAATGTCAAATATTATGACCATTAACCTATATCCACTAGCATGCTTAGGATAGGTTAGGAATACAAAATCCATAATCTTAAGTCAAATTTTGATTTGCTTGGGAGGCGAAATAGGCAATACACCCCCACATTTTAGGTATACAGGTCAAGAACACAAAAAAAAATAGGTCGTGCACTTTGTAAAATCTTCTTGAGAGATCAAAATAATATTTTTTATTTTACACCCCCACAATTATCGAGATTTCTTAACATGCTATGATTTTGTGTCATTTAACACTTGCTGCATAATCAAATCATGGTATTCTACCAACATTATGATTTAACATGTTTATGTATTCATTATCAATTAATAGCATACAAGCTTCACTTTATCTATTAATCCTCATGTTCTATTATGCTAACAGTTCAAAGCATTACATGAACTTATTTCCAAATATCATATCTCATAGTAAGGTAAATAACCATTGGAAATTATATTTAAAACATAATGCACATGTGGAGAATGATGATGTCCATACCTGAAATCTTTTTACCTATTTTTTCCTTCAACTGTTTTTGATAGTTGAGTTTCTTAAAGAATTGCTTTCATACCTTAGTACTTTTGGTAGAAGACTCACACGTTTCTTCTGGAGCACGCATTCTAGCATTCCCAGCATTAACCAACTTACTTGTTGGATCAAATTATTGTACCTCAACATTAGATTCAAGCAATCATGAGTAGGTCACAAAATATTGGTAATTAAAACCAAATGCTTTGTATATTCGCAAATTGATTTAAACACATAATTTTCTTGTTGCATCACAATTATTAACCAAACATGTGATTTATGCAAATTGATGTTACACAAAGCATATATGATCCAAGTGATTTTGAACATAAACGAAGTTGATATACAACTTATCAAAATCATATTATTCCTTGACATAAGTAATACAAATTTACCTCTACAAAAGATTATTGCTCATGTCATGGGAATCGATTGCTAGCTACATGCTTAAGTTATCATGAGAATTAAATTTCAACTAAATATCCTCTAATTAATCACTAACACAGGTCCCATGATATGCTCAAAGTGATAGCACATCACTAATCAAATGTTGCTAGACATAATCAAGAGATTACACACATTTCACATTTTCTGGATAGATATGCACAACAATTTTCCAAATATCTTATCTCTCAAACCGCATATCCAAATTAGATAAATCAAAAAGGGGTTTAAAGATAAGATCTAGAACTAAATATCTTATTTAGATCAACATTTCCAAAAACTCATAGATATCCCAGAAAAAAATAATTTTTCAGCAGAGTTTTTTCTGCCCGTCAGAAATTTCAGAAACATGTTACAGTTTTGTAAAATATGTAAAAAATACTTTTACAGTTTCAAAAATTACGAAATTTGGAGAGGGTATCAATCAGTATGTATAATACAACTTGGTCAAAGGATTTAACAAAATTCCTTATGAGTTAAGAGATAAACTAAAAACTCTTTAGCTCAACCAACTTTTAATTATTATTATTTTATTTATTTATTTTTTCACTAAAAAGAGGAACATCTTTAGTTTTCCAAAGTTAGTCAAACACCAACTATAAACAAACAAATCAACTTATATTGTTGAAGCCAAATGATTTATGACTCTTTCCACTAAACTTAGTAGTCTGATTGCTCAACAATATTTTCCTTTATTATTGTTACAAAATATAGAGTAGCATATTGTCTTTAGATTGTTAGAATATTGACAACAATAATAAAAATAAATTGAATAAGCACAAGTGATACTTAGCTTGATTTGCAGCAACTTGGTGGATGCATCACGTCGAGTAGCTTGCGGAGCAAAAATTGATAGAGGCACGTATATAATACGCTGTCCTAAAGACAATATCGCATGCTACTCCTCTAAATAGAGAGACGCTATAGCTTCATTGGCGAGTTGCCTCCAGGATACAACTATCGTTAGCATTCTTTCTTGTAGCATACAAGAGAACGCCCTAAGAACTTGGTAGTGAAAATGACTCAGTGAAACCATAGTATGACACAAAAATTCTGATAAGATTCTCATGACACAAAAATTCTGATAAGATTCTCACATTTACTGGTTATGTCTAGTGAAAATAGTGATGCTTTTGCTTTAATCGTAAAACTTGACTTTTGGAAAAGCGACTTTTGCTTTAATCAGAAAACATCTTTTGTTTTTAACCAGGCAGCTTTTGCTTTTATCCAAAACAACTTTTGTTTTTATCAATTCAAAAGAAAAAACAAATCCGTTTTTTCTAACAGAGACATCAAGGGCGATCCTTCTTCATCCACCCCTCCCCCACCAAAAAAAAAAATTTACAAAAAAAATTGTTGCTTACTGGATCGTTAGAAATCTAAAATATAATGCTTTTGATTGAATTTGGAAGAGCTCAAATTGTATAATTATCAACATGCATACTACAAATCTGACGACAATGTAATCTTCCGAAGGTAATTCAGTTTGTATTTTTTCTTTACGGTTTACATTTTCGTTTTCAAATTTAAAGTTGTGTGTGCAGTTGTTCTTTCATTTAAGTTAATTCATCTAATTATTATTATTTTTAATTGGTGATTCATTTAATTGTTAAAATGAGGTTTATTTACGGATTGCGAGGACGTGTACCAAGAGTTGGGAGGGAAATGGTATGAAAGAGACATGCTGATTGGGTTTAGTTTACCATTGCTTTTAACAAGTCATGGGTGTTCGCAGTTGTAAACCGCAGTCAGGATTCAACTAAATTAGCGAGAGGTGGATAACATGTGCAACTTTGTAAGGCTGCTTTGTGAAAATAATTGAAGTTTTTGGATATGCAGTCAGGATTCAACTAAATTAGTGAGAGGTGGATAACATGTGCAACTTTGTAAGGCTGCTTTGTGAAAATAATTTAAGTTTTTGGATATGTTAACGGGTGACACAAGTTTTATTTTCTTTTAATACTGCAACTCTTTTAAGGTAAACACATACCTTTTAACGGGTATTCCTTGCATCGGCAGATCTTCATGAAATTCAGATTCCTTTCTGAGAACAAGGCAGTTGGTAACACTGTAGATGTCACTTTTGTTGGGATCCATATTCTCTTCGACTTCTCTGTGATCCCATCGAACAGGGGTTGCGTGGCTGACTGAGTAAAATTCAAGTGCAAGAAGTAATTCTCCCATGCTCTTTATCTTCCTCGAATTAATATTTGATTACTAAGGTAATGGATTTGGTTTTGTATTTAGTATTTTAGGTATGTTCGGTTGGATCATCTACTTGCTTTTGGGTTGGTGATTACAGGGGTTGTCTCTATACCTGTAGTTGCTCCACTGGATACAATTAGAACACATTTGATAGTTGGGAGTAGTGGGAATTTAACAATGAACATATGATATAGTAGAAGCCCAACCTATGATTCCATCCACCTGTTACAATTCCAAGTAGAAGGTAGTTTTGTTTGACAATAGTTATATTATATGTAACGAAAATGGTTTTCTTTGTTGGTGCTCGATGAGTTTCAATCCCATCTAGCCCTTTTTTAGTCTAATCGAGATTTTGTTAATTAAGTATTTATCGTAGTAGAACTTTCCGACTCTTTCATCCTGCATATCTAAGTGAGAATTCTATTAAGGTCGACTTATAGACTTTTAGCAAATTGAAAATATGGGTGTGTTTTTTTGTTGTATATCTTTTGTTTACATTTTCTTGGTATAAATTCTCTTTTGAGTTGCTCAACTTTGCTGCTTATTTACGTAATTTAGGTGCAAAAGGCTTATTTTATGAACTGACTGATATTATATTTTGCCGGATTACACCTCTTGATCGCAAGTGCAAGGATAGACGGAACCATTGTGACTGAATGTGATCTCAAAAAGCAGTATACCTAATGGCTTTATTTTTATACGGAAGCTTTGAGTGAAAAATTTTGGAAGTTCCCCTTAGAGTGGAAAAATTGGAAAGTTCTGTCACGTCTGTTATGCTACTCGCCAATGAAGTACAAAAAAAAAATATATATATATATATATATATATAATTGGAAAGTGCCTCTACAATTCTTAGAGATATATGTATCATAATGTTGTAAAATATATAAAATTTTAGTTGTGTTTAGACCTTACGGCTCCTCAAATTTAAGGGAGAAAAAGTGGGAAGGCCAGATGACTCAAAAACTATGTGTATGTTACTTAAAGCTGCAGTATGGTAGTTTTGTTCAGGCTCTTTATTTGGATAAGGTGGTTTGGGTTGAGTTTATAGGATAGTGAAGGGATTTTGTGTTCATAGCAAATGGTTGGTTCAAATGTTTATGCATATTTGAATTCATTTGAATTCTATACACATTTATCCGATTGATTGCAGTTGGCCATAGCATATTATGAATGGTAAAGTGTTCATCATCTACATATATAGTGGCCCAAAATTTATTTTGCATTTTCAAAAGCGTTAAACAGGACCCTAATCAAATAAGTCTCACCGTCTCACATGGTGTTTGCACTACATATAACCACGTTTAAGAAAAATTAAACACGGATTTAGTGGAAAGGCTCGATATGACCCAAGGCTCAAAATGTTTAGGTTGATGATATCATTGTTGTTGACACAATGACACCAGCAAAAGTGCAAAATCATAACAATGATTACAACATAAGTGGGTCAAATCTCGGGAAAAAAGGCCACAGGATATATATAATTTACGAACAAGACGATTATTATTCCAAAATAAAATATGACCAAATATTTATGATCTCTAAAGATGTGGCCCATGTGGGCTAACGGTTTATAATAAGAGAAAAATCATAGATCTTAAATTTTTCTAGACGTCTTAAAAGGACCAGTTCTGAATGAACCGAAAACACTTAAAATCTAAGGTTTGAAAAATAGGTCAAACCAATATAACGCATTCTGACCTGTGTGTGAGCATGTTTTTGGCAAAAAAAATGTGCATCTAGAGAAAAACGTGATTTTCTTGCGTTATGAATGTTAGAAAAGAAAAAGAATTATGATTAGTATTTCGCATCAGACGGTTAATCAGTTCTTTTAGCCATACGGTAATTTACATTTGTGAATACACATATTAGACTTAGGATGTGATCCGTTTTTCAAACTTTGCTTAAAACTTCTTAGAGTTTAAAGATGAAAACTAACAATCCCACGTCCACAACATTTGAAGCTGTAACTTTGCCTTCATGCCAACTCTAGAACTAAAAAAAAATTAAAAAAAAAAATTACACTGATAAACAAGCGTCAAACACGTTACGAAGCTAATATTCGGCAATAACAAGGACAAATAAAATCCGTGCCGTCACGGCACGGGTCATATCCTAGTGCTTTATAAGGGAGATAGCTAGGGCTGCACAAAACCGAACCTAAACCATGAACCGAACCGAAACCGTTAGATTATTAACCGAACCGAAGTGAAACCGAATCATATGGTTTAGGTTTAGGTTTTTAGTTTTAGATAACCGATAGATTCGGTTTCAGTTTAGGTTTCTGCAAAAAACCGAACCGATATCCCATCGGTTAACCGATGATAATTTTATATGTAGCATATCCTTTTTTATATAGATAATATAAACGTATCTAGATCTATCTATACTCCTCACTCAACAGAACAACAATGGAAGACATTTCTTCTTCTTCCTCCTCACGAGCACACCAGCATTACCCTATTAATGAAATCCAAAACCATCACTACCACTACCTTCGTTTTCTTCTTATTTTCCTCTCCATCTTCTTTTCTCTATCAAGATCTCTAGTATGAACATAAACCAAAAAATAATTTAACAGAAGAAAACATCTTTATTCAAGCACACGATGGATTTTGGTCTACAATTGAGTATGAGTTTTGTAGGATGGTGGTGGTTAGAGTTTCGATTAGGTTTCAGCATGAACATTGATCATCACTATCAGCTGATTTAAATCGAACCCCAACTGAAACCCTAACCATTCTGGATAAATTAGGTTGTTATTTATAAATATTTGAGTTTCAATTAATTTGATTTATGTGAGGTTTAGATTTATCACTCTCAACTGATTTGATGATAGTTGTTTTTTGCAGAATTATTTTGCATGGTGGAACAAAGACTATTAAAACATACAAGGTTAGTTTGAAACTGGTTTCAATTAGGTTAGAACGAGGGTGATTTTATTGAACGTTTTTTTTTTTTTTGTTCTTTCTTTCTTAGACTCACCAATCTGGTATTGTTGCAGAGACTCATCAATTGAGTTAGGAAGTTATCAACGGCGAGTTAATCAGAGATTTTTAGTTTTGGTTGGTTGTATGTTATACGCAAATGAACTATGGCGTGTAAGGTATTGGCTAGTTGGTTAGAAACTAACTCTGTTTTGTTAACCATTCAGGTTGCGGAAATACCATTAAGGTATTGACAAGTTTAGCAAGTTTCACCATTGTTGCTGGTACTCGAATCTTGAAAAAATGTTCTTGCTAATTTGTTTTGGAATCTTCTTTAGGAAAAATATCCTTGTCCGTTCAAAGTCTTATCATTTTAGACCATTTTATTCTTTGTTGTTAAGAACCTCATGCCGTGTAATTATGTTTATCTGTCGTGTATTTATGTTTTTATCTGTGTTTTTAATATTAAGAACAAACTGTTTAGGAAACAGTTCTTGAAATCCAGATTTTCTCCGTTTGTGTTTCTACACTGTCGGTTAACCGAAACCGACCAGTTTTAAACCGAAACCGGGAGGTCTAAAACCGAATGAAACCGAGTAGGCTAAATGGTTTCATCGGTTTTCAATATCGGAAAACCGAATACTTCGGTTTCGGTTGTTTTTTTGCCAAAAACCGTACCGAACCGAACCATGTGCACCCCTGGAGATAGCAGCTAGTATCACTATCAATATCACGAACTACTTCATAGGATAATGCATAGAACATGCAATCCTATAGCTATATGTGCCCATCGCCATCACCACTTGAGAAAAGACAAAGCCATCTCATTTCCCTCTATAAAAACCGTTTTGGATGAATGTGTCAACCACACTTCTTCATTAATTCTTCTGCAATTCTCACCAGCAATAGTACGTTTCTTCTTTACTAATTACTAGTTTAATACTACTACAAAGTTGCCCTTTTTCTTTTCAGTTTCTTCCATGGCTATGCATAATCAAGCTAATCAAACTTTGCAACCATCAACTCTACCTGGCATTAGACCAATGGTATCCAATATCGATGTTGAACGACCACAAACGATCGAAGAAAACAAAGACTACTTTGATTACTCCCAAAGAGCACAGTGGCTTCGTGCCGCTGTCCTTGGAGCCAACGATGGCTTAGTGTCGACTGCATCATTGATGATGGGAGTAGGAGCTGTAAAACAAGATGTAAAGTTTATGATACTGACTGGTTTTGCCGGTTTAATAGCTGGGGCGTGTAGCATGGCTATAGGAGAATTTGTCTCGGTATATTCACAACTTGATATAGAGTTGGCGCAAATAAAGCGAGAAAATATGGCAAGAAAAGATGAGGAAACACAAAATGATGACGAGAAGGAAAATTTGCCAAACCCATTTCAAGCTGCTGGTGCATCAGCAATTGCATTCTCCCTTGGAGCTATGGTGCCGTTATTAGCAGCGGCATTTATAAAAGATCATAAGGTGAGGTTGGGAGTGGTGACCGGAGCGACGAGTGTGGCGTTGTTGGTGTTTGGAGGGTTAGGGGCTATTTTAGGGAAGGCACCTTTGTTGAAGTCTTCTCTTAGGGTTCTGATCTGTGGATGGATCGCCATGGCTATAACATATGGATTAACTAAGTTGATTGGAACCAATGGACTCTAATCAGAGCTAGTTTAATATAGTTATAGTCATCCCATGTTAAATATTGTAGCCGTTTCATTTACTTTCAGTTGTTGCGTCCCTGATTTCATGCGGTTATCGTGTGGTTCTTTCTTATGACGCAACAACTATCATTAAATTTAATAAAAAAAAAAAAACGGGTACCTATGTTAGTTGGTCATCCCCGTTTCCTAAAGTTTCATGCGTTCCAAGCAAGGTTTAAAAAATGGGTCACGCCTCGGGTCACGGCCACTGGGTGTGACCGTTATATCGCGCTTTGTCGGGTGTGAACACGTTTCGGGAAAAAAATGTTATTTTGGAAAAAAAACGCGTTTTTATATGTTATTTTAAAATAACGGGCGTTATAACAGTTAAATAGAAAATAAAAAAGAATTATGATCTGAAATTCCTATCTAACGGTTATAACGTGCGTGAAAACAGTTATAACGGGTCTAATGACGTTGTTACGACATTTTTTATATATTGTTATTTTATTTATTTTTAAAAAATTTATTGTAATTTTTTAATTTTTGGTGAGGATACTTTAGCTTTTTTCAAGCGTCTGAAGCATTGTTTATTTAGCAATGACGCTAGTAGTGGCGATTAGGTAGATTCATTTTTATAGATTAGGCATTGCTATTCAAAGAGGAGTTGGAGAAGGAGACGGGGTTGATCTTAGGGAGGGAAGCGAAGAAGGTGTTGAGATTGTGAAGGTGTTTGTGAGCGCTAGGTTACCAACCAAGAGCTTTGTTTGATTATTTTAAACATTTTATAATTATTTTTATTTTGGTTTTATCAAAAAATAATTCAAAAAAAAAAGAAAAGATTTGTAAAAAAATATTTTTAAATTCTTTTTCTATATAAAATGACATCCCGGTTATAACGTGTAGGTGGTAGGCTAGTGTTCACACCTATACGATTATCCCATTGGCGTGAAGTTGAGTTGGTCGAGATCGATTTAGGATTTGGGAGAAAACGGAAAAATGGTCTGTAACCGAGAGATCAATCTCCCACCGTGGTCGCCAATTGTTGATGGGTGAAAACTACTCCTGCTGAATTTGGTAATTTGGGGTGTGGATGAGAATGAATCTAAACCTTCAACAAATTTGGTGAGAGCTTGTAGATTCGAGAGATCAACTGCAAGTCCGGCCTAAACCAAGAAATGGCCGTTCCAGACTTGTTTTCACTTGAAGGAGATGGGGTTGATCTTAGGGAGGGAAGCGAAGAAGGTGTTGAGATTGTGAAGGTGTTGGCTTGCTTATGACTTGTAACAGAAAGATTACGGTTGAGCTGTGCTCGAGTGTTTGAATACACTTGGTTTTGTCGACCGAACTTGTGTTGTTCTGGATTTTTTGTTGTTGGAAATAGGGCTGAGACCCTATTTATACAAGTCATTGAGCCTCATTCACGTTTCTCGTGGGAAGTGGAGGTTGAGGGGAATGATGGAGTAGTGGAGTTGTGTGTCGGTAACACACGACCAGCCTTGCCCACTTTTCCTGTTCATCTCTAACCGTTATTTTAAAATAGTTTGTGACATGATTGATGTCCTGGAATGTGGATCGTGGATCCACGAAAGATAGCATGTAATGCTGAATTGAATAACCGCGTTATTCGTAAAGTCGATAAATAGAAAAATAAAGTGAAAAGAATATATGATCGGACGGATGAGATGATGTTTGAGACACTCATCTATCGTTGATGAAACGGTTTTTAAAGAGGTGCGCAAGCATCACTCTTATGGTCGAAACCAAGCATGGGAAGGATTTTGTGGAGGACCGACCAACATGCGTGTTGGACATGATGGTGTACACGTCCATGTCTCACCGTCTCATGGAGATGCAATCTAGGCCACTCAATTTGACCGTGAGTGGTTGAGATCGTGCGGAGAAATCCCTTGCCGCAAAGGAGTTGGAAACCGCATGACATCCCAAGTTTTTTACCCATCTTGGTCGGTCTTTCGATCATATTAGGTTAGGCTAGTGTTTATATTTTTGATCTAAGCCACTCGAAAAATGAGCGGTCGAGATCGGTTTAGGATTTGGGAGATGTAACGCGTGAGTTTGGTCGGGCGTTTTGGATTAGCCGGCATAATTTTAGATGGGCCCACGGTGGTGAGCCTTGGTTAATCAATCGTGACCCTCCATTTAGCGGAGAAGATGGACGCGCGTGATGACTTGAAACCTAATTTTGGCTTTTAAAGCCGCGCGACCATGCTCTTTTTGGGCGACGAATTTGTTGTAAACAACCATGGTTGGCTTTGACCGATTGGTTTATTTCGTGTCGACATGCCCGGCCCTTTGAGTTCTTGTAATATGCCGCAAACCCTAATTTAGGGTTTTCCGCCCATAATGCTTGGTATGGACGGTTTCTTGATCGACCATGGGTCGGCCGTTTTTCCATACCCGCTTGGGGGTGATGGATTGATCCGTGGTCATCCAATCATGCTTGTGGATTCATAAGCTAAGGCCGGGGTATTCCATACCATGCTTAGGGTGATGGAATTGATCTGTGGTCACCCAATCATGCTTATGGAGTTGGATGACTGCAATCGATCATATCGGCAAGCTAAGGCCGTGGGTATTCCATACCATGCTTAGGGTGATGGAATTGATCCGTGGTTACCAACCAAGAGCTTTGTTTGATTATTTTAAACATTTTATAATTATTTTTATTTTGGTTTTATCAAAAATACTCCGTCTCATGCCACACCAAAAAAAAAAGAAAAGATTTGTAAAAAATATTTTTAAATTCTTTTTTTCTTTATACAAGAACGGTTATAATTACCAACCAAGAGCTTTGGATTATTTTAAACATTTTATAATTATTTTTATTTTGGTTTTATCAAAAAATAATTCAAAAAAAAAAGAAAAGATTTGTAAAAAAATATTTTTAAATTCTTTTTTCTATAAAAACGGTTATAACTGGCGTGAAAACGGAAAAAATGGTCTAAAGTGCGTTAAAATGTTATTTAGAAGCAAAAAAACATAAAATTCAATTTTAGAAAAACAGTTATAACGTGCGTGAAAACGGAAAAACAGTCCTAAAAAACTGTCGTTATTTTCTATTTATCGGCTTTATATAGGCACGGGGTTCGGGGACCCTCACGGCCACGGTATATGGGTGTGACCGTTATAACGGCCGTTTTTTCAGAAAAAACGGGTGTTTTTCAAACCTTGGTTCCAAGAGGTTCCAGGTTCGAGCCACCAATGGCGGTAGGCTAGCACAGCAACCTGTTCAATTAATGTAGTAGTATGTTGTTGGAGCTTAGCTTGTTAGGCTTCCAACTAGTTAATGTAATATTCTTTATTTATAATAAAAAAAATAAGAGGAAGGATCCCTTCACACTTTTATTTTCACATTATCTCATACGTTTTGGACGTAATTTATATGAATTAAAACCAAACGACAACGGATCCAAAGCTAATACTTTGGGGATATGTTCCTCTTACGAAGCTCTATATGCCTACCAAAAATGAGTGCATTCCGAGACGTGTAACACCACCATCTACTATTTTAAAGATGAGCCATTGAGAATCAATGGATTTTTGGCCACTAAAATTAAGACTGTTATATTATATGGTTTATTATTTCATAATGCGCTCATTTTCGGTAGGCATGTAGAGCTTTGTAAGAGGAATATATCCCCAAAATATTAGTTTTAAATCCATTTTCGTTTAGTTTTTATTCATAAAAATGACGCACAACGTTGAGATAGTGTGAGAATAAAAATGTAAGGGGATCCTTCCTCTAAAATAAAACCAATATATTTTATTTTATTTTTTTGAAGGGGAAAGAAAAAACAAACAACCCAACAAAAACTAAAAAGAGGAAGAAGACTTACTTAACAAGTGAGTAATACACGAAGGAGGAGGGGTTAACCACTGATTAGACAGATGGATTTCAACGGCGTACGATGCTAAGGAGTGAGCCAAGACATTGGCTTCCTTTTTGATAAAATTAAATTCAATAGAAGAAAAGAGGTCTATCTTTTCCTTGATTCTGGAAATAGTGTTCTTGATTCGCCACGGGATAGCATAGTTGTTGTACTTCATAGAGTTGATCACGATAAGGGAGTCGCCTTCAATGATCGTGTGCTTCAATCTCTTGCTTATAGCTAAATCAATACTGATCAGAGCACCGTAAGCTTCATCCTCCACCGCAGAGCTAAAATCAAAAGCCATAGTCTGACAACCTTCAAATCCAGAAGAACAGTTCTAAGCCACTGCAGCATAAGCATAGCCTTTCACACCAGCAGCAACATCGAAATTAATTTTAGTTTTGAGCTAAGGAGGAGGAACCCACACAGTTGCACTGGAGTCTAAAAGATCTTGTTCTGTTGGGAGCACTGAGTCATCTTTAACACATACATCAAGGTTATAACAATAAGAAGCCTCCTGCGGCATTGACTTCAGGTTGATTTTACCTTTGTTGAAGACAATATTCTTTCTAGTGTTCCATAAGACCCACAACAGGCAAGCTCCCATTTTACGCTTAACAAAGTCACCACCTTCTAAGAGTCATTCCTTGATGTAATGATCCACTGTCAGGTTCTTACTGTCATCAGTTCTAAGATTTAGATGAGAAGCAAAGAGATAGGCTTTAGACACTGGACAGTAAAAAAAAAGATGCTCAAGCGATTCAACAACACCATTGCACAGTCTACACTCCACATTGATATCATGCTAGATCTTTGCCATTCTGCTACCAACCGCAAGGCCATTGTTCAGGATACGCCATAGGAAGATATGAATCTTCTGAGGAATGACGTTCACTTTCCAAAATTTCTTCCAGGGGAAGTCTTCTGTGATACCAGCATTAGAGGACGATGGGCATCTATCTTGTAGAGTTTTGATGAAAGATTTAGCCGAGAAAGTACCACTACGATGATGAAGCCAGAGCAGCTTATCCTTATTTTCTTCTCCATGATTATTACCGATATAGATTTCCTGGATTTTTTTAGCTTCATGGGGAGGGAACAACGTTTGAAGTTTATCAGTATCCCATCTGACTGGATTCTGGAGAATAAGACCACTGACCTGAGCTGGAAAATCTCTAGCATTCTGGTTTATAGTTGGTCTCATATTGTGGATGTTAGGAACCCAAGGATCTTTCTGGATATTAATCTTCTCTCCAGTATCAACGACCCAACAGCAACCATCTTTCATATCATCTTTGCAAATTAACATTGCTGACCAGGTAGACGAAATTTTTTGTGCTTTCTTCACCTCCCAAAAATTATGTTTTTTTAGGTATTTAGCTCTCATAAGTTGACACTATAAACAATCATCATTCTCAAGAAGTTTCCAAATAAGCTTCACAATCATGGCTTTGTTCAAGTGTTGTAAATCTCTAATACCCAAACCACCGAACTCTTTTGATTTTTCAAATTGTTTCCACTTAATAAAATGGGTTTTTCTTACCTCTCTGGTATGCCCCCACCAAAAATTCCGCATAGTCCTTTTCAGCCTCTCTAGAACCTTCTTGGGAATAATTGAAGTCGTCATATAATAAGGGGGTATAAGGCCAAGGACATGTTTAATTAGAATGGTTCTACCCGCATGAGTAAGATTGATACCCTTCCAACCTGCTAACTTCGAGTCGAACTTATCAATCAGAAAATCATAGGAATCACTTCTATAAGAAGATCGAAGGAGTCAGTGCCCAAGATACTTATCTGTTATTTGCATTTGTTGAACACCCATCCTACTGGCAATTTCAACTCTTCTGTTTGGGTTGAATCCTTTACTGAAGTGAATAACCAATTTCTGGATATTTGCATGTTGTCCTGACCAAGAGGCATATGTGCTGAGAATCATTCGGAGAGAGTTTATAGTCTTCTCATCAAGATATCCAAAAAGAATTAGGTCATCTGCGAACATTAAATGAGAAACAGACGGAGCATTTCGACATATCTTATAACCATTGTAAAGAGCATTACTTTCCATTGTACTCATTAACCAGGATAAACCTTGATTGCATAGAATAAACAGGTACGGTGATAGAGGACATCCTTGACGTATCCCTCTTTCACTGGTGAAGAAGTCTTCAGCTTTCCCATTTATCACAATAGAGAAAGAAGTAGTGGAAACACATGTCATGATAAGGTTGTGGAATTTACCAACTATACCAAAAGCTCTAAGACAGTGGCTTAGGAACCTCCAGCTAACCTTGTCATAAGCCTTGCTAATATCTATTTTAAGAGCAAAGGCACCTATGGCAGATGAGGAAGTGGACATGGTATGAAAAATTTCTTTTCCTGCCACAATGTTATCAATGATCATTATCCCTAGTATAAAAGCAGATTGGGCATAGTCCACTAAATTATTAAGGTGAATTTTCAATCTCTGAGCAATTCTTTGGTTATCACCTTATATATGACATTAGTGAGAGCTATTGGTCTAAATTCAGATGGGATAGTAGGATGTTTTACCTTAGGAATCAAGCTGAAATTTGTATGATTCATCCCCGGAGGAAGATAAGCAGAAGAGAAACAAGTCTTCATAGTTTGAGTTACTTCCTTTCGATAAAATCCCAGCACCGTTTAAAGAAGATAGCAGGCATCCCATCAGGTCCCAGAGCTTTAAGATTCTTCATATTTTTAATGGTCTTCCAAATTTCTTCAGTTGAAGGAACCGAAGCTATCAAGTCGTTTTCTGCAATATCAAGTTTAACTGAAGCTTGAAACTGAATGGTAACCATATCCTCATTAGAGTCTCTTCTAAACAAAGTTGAGAAATGATTAACCAAATAAGCAACAACACCATCAGCATTTGTGACCCAACTCTCATTAATAAGTTTAAGAGCATGAATTTTATTCTTCTTCCTTCTTTGGGTGGCAGCAAGGTGGAAAATATGTGTATTTTTTTCCACATTAGGAATCCACTGAACTTTACTTCTTTGCTCATAGTACTTGCATTGAAGGTGTTTAGATATTCAATCTTGTCACATAACAATTTCTCCTCAGCTCTGATATCTCTTAAATGGGCCTCTTTTTGCAGAATTACAAGGTCATCTTTAGTTTGTTCTACTGCATGAACAATATTCCCAAAAGAATTCCTGCTCCATTTGTTAAGGGTTTTACCAACAACATCTAGCTTATTAAAAGTATCAACCTGCTGAGAAGACCAAGCATTTAACACAACATCTTTAAATTCCGGGTGATCCATCCAGAAGTATTCAACTTTGTTTGAGTGCTTTCTCTTCCAAGAGTTTGTTCTATGAGTATTTATAATAATAGGATCATGGTCGCTGCTGATTCTAGGTAAATGGAGAACACCATTGTCTTTAAATCTGATGAGCTAATCTGAAGTACATAATGCCCTGTCAAGCCTCTCAAAGATGGGATCTTCCTGTGTAGCACAATTCGACCTAGTAAAAGCTGGACCGATATACCCCATATCAATTAAGCATCCGTCTTGAATGTGGACACCGTTTCATCACATGACCAAAAAATCCACAGAAAAAAGACGAGGTAGTTTTTCATACCTGAAGGTGAATGTAATCTTTTTCTTGGACTTTCAAGTGATAATCATGTCTTTAGGAAGTGGTTTAGTCATATCAGTCTGAACACAGACTTTTGCAAATCTCCCCCATTTAGCAGCTTGTATTGGGTCTATAGGATCTGGAGTGCCAATGTTCTGAGCAATATACATATCAACAAGTGCGTAATTTCGCTTGTACTATGCATATCGTGTCCAACCGATTTGTTATTGCTATTTTTTTCGACTTTTTCTTTTTTTGCTAAGAAAAAAAATTCAGTAATCAAAAGAAACCGTACAAAGTCGGACCTCATATTTTGCTTATTCTGTAAACCCAAAAATTCAAATTAAAGAGTTATTTAACCAATTTTTCCATTCACCTACTACATTATGACTTCTGAATTTAGATGTGTTGTAAGAATTCTACCAATATACTGGACTCCATGAAAAGAAAGTGACTCTAACAATAATTGACAACCATCTAGAACTGTTCCATTGAACCGGCTAGTCTAGAATTTTTCCATTGAACCCAGCGCAATCGAGTTTATTTAAACGCAACCGGCCGTTACGTCTTGGTGCAATGTGTGGTTCCAAAATTACATAACCATTGATAGTGGTTTGGTCTACAACTTTGGTATGAAAATTGCCCGAACCAGCTGGTTATAAACCCATTGATTATGGCCATTCATTATTTTTCATTATTTTTGAACTTGAAGACTTAATGTATTTTTAGCACTGGATGGCTTAAGAAGATTACATTATATTCCAAACTATTTTGGATGAGTGTATGCATTCACAGGGCCGGCCCCAAAGGGGAAGCACGGAAAGCTCCACTTTGGGGCATCGAGGCACAGGGGGCAACACAATATGTGATTTACATTTTGGGTTTTTATGAAAAATAAAAACGTTTTTGGGGCTTTCTATATAATTATGTGATATGTGGGTAGAAAAAGAATAACTTTAGGCCAAATTGGAAGTTTTTACACTTTCCACTAATAATAGTTGTTGCAGGCTTAGGAATTTTCTTTTTTTTGGAGCTACTACCATTTAGGAAGTATTCTAATTTTCATCTTTAATTCTCATGTTCTTGTTAACTGTATACTAGTAGATAACTAATTACACACACAACTAATCGATGTCAATGCCTATCAAAATGTTCTAGGCTTTAGTAATTTAATTTTAAGTTATAATTGAGAATTCGTAAGTTGTATTCATTCTACTGCTCGTGATTCTTGCTTTAGATACTCTCTTTTCTTTTCTTTTTATGTTTTCACTTAGAAACGAAGCAAGCATCACCACGATCAAAGAAGGGTTAAAAATTTCTATTGTTAGAATAAGTAAAGCTGCAGGGTAAGAAAATTAAAAATAATTATGGGGGCAACAAAAACTTTGTCCACTTCAGGGCAAAAATAACTCAGGACCGTCCCTGGCATTCACTGGTAAAATTTTCACTGAAATTGCAGGAAACATGGCAGTATTTTTTTTCTTATTGACAATATTGCAAGCGGTTCAAAACCATACAAACCCGAAACCGAACCTTCAAATTCGATTTGGTTTAAAACTAAACCGAGTTATAACCAATTTGGTTTTGGTTTAAAATTTGAGAACTCGCCTGTGCATGGTACGGCCGACGATTTAGGCTCAAAATCGAACTGACCGCTCAATGTGCATCCCTATTATGTGTGCCCTCATTTTTCAGGGATAATTTCGACTTCGCATGTTTATTTAAAATTGACATAAATAGATTTCGACTTATATTTTATTATATTACTCGGTAAGTTTCGATATCGTGTTAATGGCTGGGAGAATTGAGATTTGAGACTAAGTAGATCTCGAAGAAATTATGCACATGTTGACGGTGAGTTTTTGACATGGGCATTTGTAGTAAGTTAGCCTTGATCTAGTTGTATAAATAATCCCTAGCTCGGCATCAGGATTATTGAATCTGCATATGTATTCCGCAAGAGAATCAATAAACTGTAATCAGTTAACGGACTCAGTGGTCCTAAAGCTATTTTGAAAATATATATGCATGCCAAATTTCAGGGCTTTCCCCAGCAGAAACCTCGTTATTTCATGTACGTCAATATACATACTTTTTTATGCCATATACATGGCATTATTCATATTCAGAATAGGATCGAACGCCATTCTTGGATTAAAATGCCTTTTGATAGTATAATATATTTAACACATAGTCATATCAGTATCGTCTCAAATGGCAAACTCACACGCTGAGTTCCTTGAACATGCTATAGCGGCACTGTTGTATTCAAAATTCGTACTAAAATGACATTACACCTCAAAATCTAGGCTTGGCATATTGCCTTAAACTCAAACCCTAGATTGTATCTATATGATGAACACATCATAAGCATCGCGGCATATTGGCTAGGAATGGATAAGCCCATGGCATACACCGCATATCTCATAAAGTACCTTAGCCAGCTATGGCTAAGGCCATGCTATAGCCATTGTATCTTACAGCGCTTTGGCTAAGAAAAAGGGGCTAATGGCTCGGAAGAAATCATCTCAAAACAATAGGCTAAGTCCATAACAACATTTAGCAAAATATGGCATGTGGCATGTCCGCCATTGCTCCACAGCATAATCTGCGCACCATCGCGCGCGCCATCCTCGTCCTTGGCAACTTTGGCCAAGGCCATAACACCATCGTGCGCTCCATTTACGGTCATGGCAGCTTTGTCCAGGGCCATGGCACCCTGTCGCGCGCCATTTACGGCCTTGGCAGCTTTGGCCAAGGCCGTGGCATAATCGCGCGCGCCATTCTCGGCCTTGGCAGCTTTGGCCAAGGCCATGGCGCCCTGCCGCACGATATCTACTGCCTTGGCAGCTTTGGCCAAGGCCATGGCACCATCGCGCGCCCCATTCTCGGCCTTGGAAACTTTGGCCAAGGCCATGGCACCCTTCCGCGCGACATTACGACCTTGACATCTTTAGCCAAGGCCATGGCACTATACACGCGCCATTTACGGCCTTGGTAGCTTTGGCCAAGGCCATGGCACTATGCCACGCGACATTTACGGACTTAGAAGCTTTGTCCAAGGCCATGGCGCCATACCGCTCATCATTCTCGGCCATTATAGTTTTGGCCAAGGCTATGGAAAGACTCCATGCATTATTCTCGGCCTTGGCAGCTTTGGCTAAGACAAAGGCACGATCCCACGCGTAATTTTGGCTACTATGCCATTTATTATTTTATATCCATAAAATAGGCCAATCAAGGGCCATGTAGTAATTTAGTACTCCATTATCTCACGTGCAGATCATGGCCTGGAATATTTCTTTCCATTTTAGTTATGGCATCGTGCCACTTTTATGCCACTAGCATACTGCGCAAAATATAGCACATAAACTAGTCGCTAATATGACAAGCTATTACAGTATGCCATAACAAGACACGATTGCGCCCTAATCCCACGGATGGCTTTGGCTAAGTTGTTTCACATTAACTTTTCCGTAAGACATATGGCATATCAACGTCTATGATTTAGCCTAAGTAAGATGAGATCTATGATTCATCAAAAACACCTAAGAAACATCAAAATACGTCACATGGGGGGATTATTCATGGGGTATTGGTCTGGTGGTCTACGGCAACATGCAGCGTGGCAACACCCCGTGTGAAAAGTTAGAGTTGGCACGGTCACAGCAGTTAGGAGAGATAGTGGGTACAATATAAAAGGGATTTCCAAAAACTTCCCTAAATTATCTCACACTATCCCACTATCTTCATCTCCCCATAACTCATGACTCCCATAACTTCCAGAGATTGGCATTGCGTATTCTAAACTATTATAAATAGGCTACTTAGCCTATTCAGAAAACAAAACATGCTTGATCATCAAAAAAAACTATGTTATTCTTAGTTTTAGTACCCAACACACACAATTCAATATCATTGCCAATTTCTTAAACTTTTCTGCTTTCCTCCTCTAAGATCAACCCATCTTCCTCTCCATCGTGACCGAAGCAGGACGGAACGGCTGCTATTGTGGATTAGGCTTGTCCTGTTCGATTTTGATTTTCGAACATAAAAAGAAAGTACCACAGCGGTGCATTTGTTTTACCTGAAAGTAATTTTTAGGTACTAACAATTGGCGACCACAGACGGAGATCAACCTCTCGGTCACGAAATCAGATTCTTCATCCAACTGAAAATCAGTTCTTCAACCTATTGAAAACATGGTAGAGCTTAGATCCGGTGCAAGGGTTGATCCCGGTTCCAGCAAACTCAATGGTTCAGATCCTGAGAATGTTTCTCGGAATATCATCCCGAAAAATAACACTATTCCTCCTGCCGGTGGCGCGGAAGATGCTGCCGACACTGATAGGAGAAATGGAGAATTACCCCCGAGCATAGCAGATTTGATGCAGAGATAAGAAAATTTGTCGAAGAGACATGAACAAATGGCGACTACTCAGACAGAAGTACTTACCTGCCTCAGAACCTTAGCAGCACAGTTGACTCCGGAGCAACGTCAAGTTCGGACAGAGTAGGCCCAAAACGCCCCCGGATCTTCCATCGGAATCGACAACTTAAGGGAAAAGCCTCGAGAAGATAGTGTCCGTACTATTGCACCAGAAAACAACCAACAGCTGAATTTCATCACTAGACAAGATTTGGAGAAACTCCTGCAGAACCGTGGAA
This sequence comes from Papaver armeniacum, assembly GCA_023531295.1. Classification (NCBI taxonomy): domain Eukaryota; kingdom Viridiplantae; phylum Streptophyta; class Magnoliopsida; order Ranunculales; family Papaveraceae; genus Papaver; species Papaver armeniacum. The sequence continues at coordinate 89,480 of JAJJWW010012551.1, forward strand.
AAGAAGAGTCATCATTATTTCACCACCACCAACCACCTTATACTAAGGATATTCAGAAGGAACCTATACCAAGAGGATATGTATCACCTACCTTTTATCTTTATGATGGAACAGGTAACGCCCGTGAACACATCTCCCGATTTCTAGAAGCCTTATGAGTGCATGAATACCACCAGGTATTGCGACTCAAAGAATTCTCCAAGTCACTCACTGGAAAGATGTATACTTGGTACAATAATCTCTCGCCTAGTAGCATATCCAGCTACTCCGAGTTGGTGAATGCTTTCTATCGAAAGTATTTCTTTGTTTCCGAGCAAATTACATTCTCGGATCTGGGAAAGATGTTCCAGCATAACAACGAGCATCCCAATAACTATGTCAAGAGGTACAGAATCCAAGCCCTCGATTTCCACGACCCAAACATAACGGAGCAGCAGCTAGTAGAATCATGTATCAACAGTATGATCCATGTATACCGTGCCTTACTTGAAAATTTATGTTTTCAATCTGTCCCGGAATTTCACGAAGCAGCCAAACGGTCAGCCACCACCGCCCTAGTATTGCTTGAAAGGACAAGGCCAGCTAAGGATGAAAGCCGTGACACCCGTGGGAATAGGCATCTAATCAAAAAATAGTACTCAGTTCAACCCTCTATCGGCGTTGTTACCAATGAGGAACCCAAGAGAAAAGCTGCGCCTCAGCAAACTCCTCGAGCAAAGCGTGACATGTCTTCCCCAGTACCTGCCCAGAATTTAGCACCGCCTATGCAGGGTCTGCCCAAAGTTGCATGGAAACAACCACCAATGAAATCGGATTCGGCATTTCCAGACTTCCCCTGCCCAATGGAAGAAGTTCTCGAATTACTAGAAGTCTGGATACAAGATGGAGCCGTCAAATTACCTCATGTGTGTCGCCCACCTACTGATGAAGACATGGCGGATCCAAACTATTGCCGCTTCTACAGGTTCATCAATCACCCTACTCGCGAATGTAATGGACTTAAGCGTGTCTTTAAAGAGAATATAGACTCAGGAGAACTGCACTTGGGGACTGAAGGCATTCACAGAGATCTACTCTCTGTTATAAATTTCACTCTTTCCGAGGAATCCATTAACCAGACGGTTCAGAGTTTAATAGAATGTATCTACGAAGCTCTTTATCTTTCAAAGGACCAGCGTAGAGATATCTTCGCAGCACTTAATCGAGTCATCTCTGGTAAGCGCCTGTTTTTTTCCAAAAAAAACCATAACTACATACAAGCCCATTCCCAAGACCAAGATTCAGAGTAACAAGAAACCAAACTGGAGACTTCTCACGAAATTTCATATCAGACAGATCGAATTCAAAGAAACGTTTATCGATGTCGGATCAGATTTCAACATCATTATTGTCAAAGCTTTGCGGGCTGCGGGAATTTCCAGGCACGAAGCTGTGCGCGCACCTATCATAATTCAGGATCCAAACGGGAGATCCAGTAATGCTCATGGTCGTGTCACCCTTAAGGTGAACATAAGTAATTTCGAGACAGATGTTACATTCCAAATTATTAAAGAAGATATGGGTTACGATATGGTTCTTGGCCACCCATGGATTCATGCCAGTAAAACCAAATTTGACGCACCCCTGCCGCAAAAATCATCATTGAAAGACATACCTAATGATGCTGATGAATCAAAGGACCCTGTTGGTCACTCATTTCCAGATAAAGAAGAACCCGATTTGGTAACAACGCTTGAGGAAAAGATGAAGCTGTACACCCTTGGATCGCCATCACAAGTAAGTCCTACTCCACAGATCTCATCGGAAACAGCTATCCCGCAACTTTTCAAGACTTGGGGACTTAACCCGGCCATCAATCCCATGTTGACTCGAAGATGCGAATGGGAGGATGATCCTTTTCAGAAGTTTGTTTGATGTCTAGGTGTCGTTTCTGCTGCAAATAAAAGAATTGGAAACCCAATCATCCTGAAGACACGTCGATTTGAGATACCAAAACCCAATTATTTTCAAGTCGGTGACACAGTTGTAAAAATCACCACTTCTTCCGCAGAAAAACCTTACCCGGTTACTAAAGCCATATTAGGTGGATACTATAAGCTTTTCAACACCGACACACCTGCAGGGGTAGTCATACATGGGAAGTGGCTTAAGGATATCACAGGTTGAATCATTCCACCACTTTTGTTTCGATTTCCCTGTTTTCAGCAATATTTGTATTTCCTCCAAAATGTTTGCAATATCTTGCATTTATATTTAGGATGTAAACTTTAATTAATCAAAACTATCTATTTTATTTTCAAAAAATCCTTTCCAAATATACCCGTTCAAAACCTAGACAAATAAAACCAGAAAAAAATTATATCTCAGGAAGATCTATGATAAAGAAAACTATTCAGAGAAGAAATTTTTAAAGATTGGCTAAGCACCATCAGCATGCACTTTCTCCAACTTTTCGAGGTTTTCGGTAGCAAGCTTTAACTCCTGAGTCAACCTCTCCAGATCAGCCTTTGCCTTCTCGACCGCCTCCGGAACAGAAAAGATGCCCGCCAGACTCAGCTTCTTTTGTGCGCCTGCAAGGAAGTCTCATAACCATCCAAAATTCATCCTAGCCACCTCAGCCTCATCCAAGGATTCATTCCAATCCTGGAGCACTACATCATAAATATCTTGGAAAGGAAGGAGCACCATTTCTTGAACCGCCGGCAATAGCATGGATACCTTCTCTTCCAAATACCGATACCTGTCGTAATCACCCATGAAGAAATGGCCGAATTTCTTCCATATTTTGGAATACAAGTCAGCATAGAGAGAAGCAATCGTGAAACCGCCGATGCATTCATAATTAGGACAAATTCGATCAAAATTGAAGTTGTGGGTCACTCCGGCACCTGGATTAGTGGATACTGCTACAACATCGGTTATATCATTCACAGGATCACCATTCAGAAGGGAGCCTTCTACTGCGGCATCGAGCATGCCTTCTTCCGAATTAGAGACTAGCAGGCTCATGGCGCCACTATCGAGCATGGGATGTTCAGTAACTAGTATTAGCTTTTCGCAAGACTCAGCCGTCCGTGCGTTGTCAGTCTCTTTGGATTCAGCATGAGAGATTTCTTCCTCGACTACTTCGACTTTATTATCTTCCGAGATAACAAGATCCTGCGATGCGCGCTTATCTGCGGGAGTCTGAAGGATCATGGTTTATTAGCTTGCACTAAATTAACATCAAACGTGCATTGAACGATAAAGCAAGTAAGATTTCACTTACGATATGAGAAGCAGGCATTCCCATAATGGTCGGTCTACCAAACTCGGAAGAATGAGAAATCGACACAACATGGGGTCCAGACTTTCCGAGCTAGAAGAGATGATGACGTTTTATTAAAGAATAAATAAGAAAGCTATGAAACAAGACACCAAATTAAGAATACCTACCTTCTTCTGAGGACGCTCAACACTTCCAAGAAGTCTCATCCGCAGCCTTTTATCCCCAGACCGGGGACTACTTATGGAGTTCGACAAAGACTTGAAGGGAGGAGGACAGGGGTATTTTTTCCAACCACGACTATTGTTAGAGCATTACTTGGTCAAACTCGCAAGCGTTGCTATATCAAGCTTGTTTGTCAAGTTTAGTTGCCAAAACTATAAGTTTTAATTTCTAGTCTACTTATAGCTAAGTCTAGGATTAGGATGGTAAGTGTAGTTGAGCTTTAGACTCCACGGCGTTCATCAAATGAAGATGAAGAACTACTCGATGGAACTTGTGGAACTTCATCGACAAAAGGTATATGGAGACTTGAACTTATTTATCACTCAAAAGTCTATCTACTCTATCTCCTATTTGAGACAAAAGTCGTATTGCTATAAAGACTTCGATTATACACATTTCTTATTTCGATTCGAGTTTATCTCGCTTATCTATTTCTTGAAATATGTGTTGGTAAGCTTTCACTTTATCCAAGTTCATCTTTACTTGTGATGAAAGTCAGGTTGATTATTTCAATAACTTGAAAACTTTGATGAAAATAGTTTGTGGATAACAACTATTTTAACATCCTCTAAGAAAGTTTCAATGATTGAAATGAGAGTTTAGAACAAGTAACCATGTTTGGATATAAACATAGTGTGTTCTCACATTTGTGTAAAAGTCCAAAACCGGGAACCTAAAGTATGCGTACCCGTTTGCATACTTAAGCAAGTTACTTTCTCAAATCGGTTTGTTCATGAACTTAAACATTTATATAATAAGGAATGCAATCTTTGCAAACCGTGGCTATAATGTTCATGAATTGATTCGAGTGAATCAAAATCAATTTCGCTTCGATTGTGTCTTGTATACTTCTATGAGATCTAAGCAATTGAACAACTCTCTAACTAGTTCATTTGAGTCATTTAAACTAGTTATGGTAAAGGTGAATAAGGTTGATATGAAAGTGCTCATATGGCTAACCATTGGTTAACTATTGTTGAACCGACTAAGTGTACACATTTAGGTACGGTTACTCAAACCTAAATGAAGGTGCATTTCATTTGTGTATAACAAGCTAAGTTCAATGTAACGGTTGAAAGATATTATCTTGAATCTAATAAGGTTTTCATCTAACGGTGAATATTGAATGCTTTATTACCAAGGTAACTTAGATTGCAAACCCTGATTTGAAATCTATATAAAGGAGAACTCTAGAAACTGGGAAACCTGATCCCCACACCTCCTGTGTGATACTAGTTGTATAAGCTAGAGTTGATTCTCCTTTAACCTTAGGTTTCTACCGAGACCCTGTAGGTTAACGACTTGAAGACTTCATTGGTATTGTGAAGCCAAACCCAACTATTTTCTTTGTAGTTGTGTGATATGATCTTGTTGTTTTCTATCGTGATTGAGTACAATCGTAAGATTGGCTTGAGATTAATTTCTCCGATAGGCAAGATAGAAAAGTAGTCACAAACATCTTCGTCTCATCGTTTGTGATTCCACAATATCTTGTTTCGTTAATCGATTAAGATTATTGTGAGGTGATTGATAATACTAGGCTGTTCTTAGGGAATATAAGTTTGGGTTATCAATTGGTTCTTGTTCACCTTGATTTATCAAAAGACGAAACAAAAACTTGTAGGTATATTTGTGGGAGACAGATTTATCTATTCAATAGACTTTTCTGTGTGATACAGATTTGTTTATCAACTCTTCGATTTTGGGTCGTAGCAACTCTTGGTTGTGGGTGAGATCAGCTAAGGGAATCAAGTGCGTAATATCCTGCTGGGACCAGAGACGTAAGGAACGCGACTGTACCTTGATCAGTGTGAGATTGATTAGGGCTCAACTACAATATTCCATACCGAAGTTAGCTTTGTAGTAGGCTAGTGTATGTAGCGGCTTAATACAGTGTGGTGTTCAAATCTGGACTAGGTCCCAGGGTTTTTCTACATTTGCGATTTCCTCGTTAACAAAAATTCTGGTGTCTGCATTATATTTTGTTATATAATTGAAATATCACAGGTTGTCCATTGAATCGATCAATTAGTAAATCCAACCTTTGGTTGTTGATTGAAATTGATTGATCCTTGAACATTGGTCTTTGGTACCGTTCAAGTTATTTCTCCTATATTCAATCAGGCTCGCAAATTCTTATTTGTTTGATTGCGGATTGAATTGAGAAAGTAGGAAATACCATATGGTCTTAGGAATAATATATTAGAGAGAGTCTAGTCCAGTTGACTCAGTCATGTGTCTGTTTGGTCCTTTTTGGGAAAATATATTATAGTTTGGTCCTAGTGTGACGTCATGGATGATGTAATTGTCATCTTGTAGTGGCAGAAATACCCTTTTGGGACCACATAATATATATACTCAATTATTAAGAGAGAGGAAATCATTTTCAGATTTATTTTCTCTCACCTCCATAATTTCAGATCTAGTTTCTCTCTCTCTCTTTTTTCTTCTTCTGTTGCTGCATAAAAAATGAAGATTTGTGTGAGTTCTAGGGTTTTGATTTTTGCAGAGATGATAAACACGATGAGTATATAAAGATGATGAACAAGACGATGATTTGCAACGAAGATTTCTTTTTTTCTTCTCTGTTTTGATGTTGCTACGGTAGAAGATGATGATGAACATGATGAAGACGATGATCTTTGTTTGCTGCTCGTGTTGAAGATCTTGTTTTTTTATGTTGAAGATCTTGATTTTGATGATGATCTTATTTTTTGATGTTTCTGCTGGTGTTGAATGATGAAGACGACGAAGATCTCGTTTTTGATGTTTTTGTTGCTCGTGTTAAAGCTGATGATGAACATGATGAAGATGCTGAAGATGACGAAGATGATGAAGAAGATGATGCTGCAGTTCATTCCATAAATGAACTCTGTTTTTTTTTTAGGTTTTATATGGAGTTCATTTTCTGGAATGAACTCTGTTTGTTTAGCTTTTATATGGAGTTCATTTCTGGAATGAACTCTGTTTTTTTTTTAGGTTTTTCTATGGAGTTCATTTCTGGAATGAACTCTGTTTTTTTTAGTTTTTTATATGGAGTTCATTTCTGGAATGAACTCTGTTTTTTTAGATTTTTATATGGAGTTCATTTCTGGAATGAACTCTGGTTTTTTAGGTTTTTATATGGAGTTCATTTCTGGAATGAACTCTGTTTTTTTAGGTTTTTATATGGAGTTCATTTCTGGAATGAACTCTGTTTTTTTAGGTTTTTATATGGAATGAACTCTGGTTTTTTTTAGGTGATTTCTGAAAAAATAAGTAGAAATAAACAGGAGTTCATTTTGAAGAATGAACTGCTACAAAAAATAAGTAGAAATTAACACGGAAGGGTAATTTTGTCTGTTTTATATTTTTAAATTATAATGGACCAAATAGTAAAGGCGTTTTCCCAAAGGACTAAACATACATGGGACCACCTAAAAAAGGACCAAACGATATTTTTCCCATTGAGAAATTGAGATATAACTCTTTGATATACTTTTCTTAAGATTGAGTCTAACTGTCTAGTTGATTCTCTTAAAAGTATATTGGAGTTAGTCCATACAGATTGCTAAGCGAAATATTGGGTAAGGTTGTTAGACCCCCGATTTTTCAACTGTTGAGAACAAAACATATCAGAAAAGAAGAGTATTTTGAGAGCGAGAAGTAAAGGCAACAATCATTACCTGCATCATGTTGAAAATCGGCTCACGATTAGCCTCTGTAATCACTTTCTGATTCGGACGCACACTTAATTCTTCCTTAGAAGGCACGTCGTGCGCTAGTATCGGAGCTTGAGACATGCAGCTTATAAGCGAATGGAATTTCTTACTCCAGTATTGCGCATATTCATCTGTGGCATATGTTTTTATTTTAGCCTGAAGGAAATGGACATGTTTTCTGGAAATGACCTGAATATCCATATGTCCCATCAAAAATCCTAAGGAAGACGCCTTCAGAAGACAGTAGGGAACACGCTGATCAAACCCCATCTGCCGAGATGTTCTATTAACGTAATAACCTTGGGTGGTTTAAGTACCACGATAAATGGCAAGCAGATATCTTGGGATGCGGTTGTTCATAAAAATCGCCTCACCATCTATCGTGATGTTGTCATCACTACTTGAACGTAAAATAACTTTGGGTTTCTCAGCAAAGGTTCCAAGTGAAATGATGCGGGAGAGTTTCGAACTCCAAGGTCTGAAATTCTCTTGTTTTTCATTATCTAACCAGTCAGTAGGATTTACAGGGGTGGGTGCTTTCTTACTCTAATACAATATTCGAGCATATTCACTGTCACCACTTGGATGCAAAGATTTACCTTTCGGAGCATATTCTGGAAAATGCTCTCAAAGACAAGCTTGTAAGAATGCAATATGGACAAAAGATTCGATCCGGGCATAGCCATTAGAAACCTTCATGTCACGAGCAAAGGAATCCAAATGGGAATACAGGGTACCCCAAGAACAAACTGCCGCGTGGGAGAACTCTACTATTGGCGAGACCTACAGCAATAGGAACAAACCAGAGTTTTAGCTTACCCCCTGGGAAGTCTTCAAACACGTCTCTCGAGAGCCAAAGAAGGACAAATGCGGTGTTGTGACACCAACACCTCCACAAGTATTTTCTTTGTTTAGCTTTTCCTTATTTAGCTTGTTTTGATTAAGGTAGTTACTCAGTTATAGTTAGAAGTCGGTTAGTTGCCTAGAAGTGATGCGTAGGCTTGTTTACCAAGCAATGTTAGCTATATATACTTGAGTCCTGTAACTCTGAAGTTAATGAAATATAATTAAACTCTTCAAAACCCTCTCTGCTATTCTCTGTCTCTCAATTCTCTCTTAATTCTCTCTTAATTATCTCTTTTCTTCATTCAAATCACTTGTTTTCCTATAGGTTTGAGTTCTTTGATAGCTGTTAAGGTCTTTAAACATAACATCTGTCATCAGAGCAGGTTAGATCATTCTAAAAAAAAAAAAAAACCTAAATTTTTTTTTAGCTTCCGCTTGCAATCATGAAGTTTCCGACTTTTGATGGAGTTGATCCTGAAGGATGGATCTTTCAAGTTGATCAATATTTCAGCTTACATGGTACACCACGTACTAAAATGCTAAGGGTTATTACTAATCTTGAAGGTGATGGCATTGATTTGTATGAATCGGTAAAACAGTCTATTACTAAGCTAACATGGGAAGAATTTTGTTCTGAACTTCGTTTTTGATTCGGATCTCACAAGCATACGCACTCATGTAGCAGTATTGTTGCTCGTCTTAGAGATATTACTGCTCAACATAAAAGAATGCAAGCTACGGTCACTGCGTTATCAGCTCCGGCAAAAGATGACCTAAGTATTGCTGAGAAGAACGCCGAAAAAGACTCTGAATATATTACCGAGAAAGAAGAAAATTTCGTCGACAATGTTTCATATGATTTGTCAAAGCTTAATGGTAAGTCATTGGATCTTAGTTTAACAGCTTTTGATAAATATGTTTTACCTAGGTTTGAATATAATCAAGTTGTTAATTATGGGGAAACACATATGGTTTCTCATAGTTTGTCTAACAAGGACGACATGGTTCAGTCAATATATGTGGATTCATCCTACGAAAAATCTGTTATGTCATCTATTATGCATGTCCATATGTGTGAACATCAATTTCAGAAAGATACAACTACTGAAAATAATTTTGGAAAATTCCGTGGACGTATTTTCTCAATCTCTGAAAGATTTATGTTGGATGAGATTTTAGTGAGTTTGAAATTTGTTCATTCATATCCGTTCCTTGGCCGTTTGCATCTATGCTTAGGTGATCCGCCATATTTTCTAATGTCAGTAAAACATATTTTTAATCATGGGATTTATGGTACTGGTTTTCTGGGCATTGCCAGATGGATGGGTAAATTACTGGTGCTTATGTTTGAACAGAATTTTGTTGCGCCTAATATGTTGGTTACTGTTGTTAAGAAATTTGGTTCAACGTCAACAAAAGATTTGTCCTATGTGGATGTGACGAACAGTACAAGATGGGAAGCTACAGACCTGGTGCCAATCATTACGTTTGATATCTCATCATCTGTAGCAGAACTGGAGCTTTTAACACCAAGTAAGTACTTTGGCTTGTTGTACGGAGGCGCTATAGCATTAACAAAGATACCCTGTAGAGAAGAATGCTGGTCAGACTGGTGTTGCTTTGTTGAAACTAAGCTTGCAAGTATTGTAAAAGGAAGTTGTGGCGAAGTTAAAATACGCTTTGAAGTACTCATTATGTTGGTGCTAAATAGTTATAGCATTGGTTTCATGAGTGCAGCAATGGAACTCCATATCTATGGAGCATTTTTATTGGATATTTGGATTACCGGTACAGTCATGTTAAAAGAATTAAAAAATGCAGCACTTCAGGAACTATCTTCAACTAAGTGGACATGTCAGTTTGGGCTAAAGGAGGAAGAGTCAGTTTTGAATGATGGTCGTATGGATTTACTTTATGTAAAAACAGATTCATTGATTGTGCAATATCTTTGTTTTAGTGGATATCTCAAGAAAACAGCTAATATGGAATTGTTCCGTTTGAAAGCTATGGAATATTTCAAGAAAATATGTCAATGCACAGTCGCTGACGTAAGTTATAAACAACCTGCAAATTCCAAGTGTTTCTATCTTGGTATTAACTATACCCGTTCACTGTTCGATCGTGGAAAGTATGAAGTTATATCATTGAATTCTTGTGGAGAAAACATTACTGATAAATTTGTGCAACTATTGGATTTTACTAGCAACGGTAAACATCTTGTTAGCAATAGCAAAGGTGAAGAAATTCTAAACCAGGACACACTGACAAGGAAACAATTTGGAACGCCACTCAAAGGTCACAATAGATGAATTACTTCCATTCCAAGGGAGTACAAAACTGTTGTCTTGTCTAATGTTCATATTCTTAATAATGACGGAATCAACTGGACGGAGTTAGGGTGATGGATACTTTCCACTTGTGCAAGCCATTCTACTGTTTCTATGAGAGCACACTTGTTTATGGATAGTTGGAATGAAAATATTGAGGAAGACAAGGAATTAATGGAAGATGCAGCTGTTATCTTCAAGAGATTTTTCGGTTGCAGAGATGTTTTTGCAGTGAAATTGTACCAAATAGCATCAATATGTTGGAGGGATGTAGTTTTGGCACTTTTAAAAAAATTGGAGTATGTTGTGACGGCAAGATTGGTTCATTTGCAAACCACATCAAACAACACATCAAGCACCCTGTGTAAGGTGCAAACATTCGAAGAGATTGTTCAATTGTTCTCAAAATTGTCTTGTGTTCGTCGTAGCACGCCTGCCAGTTTACAATGTCCACAATTATTAGAGTTGAAACATCCTCATAGGGGTGTCTCCTTATCCACGGTAAAGACAAATACTCTATATAAGCAAATTTCAGGCTCAAATATCATGAAAGAACATTATGAACAAATGGATAACAAGGAATTCATCGTTGTTCACCACACGTTGCCAGGTGAGAAGTGTTTTTATCTTCAACTTAACTATACTAGTTCATTGTTCCATCGCGGGAAGTATGCAATATACACTAAACTAATTGGTAAGAAATACTTTACTCTTGGCCTTGTGTATCCTCGGCTACTATTTGACTGTAGCAAGCAATTTGAATATTTGAGGGTATGCTTTCAATCTTGGACGGAAACTTGTTTTTTGAAGCCGAATAAGAAGTGTTCCATTTATGGCGAGAATTGCACCGCAAAGGTTCTTCTTAAACTTGCCCCTAAACATGGGTATGAATTGAATATGTTGGTTATGAATTCAAGTGTAACTGTGTTGGCAAAAACTGGTGACAATAGAAATAATAACAAGAAGGCGCCATCTGCTCCATGAGGACGGAAAGAATTTTTGGATGATGCTAACTTCTTCATTTTCAAATCTCACGGTGAAGATAATATACCCAAGAGTATCAAGGAATTTCTACATATCGACTTTCACTTATGTAGCGTTCAACTTCCTTCTTGTTACCGCCAACTGTGTTTTACATATCTACCAAGGAATAATAGTTCGAGACTCCATGCAAGGATAATGAGTTTGCGGAGTGTGGGAATTTGTCTCACACTGTTGGTGCTAATATGGAAATTCCATTACATCGCCAGTCTCTTTCATAACTGGGTTACTCACCACAAATTTGCAAGCAAGGACACTACAATTATTTCCGTTGTTGCTGCTGGATTTGAATCTTACTATAAGAACGTTGATGAGCCACTACACGACTTATTTGGATTAATTTTTTCTTCTTTTCATGAGTCAACCGCAACAAGATTATGGAAGCCACCTTGGTTAGTTCTTGCACAACATCATGATTGGTCAAGCTTTTCCAGATTATGGAAGCCACCTTGGTTAGTAAATGCCGATTCTATTGATGTTTACGTGATGAGTTATGACGATAAACTTAAGGACAAGTCGCATTTCAAGGAGCTGGGAATGGCAGGATGCCGATTTTATTTTTTGGCTAGATATATTTTAGCTTAGTCTTATGATCCAACTTGAGTACAAGTTGTGTCTCAAGGGGTTGGGGATGTTGTGACACCAACACCTCCACAAGTATTTTCTTTGTTTAGCTTTTCCTTATTTAGCTTGTTTTGATTAAGGTAGTTACTCAATTATAGTTAGAAGTCGGTTAGTTGCCTAGAATTGCTGCGTAGACTTGTTTACCAAGCAATGTTAGCTATATATACTCGAGTCCTATAACTCTGAAGTTAATGAAATATAATTAAACTCTTCAAAACCCTCTCTGATATTCTCTGTCTCTCAATTCTCTCTTAATTATCTCTTAATTATCTCTTTTCTTCATTCAAAACACTTGTTTTCCTGTAGGTTTGAGTTCTTTGATAGCTATTAAGGTCTCGAACCATATCATGCGGCTACACATACACGGTGATCAGCAACCATGCCATTTTTGGTCGTACCCCCGTTCCACCAATATTCGACCCAGGTGGTATAGTTTGCATTGGCATGATGGTTCAACTCTTGTAATTCCTTTATCTTGTCATGAAGTACTTCACCATCTTAATGCTCTTGGACGGACCATTCAGCCGAAATAACGCCGACAACAGGGAATTATAGTAAGATAGCTACCTTTTCCAAAGTAATCGTCAATTCACCCCAAGCACATACTGCGGAATGTACAAACTCACACCAACGAGAAATAAAAGTCAGTAAGCCTCGCATATCTTTGTTGATCTCAGTGTAGTGTCTCAAAAACTCGTACGGCATGCAAAATCTTTGCACCTTCCAAGGTTGATCGAACGCGAGGATTATTCAACATTACTTTGGACCACTCCGCCCAGCTACACAAAGGATTTAGAGCGGCTTTGAATTTGACGAAAGAAGATTTAAACTCTCCTCTTTGCAAGACACAACTGACAATTGCACGAGAAACAAGACCATGAGATTGGGTAACACCATCAAAACTCGAGATAAAGCAACCAGCGTGGTCAGAATCCGCAAATTCTCCAATCACGTCATCAAACAGCTTATCACATATGTTTGGAATATCTTCTGGAATGATGAAGTCGAGGTCATGATTAGGAGTTGAACCAGCACCGCCTTTGCAATTAGTAGACATCTGCAGAAAAAAAAAGGATACAATATTAGTCAATCCTTGAAGCTGAAAGGCATGTATATACGAATACATGTAAACCCTAGCTTACCTGGGTTAGGTGGAATAGCAAAGAGCGGGGAGAATTTCATAAAACTTGAACAGGGTTCTCTTACAAAAGGATAATGGCGTCAGCTCCTTATCAACCGATCAAAGAAAGCAAGATCAATGGAATCACTAAAACACTTACCCAGAAGAAGAGAAAGTTGGGAAGAAGAACCCAGGAAAGATATATCCATATGCCGCCTATATATAGAGAGAATTAGTTTTCCTGATAAAGGCGGGCCGCACACACAAAGACTCATCTCTATCTTGGGCATTGTGTGGTATATTCTTTTTTTATCCTAAAGCCGAACAGGTACTTATGTAGCATTAAGATTCCTAATTGGATTAGGAAGGCCGGTTTAGGCAAGAGGCGGTCGGCCAAACCGCGTAGGCCCACGCTGGACCGCGCCTTAGCCAACATAAGGACCAGCTCCATGATCCCGATCACGCCACGGGCCTCCGTAGCCACACTTGTTGTACCTATAGTATGCTATGACATTACGGCAATACAGATAAGTAACAGCTCCTTTATTTATAAATTTCAGATTGTGCAAATATTTGTGTCACCGACGGAATATATGAGCAGCTGGGGTCGTTCTTTTAAGGAGAGATTTAGGTAATGTGCCTGAGATGGTTGAAGGCAATATCGCTAATTATCCAAACTTTGGTTTAGTTTCTACGTTTTAAGCGAATCGTGCAATACCTCATTAACTCCAAAAGGAACTCATAACGCCCATATATGAAATAAAAATCAATAAACACCCAACTTATGGTTGATTTAATGCCTTCAAATTAATATAAGCTTGGGAGATTACCTTTCCACTCATATTGTCACACGCATCCTGAATTATATAAGCTGGGGAGATTACCTTCCCACTCACATAATCACACCCATCCTACTACAATCACATATCACTCTCTAGGTTCTCTATTTTATTTTATGTGGTTACTCATTGCAATTGGTTTTATTGGATATTTATTCTTTGTATTTGGATCCTAGCCACTCATAGTGGTGCACTTTCAATATAGTTTTCTTTTCGGATTTCGTTTACTCATGAAGATTGTAGTGTACTATGTCATACAGTATTTTTTTTTTTTTTGTATTTTAAATCGTAGTTGTGTGATTGTTTTATACAACTAATCTTGACTCAATGGGCATATGTAGCTCTTTGTGCAGATATAGTTATCAGATCGGCATATCCAGGGTGTTCTCAATAATTTGGTGGATCTATAATGAGGTTGCTATCTCATTTTGACATTCCTAAAAACACAATTGTTCCGACTAAGGAATTATGACTTTTTGTTGTTGTCTAAGTTCATATTTGCGGTTTAAGTAACCCTAGATTTTAATTTATGTTTTTTGTTTAGGTATTGAATATTAATTGGTTTGTGAGACATCCTAATGAAAATGATGAGATAAATTTTTAAAAATTTCGTCAATCAAACTGCGAAATATGGGATTTGTTTTGTGAATAGATCATGAGAAATTCCTAATCATAATTTAGCAATATGTTTATATGTAAAGAGTGAATTTGGTAATTTTAATTTGCCAATTATTTAGAGGTACCAGTTTCCGATTTTGTGTTGGTTACTAAACAAAACAGAATTAGTTCTCTAGAATATGTGAATTCCTTCACTATGTTTGACTACCTTCTTTGGTAAAGCAGCCATAACTATTTTGTTTTCTTCCACAAAAACTAAACTGATAAAATAGCAATTAAGCCTTGGTTCTTGAAAGAATTTTAATTATAAAGAATGACTTCAATTGTTTAGAATTAATGTTTTTATTTAAATTATAACAAATGTTGGATGAATTTTGTAGTTATTGTGCAGCTTCTCCGGATATTCACGTAACGGGAAATATAAATCATAGGCAATCGCTTTCACACCAGATCACCGAAGAAAACTATCCTCTTTCACCTCCAATGAAATTTGAGTAATCGATCATTGCCGGGGCTGGCATAAGTTCCAGATGCTCATAAAAAGAACTAAAAATTAAGAAAGGTGTACCAATGATGAAGATGTTGGGAGATCGTTGTTTTGATGATGGGTTTTCTTTAATTCTTTAGGTAGTATCAATGGAATTTCTTGCTTTTAATCTGTTTCTATTTTATCCTCATAGGTTAACCTCACCCATCAATCTATCATACTGATTAGTTGAACATCAAAATTGCTCCTCGGTCTTGCATGCCTCCGTTTCCTATGTCTTTGTATATCCTCGACTCTTACTTCATGATATTTGCCTTGTTGCTAAATCAACCTTTTTAAATCATTCCTCTATCAGTTTTCCATATCTTGTTTGACTGTTGTTGTTGGTTAAATTCATAGAAGTTTCTTAACTGGAATTGGTTGATATGTTTTTGGAATTCCATTTTGGTTCTGTAGATGGAATTGATTGATTATCGGAATTGAATTGATCTTTAGTTGATTTTCCGTTTCTCCGTTCTGGTGCTGCGGTGTACCCAGCTATTGTAGCTTGCTGTATTTCCAAGTTTTGGAAATGTAAAGAAGAATTTTAAATTAAATTAAAAAAAATTCTTATTTAAACAAAAATAAAAAATGCAGTTGTAACCTTCTGTGGTATTTCCATGCTTCGGAAATGTTTAAAAAAAATGTTTTTTAACGATAAAAAGTATCAGGATAGATTTGGTCGTCAGTAAGGCAGTAACACTCCATAAGTTGTTGTGTTTGCAAGTTAGTTGAAAATGTTTTAATAAACTATAGGAAAATAAAATAAATAGAGAATTGAAATAAAGGTAGCAGACTATGATAGTTTTGAACATATTAGGGTGACTAAAATATCCCCTTCTTTTGAACGTGTAAGGGCGTCGGTGAACTGCTCCATAGGTTTCGTTGTAGTTTAGTTCTTCGTAAATATTTTGTATTTTGCATGATTTTTTCTGTGACTCTCCTTAAGTTGATTTTATCACTCGATTGAATCCTGGATACTCATCATCCTAAATCGCACACTAATCTTGATGACGATTAAAACGCACTGAACAAATTTGCCAGCCCCGGTGAGTAATAGTAATATAATATATAAACTTCTTTATGTTCAAATAAATTTGGATAATTTCATATATATCGTTATTCCAGAGTATTTATCAACATCAGTTGCTAAGCCCCTTCCGATATTCATCCCTATATTTCTACACTCAATCGAGTATACCACTTCATTTATAACATTTTTGAGGACCGCACAAATTTTAATCCACCAAGTCCAGTATAGATAGAATCTTCCACCAAGATTACCATCAATATCATTTCTACCCATGGAATATGATTATTCTAGCATAGAATTGTCAGGGTTTAAACCAACCAACAACAATTCAGCACCTACGTGGACTTATCTCGACATATAAACCAACCATTTTATTCCTTTCGGAAAAGTTAGCCAATGAAGTTCAAATAATACGCATCGCGCAAACCTTACAATTTCAGAACCATTGTTTTGTTCCTAAAGTAGGTAGAAGGGGAGGCTTATGCCTATTGTGGAAAAATGAGGTCAATGTCCAAATCATCTTGAAGTCCCAGAATTACATTCATGCACTCATCACACCCCTTGCTCCATCTCATCGTTGGCATTGCACAGGTATGTATGCCCCTCCACATCCAGACCCAAGAAAAATCTTTTGGGAAGATTTTCCAACAATTTTTCCGAACACTTTTACACCTTGGTTACTCCTGGGAGACTTCAACGAGGTGACAGACCAATTGGAGAAAAAAGGTGGCAGGCCATTGACCTATGCACAAACGCAACCTTTTCTCAATTTAATGGATCAGATGGGATACATTGATCTTGGTTTCAGAGGGGACCCATTCACTTGGACCAACAATCAACAAGGCCAAGACAACATCCAGGAAAGACTCGATAGAGCAGTAGCAAAACAATACTGGAGAATAGACAACCCTCACGCTGGAATCACTCATCTCCCGCAAATAGCGTCAGATCATGCTCCTATCCTGCTCCAGACAAAAGCTTTAGACTGGCAAGGAAGCAAGAATTACAAATTCGAGCACCTATGGCTATCTCATCCCCAGTTTTACCAAGTAGTTAACTTGGCATGGGATAAGCTACACGACATGGATCCACCTTTAAACCTCCAGCTTAAAGTCATATCAATAAGTGAAGCTTTCACAGAATGGAACAAGATTAACTTCGGCCACCTTCCCAAATTGATTAAAAAGTCGACCACGAAAATCAAAGCAGCTCAACATCAATGTGCAACGCAAACTGGTATTGAACTGGAAAATTGGATTCAACAAGAAAAGCAACTCCGAATTGATCATCTAAATTTACCTGATTGTCACGCAACTTACTGGCAGCAGAGATCCAGAATTATATGGCTTCAATCTGGAGACCGCAACACAATGTTCTTTCATACAAAGGCTACAATTCATAGAAGCTGTAACAACATACAACAAATCCAGGATCATCAAAACACCTGGATTACAGATAAGGAAGAAATTATCAAGATCATGATTGAGCATTTCACAGATCTGTATACAACACCAAACACAGTAATTGATGAAAGCCTGTTTGAAGCAATATCACCAAGGTTAACCCCTCAGCAATGTAATATGCTAACAGCCGAGGTGACCCCTGAGGAGATCAAAGAGGCGCTTTTCTCCATAGGATCAGAATGTGCCCCAGGACCGGATGGTTATACCAGTAAGTTTTTCAAAGTTTTCTGGGAAACAACTCAACCGCAGCTAATTGATATGGTTCGAAGTTTCTTTAATTCCCATAGCATCCACCCTCTCATGAACCATACTAACCTCACTTTAATCCCAAAGATTGACCACCCTTCAAAACCATCCCAATTCAGGCCGATAGGGCTATGTAATGTCACGTATAAAATCATTTCAAAGATATTGGTCAATCGCATAAGACCTCTTCTCCTATTTATGATAAGCCCATATCAGAGTGCCTTTGTGCCACAAAGATCCATTCACGACAACATAGCTATTACCGTCGAACTTTTTCACTACATCAGAACCTCATACCGCAGTAATAATCCCAAAATAGCCCTAAAGCTAGACATTCAAAAATCCTACGACTCCTTAGAATGGGGTTTCATCAAACAAGCTTTCACCACCTTAGGCTTCCCCTCATCCTTCGTGGATTATATTATGATGTGCATATCAACAGTTACCTACTCTATTAATATCAATGGAACTCCACATGGGTACATCACCCCAACTAGGAGAATAAGACAAGGAGATCCTCTCTATTTATATATATTTATTATATGTGCGGAAGTACTATCCACGAATTTGGGAATTCTTGAAAACCAGAAAATGATAGAAGGGCTCCGCATTTCTCAGAAGGCCCCACAAATACTATATCTCATATATAAAGAAACTCCGGAAGGTACCAATCACCTCAAACATCTGCTACAAGCTTATGGAAATTCGGCGGGTCAACACATCAACACATCAAAATCTATAATCATCCATCACCCGAAGCTAGAACAACACCAACTAGAAGAACTAAAACAAGCCTTCAATAAGCCAACAACATCAAACCCCACAACCTATTTAGGAGTGCAATTTAAACATGGGAGATCTTCCAGGCATATTTTTGCCCCAATCCTTCAGCGCTTAACTCGCAAGGCAAAAGTTTGGATGACTAAATGCCTAAACCAAGCTGGCAGATTCGCACTTGATAGGGTGTAGAATACATCCTATTTACTATCTATTGTTTATGCTTTCTTTGCTATTTTTCTTGTGAATTTTGTATTTTACGCTTGTTTTGAGTTTTGTAGCTACTTTGGAGTCACACGGAGGAAAAGAAGAAGAAATTACTCTATTGAGCGAAAAGGGCAAGATGGTCATTTTACAGGCGATTGATATATGGAGCACAGTTGAGGTTAAGGGGCAACCCAATTTGGAGGTATACTAAACGCAAACCAGCTATGGTTAAGGGGTTATCATTTGGAGTACCCCTTATCATTTAGAAGAGGCTGTAATTATCAATGGGTGGCTACACTGGGGTGCAAATACGCCCAAATCATTACAACCCTAGAGATATTTCTCTCATTCTCTTCTTCTTCACTCTCTTCCCTTCCACGAAGCTAAAAAGCGATCATGGCTGCTTTGTTACCATTAGCGAGAGATCGAGAGTTATTTTGTGGTGATGAACTGTAGAAGATGAATCGAGAATCGAGAGACTACGGAGATGATGGGAAGAGATGGAGAACAAGATGGGTTCGATTGTGGTGGTTCAATCTAGGGTTCGGGACAGAATCGATGCTGCAATTGGTTCAGGTAGAGTGGGTTTGATGGTGTTTCGGTGCGGAGACGAGGAAGAAATTAAAGTGAGAGGTTGAATCGAGAAGAAATCGAAGAACGAATTTGTGCCTGGGCTTGAGAAATTAGGGTTGTTCGGATGAGTGAATCACAGAGATTATGGTTCCGATTTGATGAAAGATACAGGGAGATAGGGTGCGATTCGAGTCTGTGGAGAAGGTGTCGAGAAGATGGAGCTGATGAATTGAAAGTAGAGATCGAAGTGAGTGCTGCTGAGAATTTGAGAATAAAACACTGATACTGTTAATGAGATGAATCGGATCGAGAATGGGTTCTGGTGGGTCTGTGAATCGGGATGATTGTTGTTGCTGTGAAGCAGATAAAGAGGAGAAGATGGGTTTTAGCTGTTGTTGGTGTTCAATGAAGCTACAACAGAGGATTTTGCAGCCGGATTAGGGATGAAACAGGGAAGAACGATTGAAGCTCAGTAGGGGAAGTTGGAGTGAATGGTACTAGATGTATGTTATGATGAATTCGTGCAGGGAATGATTGAAATGTGCTTCAGATGGAGATAGGAAGAATCACTGATGCTGCTGTTATGGGTTGTGTATGAACTTGATGAAGCTGTGTTGATTGAATAAAGCTAGATGTATGATAGGTTCTTAACAGGTGAAGAAATGAATGGCCTGAAACAACGGCCGGAAAGTCATGTAAATAGCCGAAACTCGGCCAAATCATCCCTCCGGCGAGTCAACTCGGTACCGGCGATGACCGATCCAGACGATCCGGTGGCCGATCCGAGCGAGTTCGAAGAGCCGTCGACCCAGCCGAATCAGCCCAACTCGAAGCGAGACTCGAGAAGGCGACTAAGCTAACTCGTCCTTCTTTGACTTTGACTGACGGTTTGATCTTTGACCGTTAGTCTTAACTGTGGACCGGACGGAATATACCTTGACCGGTGGAGAATCTCAGGTGGCCGGCGGTGACGGATTCCGGCCATAATACCAGTTTTCCGGCGAGCCAAAAAATTCCAGAATTTTCTATGGACTTCTCTCATGGGTGTGAAGACTTGGGCTAGGAATTGGATGGAGAATTGGACTCAAATTTGGAAAGAGAAGATGGAAGAAGAGAAAGACTTGAAATTGGAAATTGAATTGCTAAAGGAAAAGGATTCTATTCCTTGGAAGATTTGGAGAATATTGAAGCCTATAAATAGAGAAGTTTTCTACATCTTTTAGAGACATCTCTACACACACAACACTTGTGTTTTTGTTTTCAAAAATTCTTCTTCTTAATTATTTGTGTGAACTTAAAAATTCTCCTTTTAATTATTATTATTTGTGTGAATTTCAAAAACATGAGTAGCTAATTTTATTATTGATTGAGGATGAATTCCTAGTTCTTAATATGATTTAAGTTTTTGTTTTCAATTCTATCTTGAAGTTTTTCACATAATTATCGTTTGTTTTTACTAATAGGAATGATCTTAATGACATTCATGATTGATTGATAGATTGTTTGGGTGGCCAACTAAATTGATTTGTCGGTTTAATCTAAAGCTAGTGAAAGTTAGGAGATGAGTAATCGTTTCTTGACTTTTTACATAAGTAGCAAACACGAGACCTTGCGGAGGGATTCCGTGGAGCAATTGTGTGTGAAAACAACGTTAGCAAGTAGACCTTGATCTAAGAGTCTAACTACTAATATTAACCTAATAAGTTCATAAATCTTAATGCGTTTATTTAAATTACATCTAGAGTGATCTACTACTAGGTGGTTTGGTAAATAGAATCCGGTAGTCGAGAACTTCCGTATCCGGTGATACAAGGGATTTAGGGGTTTAGCACTGATCTAGCTGCTTTACCTACGGTTGGTGATAATTTGTGACTAATAACAAGTAGAAAAGAACATAAATTGATTCATTGTTTCGTAACGAAGAAGGATTCATTGATCTTGTCTCTCTTATTGCTTTCAACTTTCGATTTTAATTGCTTTGTTTATTTTCTTTTGCTTTTTACACCCCCCTTTCGTGACAATTTTTACAACTAGAATCTCTTGCTCCTCGTGGGAACGAACTTGACTTCCATTATATTATTTTTAATTGAGTGGAAATATTGATTAATTTGATTGCACCTACGACACGCATCAAATTTTGGCGCCGTTGCCGGGGAGCAACGGGCGATTTTTAGTTGTTTTTATTTTTATTTTTGCTTTATTCTTGCTTTGTTAGATTCTTTACCGTATCTAACTTAGTTTTTGAATCTTGTTTCAGGTGTTATACCTTTGGTGAATGCTTAAAGAGGGCAGACCGAGTCCAATACGTCTTCGATCCGGCACTCAACTAAAGGATTTCATTCGTGCGATTAACACTCCACTTCCTCCTTCTTCATCAAGTGATTCGGACAAAGAGGAAGAAACAATGGCTGAGCGTACACTAAAGGACCTAGCTTCTCACAAGCTTGATACACAACAATGGTGTATCCAAACTAACTCAACCTTCGAGATCAAGCCGGGGTTGATTAGAGAGTTACCAAAGTTCCATGGCATGGTGAATGAGGACCCAAACAAACATCTTATGGACTTCTATACCATAGTTATGGCCATGCTTCCACCGGAGACTAATGCGGATGGAGCAATGTTGAAAGCTTTCCCGTTTTCTTTGGCGGGTAATGCTAAGGAATGGTTATATTATTTGCCTTCCGGAAGTATCACAACATGGAATGGGATGAAGAAACTTTTCCTCGAGAGATATTTTCCCGCATCCAAAGCTACTCAAATTCGCAAGGAGATTTGTGGATTAAAACAACAAGTGGGAGAATCATTGTATGAATGTTGGGAGCGATACAAGATGTTGGTGGCAAGCTGTCCACACCATCAATTTAGTGACGTTATGATACTCCAATACTTCTATGAAGCTCTCCACCCAAGTGATAGGTCTCTTCTTGACGCCGCGGGTGGTGGTGCACTAATGAACAAGACTTTGACCGAAGCTAGAGAGTTGATTGAAAGTATGGCGGCAAACTCGCAACAATTCTACACAAGGGATGAACCAATGGTTAGGCGAGTGCATGAAGTTAGTGATTCATCATCACATCTTGATCAAAGGATGAGTAACATGGAGATAATGATGCAAAGGATGGCCGCGGTAATTATTCCGGATGGTGATACCGAACAAGTGAATGCTTTATATCCAAATCAAAGGCCAAGGTACGATCCATACTCCAATACCTATAATCCCGGTTGGAAGGATCATCCTAACTTTAGTTATGCAAACAAGCAAGCGGCGGCTCCTAATCCATATGCGCAACAAGGTGGTTTTCAACAATCACGCTTTCAACCTCAACAACAAGGTGGTTCTCAACAATTCCAACCACAACAAGTCAAGGAGCGTGATTCTTTGAATGATGACAAGCTTAATGCATTAATGCAAGGTGTGCAAGGTCTTACTTCTATGTTCCAACAAAGCCAACAAAAGACCGATTCGGCCATTAAGGATTTACAAACTCAAATGGGACAATTGGCGACCGATGTGAACCTATTAAAATCTCAAGCATCCACAAAAATTCCTTCACAACCATTTGTGAATCCAAGAGAGAATGTTAATGCGGTTACTTTAAGAAGTGGAAGACAAGTGGATGGTCCAAGTCATCATGAAGAAGCTATTGAAGAGGTAGTCAAAGACAAGGAGGAAACCGCACCAAAGGAGAACTCCACACCAAACGACCAATCCAAGGAACCGGTGCCTACTTTCACTACTCCACCTCCTTTTCCTAGTCGTTTTGCTAAATCCAAGAAAGAAGCTCAAGACAAGGCACTTATGGATATTTTCAAGAAGATTGAAATCAACATCCCATTCATTGAGGCCATTAAGACAATGCCACGGTATGCGAAGTTCATGAAGGAATTATGCACAAAGAAGGATAGGTTGCTTGATAATGAAATTACTAAAGTTGGTGAGAGTGCATCGGCTATGCTATTGAAGAAGATGCCTACAAAGTGCACGGATCCCGGTGGTTTCACGGTGCCAATTACTATTGGTAAGCAAAGGTTTGAACATGCTTTACTTGACTTGGGTGCTTCCATTAGTGTGATGTCGGCCGAAATATATGACTCCTTGAATCTTGGACCTTTGAAAGAGACAAGAGTTATTATCCAATTAGCGAACAAGTCTAACATATATCCAAAGGGGCTTGTAGAAGACGTGCTAGTGCAAGTAAATGAGCTTATTTTTCCGGTGGACTTCTTTGTGGTGGATATGGACAATAATGAGAACCGTTCATCTACTTCTTTACTTCTTGGGAGGCCGTTTATGAAGACCGCGAAGACGAAGATTGATGTTGATAAGGGTACACTCACTATGGAATTCGATAAGGAGATAATACACTTTAACATATTTGAAGCCATGCGCTACCCAAGTGATGTGCATTCCGTTTACTCCATTGATGTGGTTGATTCATTAGCGCAACAAATGGTGGAATTGAACCAAGAGGATGAACTTGATGTGGTGTTGCAAAAGAGCATTGAATTGGACGTCCATGGCTTGTCTAACTTGGATGTTGAAATCTCCAAGGAATTGGTGGAGATGTGTGGTGCTTTGGCGACATTGCAAGAAGCTAAAAAGGGTAATGTTTCATATATTTCTTTACCCGTGAATGATGAAGTACTTGTACCATCTATTGTGAAGGCGCCGTAACTAGAATTGAAGCCGCTTAGGACCATTTGAAGTATGCTTTCTTGGGAGATGGAGATGAGCTTCCGGTGATTATTTCTAAGAACCTCACACCGGTACAAGAAGACCGTTTTCTTAGAGTCTTGAGAGAGCACAAAACGGCTATTGGGTGGACAATTGCGGACATCAAAGGCATTAGTCCATCCATGTGCATGCATAGGATTCTAATGGAAGAAAACGTGAAGCCGGTACGTGATGCTCAACGTCGGCTTAATCCTCCCATGATGGAGGTTGTGAAAAAAGAGATACTCAAATTGCTAAGTGTGGGGGTAATCTACCCAATTTCCGATAGCAAGTGGGTTAGTCCGGTTCAAGTGGTACCAAAGAAATCCGGAGTCACGGTTGTTCGAAATCAAGACGATGAACTTGTTCCTACAAGAGTTCAAACCGGTTGGAGAGTGTGCATTGACTATAGAAAGCTTAATTCCGCAACCCGAAAGGATCACTTTCCTTTACCTTTCATTGATCAAATGTTGGAGAGGTTAGCGGGGCATTCTTATTATTGCTTCTTGGATGGTTATTCGGGATACAACCAAATTGTTATTGCACCGGAGGACCAAGAGAAGACTACTTTCACTTGTCCGTTTGGAACGTTTGCATATAGACGGATGCCGTTTGGTCTTTGCAATGCGCCGGCTACTTTTCAAAGATGCATGGTAAGTATATTCTCGGATTATGTGGAGCGCATCATCGAGGTATTTATGGATGACTTTAGTGTTTATGGCAATTCTTTTGATGGTTGTTTAAACAACCTTGAACTAGTTCTTAAACGATGCATAGACACAAACCTTGTCCTTAATTGGGAGAAATGTCACTTTATGGTAAACCACGGCATAGTACTTGGTCACATTGTGTCCTCTCGAGGGCTCGAAGTGGACAAGTCAAAGATAGATTTAATAAGAAACTTACAATATCCCACTTCGGTGAGGGAAATCCGTTCTTTTCTTGGCCATGCAGGTTTCTATAGGCGGTTTATCAAGGATTTCTCCAAAATTTCCATGCCGATGTGCAAGTTATTACAAAAGGAGGTGCCTTTTGACTTCAACAAGGAATGCGAGGATGCTTTTGACAAATTGAAGGAAATTTTGACGAGTGCACCAATTATCAAATCACCGGATTGGAATCTTCCATTTGAATTAATGTGTGATGCTAGTGATTATGCGGTTGGAGCCGTTTTGGGTCAAAGGGTGGACAAGTTGTCCCACGTTATCTATTATGCATCTAGGACCCTTAATGATGCACAAATCAATTATTCTACCACGGAAAAGGAGTTATTGGCTATAGTTTTTGCGTTGGAAAAATTTCGATCATACTTGGTGGGTACAAAGGTTATTGTGTATTCCGATCATGCCGCACTAAGACACTTAATAAAGAAAAAGAAGCTAAGCCAAGATTAATCCGGTGGATCCTATTGTTACAAGAGTTCGACATAGAAATTCGTGATAAGAGGGGTGTGGAGAATACCGTTGCGGATCATCTTAGTAGACTTGTTATGTCTCATGAAGAACTTCCATTACATGACCGCTTTCCGGACGAACAACTTTTCTCCATGGAAGAATCAACACCTTGGTATGCGGATATAGTGAATTACTTGGTGACAAGGAAAGTACCTAATACAATGTCCAACTTCCAAAAGATGAAACTTAAAAAGGTAGCTAAGCAATATGTGTGGGATGAACCATACTTATGGAAATATGGTGTTGATCAAATAATGCGAAGGTGCGTGCCTAATTCCGAATTTCAATCCATCCTCTCCTTTTGCCACACTTTTGCTTGTGGTGGCCACTTTGGTTCTAAACGTACCGCTCTCAAAGTTCTCGAGAGTGGATTTTATTGGCCCACCTTGTTTGAAGATTCATATGTTTTTTGTAAATCGTGTGATAGATGTCAACGAACGGGCAATCTAGGTGCTCGAAATCAAATGCCACTCACACCAATTCTCGCCGTTGAGATTTTTGATGTGTGGGGTATTGATTTTATGGGCCCTTTTGTCAATTCGAATGGAAACTTTTATATACTTCTTGCCGTTGATTATGTTTCGAAATGGGTGGAAGCTAGAGCCACCAAGACTAATGACTCTCAAGTTGTTTGTGATTTTGTAAGGGGAAATATATTCAATAGGCATGGAACACCAAGAGTGGTGATAAGCGATGGAGGCTCACATTTCAAGAAGGCTTTCCACGCTCTCCTCAAGAAGTACAACATAACACACAAAATTGGTACGCCTTACCATCCGCAAACTAGTGGACAAGCGGAAATTTCAAATCGTGAGATCAAGTCCATTCTTGAGAAAACGGTGAATACCACAAGGAAAGATTGGAGCTTTAAGCTCAATGATGCACTTTGGGCGTATAGAACGGCGTATAAGACACCGATTGGTATGTCTCCATATAGGTTGGTTTATGGTAAGGCTTGTCATCTTAGGTTGAACTTGAACATAAGGCTTATTGGGCGATAAAGAAATTCAACATGGAGTATGATGAAGCGGGAAACAAAGGAAGTTACAACTAAATGAGTTAGAGGAGATACGTAATGATGCTTACGAGAGTGCCCGGATTTACAAGGAAAAGACCAAGCTTTTTCATGACAAGATGATTTCTCGTAAAAGCTTCATCGTGGGACAAAAAGTCCTTTTATATCATTCTTGCCTTAAACTATTTCCTGGAAAGTTAAGGTCCCGTTGGATTGGACCATATGTTGTTACTAATGTTTTTCCTCATGGTGCAGTTGAAATTACTAGTCTTAGAGACAATTCGGTTTCCAAAGTCAACGGCCATAGATTGAAGCCATACTATGAGAACATCGCTTATGTGAATTTTGATGAACTTTCATTTGGAGATGCACTCCCTCTGGAGGAGTAATGTGCCGCAAGAGCTAAGTCGGGCCGTCGACTTTAAAACAAGCGCTTAATGGGAGGCAACCCATAGGTTTTGTATTTCTTATTCTTTTTGCTTTTTGTTATTTCTTTTTCTTGTTTCTTATCATGTTAAAATTCCCCACCTTGACTTTACTAGGAGGATTCAATTACATTGAGGACAATGTAAGGTTTAAGTGTGGGGGAGTGGTTAAGCATGTATTTTAAAACAAAAATTACAAAAAAATTAAAAAAGTTTTAAAAAAAAAAAAAAAGTTTTACATAAAACTTCCAACTTTTAGAGATTTTAGAGTCACTAGCATACTTCTAGGTATGTTTACATAGAGATTTTGACCGACATAATTGAACTTGGAAATGTTAGAGAACTACATTCGGATTTCTTGCTTGTTTGAGTGTTAAATAATGGATTTAATCATGCCGGTGATGCGAATTTGGTGCAGGGAGAAGTGCATTATTAGAGTTGTTGATCAATCATTAGTGGAGACTACCCGTATTCATATTATGAGAGGCACCGACCAGAATTCTTCCATCTACTAAAGAGCTTCTTTTGAGTGTGTGTCACCATACGTTAATTCCGGGTAGAATGGTGAGCTACCCAACCTCCCACCAATAGAAGCACTACTCTTTGATCTCTTGAGTGCTAATTTTGTCAATCATGAAGGGTGACGTCCATGGATGAAAGCTTCCTTCTTGTAGTTCGATTTGCAGTTAGCACCATTCTCTCTCTCGACAACAACGGATCCATAGAAACACTCTCATCATCAACAAGGAGCGACATTAAAATCTACAAGGAAAGTTGGAAAAAGTTCAAGGTTTATAAGCAACGGAATGAGAAAAAGAGCAAATTTCAAATTCAAGTAAAGCAACATACAAATGAGCGGATTTTTACATATATGTTGAGGACTTACAATACAATGAGGTAATTTTATATCCAAGAATGAAGACTTATTCACAAGAGCAAAGAAAAGTAAAAGGTGAGAATTGTTGAAGTTTATGATTTTGAGGCGATACAAGTTGTGAAGAATCAATCGGTAAAATACTTCTCCCACGGCCATGGTTTATTTTTGTATTTTATTTCTCTTGTTTCAAAAAAAAAAAAAAAAAAAAAAAAAAAAAAAAATATTTGTATTATTTTTATAAGCCGTGGGGAAGGAAAATATATAAGGAAGTTTCAAGCGACAAGGATTTAAGGTAAAAGAGTTACAAAGTGTCAAGGATTTATGAAATTCAAGGGTTTATCATCAAAAGTTGAAACCCAAGACCAAGAAGATCAAGACGAGGAGCGGAAGATGTTTCTATTGGATGCCGTGAGAGTGGTGTTATCATAATTGGCGATCGGATGTGAAGGTGAGTAAGTAATCTCATCCTCGATAAAAATGGTTGATTTCCTTTCTTAGAGATCGTCAGAAAAATGGTTTTTCAAAATATTAAAAGATGTGGGTTTTTAAAAATATTTCGGAAGTTGTCCTTCCCACCATTCAACGTGTAGCAGGAATTCTCTCTTCATTCCTACCTGCACACATGTGAAAACCATAAAAAAGCCGTCTTTTTGAGTGCAATTATCATAAAATCCTGTTTGGTGAGGCAGAAGTCGAGGCGAAATGCTTATTGATCGTTTCTCAAACACGCGTTCTCTCATTATGGTGTGGTTATTTCTCACTCAACATTTAAGAATGAGAATATGTTCTTTAGTATTTCTAACTTCTTATTACTAGCATGCAGAAACTCTATGTCCTCATAACTTTTTGGATGCTTGGGACGCTTGAACGCTTTGAAGTTGTGAGTTTTTAGTTTGATTTGCTCGAGGACTAGCAAAGTCTAAGTGTGGGGGAATTTGATAGGGTGTAGAATACATCCTATTTACTATCTATTGTTTATGCTTTCTTTGCTATTTTTCTTGTGAATTTTGTATTTTACGCTTGTTTTGAGTTTTGTAGCTACTTTGGAGTCACACGGAGGAAAAGAAGAAGAAATTACTCTATTGAGCGAAAAGGGCAAGATGGTCATTTTACAGGCGATTGATATATGGAGCACAGTTGAGGTTAAGGGGCAACCCAATTTGGAGGTATACTAAACGCAAACCAGCTATGGTTAAGGGGTTATCATTTGGAGTACCCCTTATCATTTAGAAGAGGCTGTAATTATCAATGGGTGGCTACACTGGGGTGCAAATACGCCCAAATCATTACAACCCTAGAGATATTTCTCTCATTCTCTTCTTCTTCACTCTCTTCCCTTCCACCTGAAGCTAAAAGCAGTCATGGCTCATGATACCATTGGCGAGAGATCGAGAGTTATTTTGTGGTGATGAACTGTAGAAGATGAATCGAGAATCGAGAGACTACAGAGATGATGGGAAGAGATGGAGAACAAGATGGGTTCGATTGTGGTGGTTCAATCTAGGGTTCGGGACAGAATCGATGCTGCAATTGGTTTAGGTAGAGTGGGTTTGATGGTGTTTCGGTGCGGAGACGAGGAAGAAATTAAAGTGAGAGGTTGAATTGAGAAGAAATCGAAGAACGAATTTGTGCCAGGGCTTGAGAAATTAGGGTTCTGTTCGGATGAGTGAATCACAGAGATTATGGTTCCGATTTGATGAAAGATACAGGGAGATAGGGTGCGATTCGAGTCTGTGGTGAAGGTGTCGAGAAGATGGAGCTGATGAATTGAAAGTAGAGATCGAAGTGAGTGCTGCTGAGAAATGAGAATAAAACAACGATCTTTGTTAATGAGATGAATCGGATCGAGAATGGGTTACGGTGGGTCCGTGAATCGGGATGATTGATGTTCTTTGTGAAGCGAGATAAAGAGGAGAAGATGGGTTTTAGTTTGTTGTTGGTGTTCAATGAAGCTACAACGAGAGGATTTTGCGGCCGGATTAGGGATGAAACAGGGAAGAACGATTGAAGCTCAGACGGGGAAGTTGGAGTGAATGGTACTAGATGTATGTTATGATGAATTCGTGCGGGAATGATTGAAATGTGCTTTGAGATGGAGATAGGAAGAATCACCGATCTTTCTTTGTTATGGGTTGTGTATGAACTTGATGAAGCTGTGTTGATTGAATAAAGCTAGATGTATGATAGGTTCTTAACAGGTGAAGAAATGAATGGCACGAAACAACGGTAGGAAAGTCTGTAAATAGCCGAAACTCGGCCAAATCATCCCTCCGGCGTGAGTCAACTCGAGACGGCGATGACCGATCCAGACGATCCGGTGACCGATCCGAACGAGTTCGAAGAGCCGATCCGACCCAGTAATCACCCAACTCGAAGCCGACTCAGAAGCTGACTAAGCTAACTCGTCCTTCTTTGACTTTGACTGACGGTTTGACCTTTGACCGTTAGTCTTAACTGTGGACCGGACGGAATATACCTTGACCGGTAGAGAATCTCAGGTGGCCGGCGGTGACGGATTCCGGCCATAATACCAGTTTTCCGGCGAGCCAAAAAATTCCAGAATTTTCTATGGACTTCTCTCATGGGTGTGAAGACTTGGGCTAGGAATTGGATGGAGAATTGGACTCAAATTTGGAAAGAGAAGATGGAAGAAGAGAAAGACTTGAAATTGGAAATTGAATTGCTAAAGGAAAAGGATTCTATTCCTTGGAAGATTTGGAGAATATTGAAGCCTATAAATAGAGAAGTTTTCTACATCTTTTAGAGACATCTCTACACACACAACACTTGTGTTTTTGTTTTCAAAAATTCTTCTTCTTAATTATTTGTGTGAACTTAAAAATTCTCCTTTTAATTATTATTATTTGTGTGAATTTCAAAAACATGAGTAGCTAATTTTATTATTGATTGAGGATGAATTCCTAGTTCTTAATATGATTTAAGTTTTTGTTTTCAATTCTATCTTGAAGTTTTTCACATAATTATCGTTTGTTTTTACTAATAGGAATGATCTTAATGACATTCATGATTGATTGATAGATTGTTTGGGTGGCCAACTAAATTGATTTGTCGGTTTAATCTAAAGCTAGTGAAATTTAGGAGATAAGTAATCGTTTCTTGACTTTTTACATAAGTAGCAAACACGAGACCTTGCGGAGGGATTCCGTGGAGCAATTGTGTGTGAAAACAACGTTAGCAAGTAGACCTTGATCTAAGAGTCTAACTACTAATATTAACCTAATAAGTTCATAAATCTTAATGCGTTTATTTAAATTACATCTAGAGTGATCTACTACTAGGTGGTTTGGTAAATAGAATCCGGTAGTCGAGAACTTCCGTATCCCGGTGATACAAGGGATTTAGGGGTTTAGCACTGATCTAGCTGCTTTACCTACGGTTGGTGATAATTTGTGACTAATAACAAGTAGAAAAGAACATAACTTGATTCATTGTTTAAGTAACGAAGAAGGATTCCTTGATCTTGTCTCTCTTATTGCTTTCAACTTTCGATTTTAATTGCTTTGTTTATTTTCTTTTGCTTTTTACACCCCCCTTTCGTGACAATTTTTACAACTAGAATCTCTTGCTCCTCGTGGGAACGAACTTGACTTCCATTATATTATTTTTAATTGAGTGGAAATATTGATTAATTTGATTGCACCTACGACACGCATCAGCACTCATAAAATCCTCTCTTACCCCTACAGCCAATCACCTCATGCAAACACAAACCCTTCCTACACACATCCACAAAAAAATAGATCGTATTACAACAAATTTCTCCTGGGGCCATGATTCTTCCATCAAGAAGCTCCACCCACTAGGAAGGGACAAGCTATACAAACCCAAAGCTCGGGGAGGACTAGGCATCAGAAGAAGCAAGGAGCACAACAAAGCACTTCTCATGAAACGAATCTGGAACATTCACGAAAAACCTACCTCTGTACTAGCCACATTATATAATGTGAAATACCTCAAACAGACACCCATTTTTGAAAACATCCCTCCCTTTATCTCCCAGCCCACAATGGAGACAACTGGCATCACTCATACCAACCTTCAGACATCATCTCTTCCATCAAATAGGGAACAGATTAAACATCCCTATCCAATCAAACTGGATTCCATAATTCAATAATAACATTAACCCATCCTTATGTTATCCTATACAATCGGTTGCTGACATCATCGACCCATCAACAAGGAACTGGAACCATGATAGGCTGGATCTACTTCCCCAGCCCATATTTCAACGAATTGTCAGCATTCCCATCCCACAAAACAACCAACCAGACAAGATCATTTGGCCTTTTACCAAAAGTGGAAAATATACGACGGCGTCAGAATACAACTGCCTTATGGAAGACACTGCGCAAACCCATCAAAACCACCTCCCACCAACTACCTTCCTTTGGACACTCCTGTGTCCCCAAAAAGTACAGTTTTTCTTGTGGAAATCAATTAATGAGGGTTTACCAACCCTCAACCTTCTCAACCGCATCCAACTCACCAACTCCAACCTATGTCCACAATGCAGTTCTAGTCTTGAAACTTCAAGTCATATTCTGCTTTATTGTCAAACAGCCATTGACTCCTGGAACCTCCTACTACATCATCTCGCAAACATCCAAAACCCTACTCAGAGCATCCCCACCTCACTGCCCCATCAGACGACAATTTCCCTACTCCTCAAAACAAAAGCTCCTTCCACAGTCACCACAGCTTTTTGCTTCCTTTTTTGGTCCTTATGGATATCTAGGAACGATGTAGTCTATCGCCAACATCTGCCAAATCCAATGAATATAATGCAGATGGCCTTCAAACTCCAGCAAGAATATATCTGGGCTCAAAACCACCTACCGCCAGTACTACTACCTGGGATGCAACCTTATCCAAACCCAGCGCAGACAACGCTAGCACCAACAACCATCTTCGTGAGATGGCTCAAACCCCACTCAGAATGGATCAAAATTAACACGGATGGAGCGACAAGGGGACATCCCGGAATAGCATGAGCAGGTATTATATGCCTAAACGAGGGAGCCGAAATAATCTTAGCAATAGCACAACCACTGGGTATCACGACTGCACTTGCAGCAGAAACTTGGGCCATGCTCATCGCTTCTAGAACGCCGACGGAACGTGGATGGCCAAAAGTTCAATTTAAAACAGACTCGGAGAACTTAACGAGATTTATAACCTCGGACACCGACGCTCCATGGTATATTTATAATCAGATTGCAGAAATCAAGTATACGTTTACCCAAATTCAGCAATATATTATTAGGCACGCCTACAGAGAAGGAAATCAAGCAGCAGACGGTCTAGCAAATCGAGCGGCAGATGATTGCTCTATAGCGAAGCTCGCAACAACAGTATGGGATAATGTAATTCCACCACCCATAAACTCTATTGTAATAGCAGACTCTATGGGCATAACATTCCCACGTGTAATCTCCGTTTAGTTTAATAAATTGCATGCTTCAAAAAAAAAAAAAAAAAAAAATCATACACTTTACACCAAAGGATTATGCCTTTGTTGTAGGTAGGAAAATTGAAGCTTGAGTTTGAGAACCCCAAAAAGAAATGGGAAGTCTCCAAGTATATGTAATTTGTTATCCAAGGATTTCTTGAATTTAATGTTATTTAGAGTAGGATAATGGAGACCAATATACTTTGTTCTGATCGTAATGGCTCCTAGACTATATGTAATTTGAATTGTTTGATTCCAAGCTATTCTGAAATCGATGGTGATATAATTTGATCGTAAAGTTTGATAGAATCAGTTCAATGATAGATTACTATT
Organism: Papaver armeniacum; assembly: GCA_023531295.1. NCBI lineage: Eukaryota > Viridiplantae > Streptophyta > Magnoliopsida > Ranunculales > Papaveraceae > Papaver > Papaver armeniacum. The sequence continues at coordinate 123,205 of JAJJWW010012551.1, forward strand.
TTCCCTATTTTATTAGATATTCATAAGAATACCATGTTGGGTTATTTTGGTTGGGGCAAACCAGTGCCGTTACGGCACTGGTTATTTCTAGTAAACTCATATAATTTTGAACATATTCTTTGCATATTTGAGAAATTTTTTGTAACTAATCTCATGCCTCGGGAAGTACTACGTTAAGATCTTGATTATTTTCACCGATGTAATTTCCTTTGCTTCGAAAGTAACAATTCTTAAGCAGTATTTTTTAATCTAAAAAAACACACGTCATCAAAATATCTACATTGTTATAAATAAATCCATAATGGATATCCACCACACTTACACCTCGCTTACACCCCCAATCTTTACATATCCCTCACTTACACCTTCTTGTAACTTCTATACCAATGGGTGCATGTATTTAATTCTCTCCTAAATGCTACATTTAAAACCTATTCTCTTATAATCCTATAAATAGGTGTTCTTCTCCTTGTAATATACACAACTCATATATGTGAATAGAAATGCTCTCTTACCTTTTCTCTATAATTGTTTATGTTTATCATCTTCTTCTTTAGTTTATAACACGTTATCAGCACGTAGATTATACTATAGTGAGCTATGAAGATAAGAAGCTAGATGTGATATTTGGTTTATAATTTTTATGAACTACATACATCTCCTAATATGATCAATTGGAAAGAAATTCACACTATTCATGATGATCAAAAAAAAATTCTGGTAAATATTATTACTATCTAATTTCTATGAAGTTAATCAATTTGATTTTGTTATATATTTATTTTTATGTATGAAAAAAAAATAGATTTTATTCGACCACAAAATTCATTTTGTTTTTATTTGAACAAAATCTTGTCAACAATCAATAAGTATAAATTTTTACTTTATTATATTTGAAAACTATTTGGTAATGGTATGCCACTTACATAATCGGGATTTATGTGTATTTGTGATGTCAATTATGATCATATTGATTTTTACTGATCACAAACGATAAAGTCGTTTGATCGGAAATAAATGTTATAAGGTAATGATACAAATTCTTGTTACCTCTGTTATGATCGGGTTTCCCAAAATTTTCCCTGACCAACTTTATGAAGTTCTGGAAAACAAAATGCATATTGGTGAAGCGTCCATTTAGTTTTGGATCAATAAAATTCACATAAATTTGGAGTGTGTGCTTTACATTGATTTGGTCATACAATCTTATTAATTAATGAACAAAATTATATTTTTCCAAATGCAATGTTGAGGATGGATTTATTTTGAATTACTAAATCTAAATCTCCTCTAACATTCGATCTTCACCATTTCTTATGAGGTGTACAATCAATTTTCGCCGGTCGGTCCTTGAAGTGACCTGTAAAAAGCGCTAGCCGGTCCCTATCAATGGTTCTTGAAGTAACCTGGTACTGATATTGAGGAAACTCTTATCATAAGAATGTGTCCATGAGTACATATGTGTATTAATATTTCGTCAACCCAGAAGATGACTAAATTGGAAATTTTATTAGAATTATTATTTTTAAATGTGTGTGTATGTTTTTTTTTTTTATTTTGATTTTTTTTGAATTACTAGTCTTGTAATTAATGGATTCCAAAAGCAATCCATGAGTTGTTATTGACTCAAGAAGTAGTCCAACATGAAAATTTATAAATGCATGTAACAATCCCGATTATTATGGATTCCAACAATAATCCATAAAATATAGACACCAGAAGTGGTGTATGTGTATGGAAATAATTGGATTAAAAAATAAGTCATGATTATTTTTATTTTTTTTGGTGACCGAAGAGATGATTTAACAAATATTTTTGTTGATTAATTTGTTAATATTCTCTCTTCTTCTTATATAATTATAATTATATGAAGGGATATGGATTCAAGAAGTAATATGTCCATCATTAATACTCCCTCCGTTCCGATTTACTTGACGTTGTAGAGTTTTTCACGGAGATTAAGAAATATCAGAGAGAGAAAACTCTTTCCAATAATACCCATATTAATTCCTACTTAAAGAGTTAAATAGCCTAGTTTTGTGTTTCTAGATTTTAGGAAAGTTATCAATCCCATAACAATTTACTTGGGATGTACTACCAAATATTCCAAGATTGAGTATATATCCTCCATGGGGTATATTTAAAAATTAAAGTAATTTTTTGTGTTGATTACGATGAGTATTAGTTCTTTGGTGTGATTCCAAAGCACGGGTAAATTAGTGAGAATTGGGGAAAAATACTAAAACTATCATCTAATTTGGAACACAAAAGAAACCCTAAAAAAGCAAGTAAATTGGAACGGAGGGAGTATAAACAATAAAGATACTTGTCTTGTAAATAATGGAACACCAACCATAATTTTCCGAACCTTTAAAATATTTATAACCTTCAAAACGTATAAAGGAAATGTGAATAACATTTCCAGTTCAAACGGCTCTTGAATAACACATATCATTCTATCAGGTGATATGAAATTAATTCGTGGAAATGCCTTATATATCCATTTTACCACATTCCAAAAGAATACGTTGAGTTTTAAAACTATTAAGCGTAACTACCACCTCCAAACGATAAGTGAGCATTATATGGAGCATTTATTACTTCATATGTTTTGTGCAAGAAATACGTTGTAGAGATGCTTAAGGCTCTCTTCCCTAGGGTGTGCCATACGAGAATTCGAAGAATCTCACTTTATCATCAACCATAAGTGTAATAAAGGAGCTGGGAACTTAGCCAACAACAAAAAGTCATAATTCCTTAGCATGAACAATTGTCTTTTAAGGAATGTCAGAATGAGATAGCAACCTCATTATAGATTGACGAGGTGTCGAACTCACAAAAATAAATTCCTTACTTCTCTTACACTAACTAGTAGTACAATGACAATCAGGTTCGTTCCTAGGGTAGAGTTGAGTCTGAAGTTGTCAATTCAATTTCTGAATATTAATGCAAGTACGAGTATGAGAATGATCAAGGACTCTTTCTCGGTCACAAAACGTGAATCTATTCAATATAGCTATGTTTCTTCAAAGAACCCATTACTAACAACCCTAGAATATTTAGTACGCTCAAATACTCCGCAATTTCGTAATTCACCGGACACGGAAGCGCTCGACTACCGGATTCTACTCATCAAGTTTCCTAGAAGTACGCTCTCTAGGTGTGACTCAATCAAATGCATTAAGTTTCGTGAGATAGGATATTCCTAGTGACAAATACATAGATCGATTCATCTACTAGTGTCATTCAATACATAACAATATTTAACAAAATCCCATCGTCAATATCCATGTATCTCTACTTGTATTAAGACTCTAGATAATTACGTGTCGAAGAGGTCTTAACTAGCAATAGAATCATTAATTAACCATTCAATTTGCAACTTAAACGATTCAAGAATAATTCATAAACACTTTTGGCACGATAGAGAATAAGCAATAACGAGATAAATTGCAAGAAAGCATGCAGTTTAAATATCAAATTGAATTCAAGTTCGGGCGTCGAAATCGTCCCTAATCAGGATGCTTAGCTACTGGAGTTCATGATATACAAATCAAAATATAATATTAAACAAGCAAACCAATCTAGCAAACCAAAGCAGCAGCAGGTGGAGTGAATGATGTATGGCCTGGTGGTGACTGTGGAGTTGTTATTGCTGCTGGTGTTGGTCGCGAACTCAGGCCTGTGCAGTGCTCCGATGGTGCTTGTATTGCTGCTCAAAGCCTGGTACTGGATGAACTTGCTGGTATGATATTAGTGGACTGCAGGTGATGTATTGGTGATAGTCTGTAGATGGCTGTGAAGGTGGATGGAAAGTGAACTGCAGCTGCTGTATATGTATGAGATGGTGGTGGTATGCAGGTGAATGCAGATGGTATGCTGTGAACTGATGGGTGAATATGCAGGTGGTAATGGGGATGATGATAGTTCGGCTAGCAAAAGCTCGCTGAAACTAGGGTTGTGGCAGTAGAAGGGGGTATGAGATCCTTTTTTCTGGTAGGTTTAGGTCTTCTTTTTATAGTTTTTTTTTTTCTACTTGCAGCCCAAATCTTCTAATCCAGTCCAGTTTCTAAAGACTCTCAAATCTTTCGAGAAAACACATTGAACCCACGACAACAACTTACTTCAGCTGAATTTCCGGCCAAGTAAACTCGTACAAAACCCCATCAAAGTCGAGCCCTGTTCCCTTTTTACTTGACTTAGAGAACTGACTTAGCCCTTGGCAAATAAGCCTCAAGCCCATGGCTTAACCACACAGCCACAATACCCATATCAGCAATACGTTTCCTAAAACTGAACTTTATCTCAGCACAACCAAAATCAGTCCCAGACTTTAGCCATATCTCCTCCCTGTTAACTTTTGAAACAACACCTGAAACAAGCTCTTAATTCTTTACACAATGATGAGAAACAATGGCAGTAAAAATTCCTTCCACTATTCTTCTCGGCACACCACAGAACCTCGAACCTTGAAACTCCTGGCTGGCTGTTGTTCCTGCAAAGTATACTTGAGCCATCTATTAAACACCTGCTGTGCACTGACTCATCACTCCATGGCAGACTCGAGCAGTTAACTAGTAGCAGCTGAATCTGAGTTGAGAAACAACGTTCTTTCAGGCATTTTCTCGAGCAGCTTTTGTGCAGTTTGCAAACTGATGTAAGATAGAGCTCTGTTGGACTTGTAATCTTCCACAGCTTCTTCCCTGCATATAATTCATACATAACACAAACCCATTTCTCTTAACTGCATGAGAACTCTAAAACTTCATCGATCAAACCATTTATCATCATAAATCAAAGGTTATACAGCTCCTCTTGCTGGTTGTTTCTCGACATAAATATGCACATAACTCTTCTCCTTTGCTGGAAATATGAATCCAGATTTCATCTTCATCTCGTCTTTGAATACCTGCCTTAATCTCATCGATCTCCTTCATTCAATCATTGTGAGTCAGTGGTAGAAAATTCATTCTTTCCCTCTATTTCTCGCTGCCAAAACAGACAGAAAACTGTCACAGATTGCACCCACTGCCTCCTTCTTTCACTCGGCTTCAGATAGGCTTCTCTCCCTTCAGACCATGGTTGAGTCGACGGTGAGTCTTAGTGCAGCTGCAAAGAACAATCGACTAGCACAACACTGGTAGTGAAGTCTCGTCCAGGCTATTAGGTTATATGAAAGGGGAGGTGGCCCTGAGTAATCAGAGTCTAGTACTCCAGCAAATTGCTTTCTTGGCATATTAGAGCCTTTTGTCCATGCACGCTTCGACTCCGTCAATTCCAAATTCGCCAAATAATGAATTAAGCTCTTATTCGCCTTCTTTCACGTCACATGACTCCAAAACACCTACAAAATGAAAATAAAGCATAATATACAAAAAAATACAAGAGAAATAGTAAGAAAAGCATAGGAAATTGATATTCAAAAGATGTATTTTAGGCTCCGATCAAATTCCCCCACACTTAATCTTTGCTAGTCCTCGAGCAAAAAAAACAAAACAAAACTACAACAACTCCGTGTCGTCGAGGCTACGGTCACACTTAGCACGTATAACATGCCTTTGAACCCCTAGGTGTCCCTAGTGGACGAGTTTTAGGCTCGTGAAGGTTTACAAGAGGTGTACCTACAAAACCTTTTACTCCAAATTCCAACTACCTGTGAAGAGTCTATGAACGAACCCAAAATGACTACAAGAGGAGGTACCTTGATGCAAATCCAATTCATATTTAGGTGACAAAGCTCTACTCAGAAAGTCGAACAAACCACAATAATCGGAATCTAACTAACCACAATCACACATGAATAGATTAAGAAGATAGATATAAAGATAGATGGTTGCGATGTTGCCTAAAGTGAACGATGTTTCCCATATCTGTTTGAAGGTCACTGCCAAGATGAACCTATGAATCCTAATGGATTGAGATACTGGTCTGAATTCTAAAATCAACTTAGCTGGCATATACAAGGGAACCAGTGGTCGATAATCCTAATTCTAGATCAATTCGACTGGCAAATACAAGGGAACCAGCGGTTGATTTATTAATTGAACAATAATAATAATAACTTTTTTTCCTTTTTTTTTCCTTTTTGAATCGACAACATGATTAGATCTTTTGGATCCAAGCGCATGCTTCTTGTCAGCAGATTACATGGTAATTCCCGTGGATCCTGCATTCCACGCTTGTTTAGTCGGCAGAGACAGGGAGAACACACACATATTGCTATCCAAGTGTCATTTTTTTTTCATATATACACCGATTGGTCTAATTGGTCTGGTCTCTTTTTTTTTTTTTTCTAGTAACTCAATCACTCTATTTCATCCTAGCAGTAATAACAATTCGATGTTAGTGACCCACCAAATCACTTAGAGAAACAATAAGTTTGCAAAAATAAAAACAGAAAGTGATATGGTGACGATTCTGAGATATGGTAACAACTATCATATAATTTCTAACACCTGAGCTATGTCCTTTTAGTTAATGGGTTCCTCAACTCCTGCAACCAAGATGGTTCCATCTACTTATATTGTTTAGTGTCATCATGAAGGCACAAGTTTCTAGATTTTGAAGTTTATCATGCAAATTTATTTATTTTTCGTTTTTTAAACTAAAGGCATCAATGTCTACAAATTATATACAAATTACATCAACTGATACTCCAACTCATAGCTATTCTGAACAATAGAGGATAAACACTAAACAAGCTATTTAGTTGGCATCTAATCCCATCCCAACCAATATATACCTCATCGTCAAGAAAAAATGCCATCTACTTAGAAAGGCTAGTGTTTATTCTAAATTGTTCAAAAATCTCTAAAAGTTGGAGTCTTGTATAGGTCAATATTTGTTCTTATGGAACCCTACCCCCACACTTAAATCAAACATTGTCCTCAATGTTTCAAACCATTGCAAAAAGAATAAGAGGAATACTTCAAAAAGGCAAGGAAGTAAGAATTGAAATTGTGCACCTGATTGACGCATACGAGAAACATTCAAAATAAACTCCCCATATATCAACAATCTGAAAATTTGAGGATCCACCCACAAAACAATCTGCACATATTGCAAAAGCTTCACAAGAATGTTAGCAAACGGTGGGAAAAGTAAAACTATCATCCCACGAGAGTCACCCCCATACTTAGTCCTTTCTACACTCGGAAGTGTATACAAAACATACTTAGTCCTTTCTATTGGTTTTTCTTCGTAAACCTGCATGGTGTTAGACTCAAACACATATGGTGGATACTTGGTAGCAAGAAATTCCGAAAGAACTTTCGAAGCACATAATTCCAGCCCCAAATGAGGTATTTTCCTAAAAGATGGATTTGCAACTCTTTGGGAAGTTACTTCAAGTTTGGGAGAATCATCATTAGATAAATATTTATGTAAAGGGTTAGAAAAACCTTGCATAATCTCACGCATTACGGGATCCTCGGTATTTCTGAAAAAGTCCATTGATTCTCCTACATCACAAATGTTGCAATTCTCATTCAAACTCTTTACGAGTCATTCTTCATCAGTTTCTTCTATATCTATAACTTGCAAATCTTCATCATCAGAATCAAAATCTGCTCCAAGTAAGTCATCGTAATCCTTACGGTCTTCATCACAAGTCGACTTCTCATTCAAAGTATTTACAATTTCTGAATTAGGGGTGTTATTCACAAAGAAGTCATAATCATCATCGCTCTCATACACAACATTAGTCTTACCATTAATAACTTTACTGTTTCTAGACTCAACTTCTTCCTTTTGAATATGTGAATGATCATTATCACGATCAAGAGTTGAGCTAGTTACACCTTCATTATCAACATTAAAGTATTCGTCTTCTTCGGATTCATCATACTCTATATTGGCTTCCATGGGAATGTTAGAATGAGTTTGAACCTCTTCCTTGTTCCGCTCTTCTTGAATTTGATTCATGCCATTTCTGATGCTGTTTATATTCCGTTGAAGTTCTTGGAGTGATTCATTGTAACTCAGATGAAATTCACAAAACTGTTTTGTTGCTTGAAGCATTTGTTGCATCACGGGAATAACAGATTCAACAAAACTATCAAATTTTTGATTTGAAGATTGCTCCACCAAACTTGGACACGCACCACTTTCATAGTTTCCAGACCAAGTCACATCCCTTTGAATGGGTGAATGATCATAAATACGATCCAGAGTTGGAATAGACTCATTGAAACAAGGTCCGGTTGGTTGTCTACCAAGTTTTTCTACTGCCTTTAGCTCGCAAAGAATGTTATCGAGCATCTGCACATGTCTATAATTAAACTGATTAAAAGTACCAATATCCTCCCATCCTTGTGATCGTTCATTATATCCAAAAGATTGGTTTTGATTATATCCCAAGTATGGTTGAAAGTCATAAGAATGAGAATTATATTGCTCACCATAGTATGTACGATCTTGTGAACCATATACGTTGCTCCCAAAAGGAAACATCTTGAAAATTGCACACAACTAGTTTAGAGACTTACCTCTTGTTCCAATTGTACACACGCAAAACGAATGATTTATTGTACCTGAAAATAAAATTCTCAACAAACAAATTAGTAAAAGCTTATAATGAAAGATACATGCAAAATCAGAAAATTAAATAACAACTCAAACTACCGACTGCTCCCCGGCAGCGGCACCAATTTTGACGAGGTGTCGAACTCGCAAAAATAAATTCCTTACTTCTCTTACACTAACTAGTAGTACAATGACAAGCAAGTTCGTTCCTGAGGGAGAGTTGAGTCTAAAGTTGTCAATTCAATTTATGAATATTAATGCAAGTACGAGTATGAGAGTGATCAAGGACTCTTTCTCAGTCACAAAACGTGAATCTAATCAGTATAGCTATGTTTCTGCAAAGTACCCATTACTAACAACCCTAGAATATTTAGTACGCTCAAATACTCCGCAATCTCTTAATTCACCGGACACAGAAGCGCTCGACTACCGGATTCTACTCATCAAGTTTCCTAGAAGTACGCTCTCTAGGTGTGACTCAATCAAATTCATTAAGTTCCGTAAGATAGGCTATTCCTAGTGACAAATACATAAGCTCGATTCATCTACTAGTGTCATTCAATACATACGAATATTTAACAAAATCCCATCGTCAATATCCATATATCGCTACTTGTATTAAGAATCTCTAGATAATTATGGGTCGAAGAGGTCTTAAAAAGCAATAGAATCATTAATTAACCATTCAATTTGCAACTTAAACGATTCAAGAATAATTCATAAACACTTTTGGCACGGTAGAGAATAAGCAATAACGAGATGAATTGCAAGAAAGCAGGCAGTTTAAATATCAAATTGAATTCAAGTTCGGGCGTCGAAATCGACCCTAATCAGGATGCTTAACTACTGGAGTTCATGATATACAAAGCAAAATATAATACTAAATCCCATGGCTTAACCACACAGCCACAATACCCATAGCAGCAATACGTTTCCTAAGACTGAACTTTAGCTCAGCACAACCAAAATCAGTCCCAGACTTTAGCCATTTCTCCTCTCTGTTAACTTCTGAAACAACACCTGAAACAAGCTCTTAATTCTTTACACAATGATGAGAAACAATGGCAGTAACAACTCCTTCCACTATTCTTCTCGGCACACCACAGAACCTCGAACCTTGAAACTCCTGCTGGCTGTTGTTGCTGCAAAGTATACTTGATCCATCTCTTGAACACCTGCTGTGCACTGACTCATCACTCCATGGAAGACTCGAGCAGTTTACTAGTAGCAGCTGAATCTGAGTTGAGAAACAACGTTCTTTTAGGCATTTTCTCGAGCAGCTTTTGTGCAGTTTGCAAACTGATGTAAGATAGAGCTCTGTTGGATTTGTAATCTTCCAAATCTCCTTCCCTGCACAGAATTCATACATAACACAAACCCATTTCTCTTAACTGCATGAGAACTCTAAAACTTCATCGATCAAACCATTTATCATCATAAATCAAAGGCTATACAGCTCCTCTTGCTGGTTGTTTCTCGGCAGAAATATGCACATAACTCTTCTCCTTTGCTGGAAATACGAATCCAGATTTCATCTTCATCTCATCTTTAAATACCTGCCTTAATCTCATCGATCTCCTCCATTCAATCATTGTGAGTCAGTGGTAGGAAACTCATTCTTTCCCTCTATTTTCTCGCTGCCAAAACAGACAGAAAACTGTCACATACTGCACCCACTGCTTCCTTCTTTAACTCGGCTTCAGATAGGCTTCTCTCCCTTCAGACCATGGTTGAGTCGACGGTGAGTCTTAGTGCAGCTGCAAAGAACAATCGACTAGCACAACACTGGTAGTGAAGTCTCGTCCAGGATGTTAGGTTATATGAGAGGGGAGGTGGCCCTGAGTAATCAGAGTCTGGTGCTCCAGGAAATTGCTTTCTTGGCATATTAGATCCTTTTGTCCATGCACGCTTCGACTCCGTCAATTCCAAATTCGCCAAATAATGAATTAAGCTCTTATTCGCCTTCTTTCACGTCACATGACTCCAAAACACCTACAAAATATAACAAAACATAATATACAAAAAATACAAGAGATAGTTAAGAAAAGCATAGGAAATTGATATTCAAAAGATGTATTTTAGGCTCCGATCATAGATCCACCAAATTATTGAGAACACCCTGGATATGCCGATCTGATAACTATATCTGCAAAAAGAGCTACAGATGCCCATTGAGTCAATTTTGGCTGTATAAAGTAATCACATAGCTACGATACTGTATGAAATAGTACACTACAATCTTCATGAGTAAACGAAATTCGAAAAGAAAACTATATTCAAAGTGCACCACTATGAGTTGCTAGGATCCAAATACAAACAATAAATATCCAATAAAACCTATTGCAATGAGTAACCACATATAATAAAATAGAGAATCTAGAGAGTGATATGTGATTGTAGTAGGATTGGTGTGATTATGTGAGTGGGAAGGTAATCTCCCCAGCTTATATAATTTAGGATGCGTGTGACAATGTGAGTGGAAAGGTAATATCCCAAGCTTATATAAATTTGAAGGCATTAAATCAACCATAAGTTGGGTGTTTATTGATTTTTAATTCATATATGGGCGTTACGAGTTCCTTTTGGAGTTAATAAGGTATTGCAAGATTCGCTTAAAACGTAGAAAACTAAACCAAACTTTGGATAATTAGCGATATTTCCTTCAACCAGCTCAGGCACATTACCTAAATCTCTCCTTAAAAGAATGACTCCACGTATCATGGCATTCAAAAAAAGATAAATGGTAACTTAGTCATTCTAACCTACCAGGATACCCCTTATCCTTCTACCTAAATAAAATAATCCTAATGCAATCCCTACAAAAAAGAAAAAAAAACTATCTTTATTAAGCAAAACAATCCTAGTTTTCTTAACCGGATTATTAGTTGGTTCACTGCAGAAGCTTCTTTTAATAATGCACGTAACAATCAAGAGTTTAATCTTTATATATTAGAGGTAGGATCCATAGACACTCTTATATGCACACTATCATACAAGATTTGTGCCATTTTTTCCACAAAACTCAAACGAAAATAATTTTAAATCTAACATTTTGATGACACGTTTCTCTTATAAGAATCCACGTTCACGCCAAAAATAGGCACAATTTGAGACATATAAGTTATAACCGCTATCTACCTCTTTGAAACCAACCATTAAAAAATAATTGTGGAAATTAAGACCGGTCTATAATGAGGTTTGGTATTTTGGATCATGCTCATTTTTTGTAGGAACATAGAGTCTTGGATCATATAATTTATAACACCATTATCTACCTCTTTGAAAACCAACCATAAAAAAATAATTGTGGAAATTAAGACAGGTCTATAATGTGGTTTGGTATTTTGGATCATGCTTATTTTTTGTAGGAATATAGAGTCTTGTAAGAGGAACGTATCATCAAAATATTAGATTTAAATTCATTGTCGTTTGAGTTTTGTGGAGAAAATGACACAAATCTTGTATCATACTAATTTTAAAAACGGAGTGGCCAGAAAGTTGGGATCAGTTGCAGCAGTTTTGAGTATTATGAGAGTTTTCCTCGAGATATTAGTTTATCAACAAATTTCTTACTACTTAGTTCCCACTTATTAGGGGTGTGCAACGGACGGACGGATACGTATTAGGGGTCACCCGCGTCCAATCCGTCAAAGTTACGGATTTGGAAAATCCAACCGTGTCCGGACCAATCACCCGCGGATTTGACATCCGCGGATCAGCGGGTGATACAGACCGGATGCGGATTAATAGCGGATTTAGTAAAAAAAAAAAGTAAAACAAAACCTAATTATACAGAATACCCTAATCTAATCAAGTAATCAACAATCGTCTCGCTCTACGTTCAAGATTGATTTGAGTGAGGAACAAAAATATAGGTACTGCGTAGGTGCTAGCATGTATGGATTACAAGTAGAAGTCAGAATAACTAAAAGACAAAACTAAAAAGTGAAGAGCAGTGCTAGACGAAGATGAATTTTCATTTAAAAAAGAGGATCGGGATCCTCGTATAAAGAAGAGAGAAAAATCAAGTTCGTGTGATATATAAAGTGAACAAGAGTATTTCGAGATCAAAAAAAACTGACATAAGTTTTTGTTAAAGCAAAGATGGGAAAGAGCAAAGCACTAGAACAAGAAGAAGGGACGATTAATAAAATCCATTAGTCTAGGAAAAAATGGCGGAAACAAATAATCATGATTCAAGTTCAAAGCCTAAAAACGTTACTTGTGATATTCTACGAAAGGAGTGCAAGATAAAAAAGGACGGAAGATATGTACAACAGCTACGGTGTGGGTGAATCCACGGATTTTAAAGTCCAACCGCAACCAAACCGCTAAGAGTGCGAATTTGAGAATCTCACCCGTGTCCGGCCCATAGATCTTACGGATTGGGTTTCACCCGCAATTTTGCGGACGGATACGGATAAAATCCCCGGTTCTGGACTTTTTGCTCACCCTACCGCTTATCAATAAATTTCCTTTTGAATAGAAAAAAAACGGTTTTTTTGGGACTACTCAAAAATGGTGGGGACTAATCTCCATTTTTTGGGGTGGATATTAGAAGTAATAATGAGTCACCCCTTATCTCTATTTTTTTTAATACCAAACTTGCCCTTGGTAATTAAATTAGCGTAATGATTAGTGAGTTAATTAATGATTAGTGAGATTAAATTAATAAGTTATTTTTTTCAAAAGAAAAATTATTGAGAGGGAGAAGAAGAAGATGAAGATGAAGATGAAGATGAATATGATAATGAAGATGAGGGTTTTAGAAGAAAAAAAGTTAAGATCTTTTTCTTTAAGAGCCACAACAAGAGTATGATGTTTTGTGTACTCACGGATACTTCAAATTTAGTTAATGGTGCTTGAATTGGCCAAAACATTCCTAAAAATGAACAATTTACAAATTGATTTCGGTTTGGTTAAAAAAGTTCGGCTACGAAATCTGAAGAACAGGTAGCCGAACTCATCTGCATGTGTAGTTCGACTAATATTTCTGAAAACACAGGTAGTCGAACTCAACTTTAATGGAGTTTTTTCTTTCAGAGAAAAGTTCGGTTAGGATAAGAAAATTGCGATGTAACCGAACTAGGAGTTCGTCTAGGAAAAAAAATTACGACGTAACCGAACTCAATATGCAGGTTTTTCCAGACAAAAGTTCGGTTAGGAGAAAAAAATTGCAATGTAACCGAACTGTTTTGTGGCGTAACCGAACTTTTTTCGATGTAACTGAACTTTTTGCGACGTAACCGAACAATAAGTTCGGCTTGGACTTTTTTTTTTTCGACGTAACCGAATTTTCTCTGAAAACAAAAACCTCGATTAAAGTTGAGTTTGGCTAGTTCGACAAAAATTTTCACATAATTCCTACCCGAACTGCTCTCTATAACTTCCATTTTCAACTCATTTTGATGATTACTTCTGATTTTTTCAATGGAAAACGAATGAAAAGTAATGGGTTTGTTATAATTTTGATTTTGATTTTGTTTTGTTAATGATTTAAATTAAGCTATATATAGAGGTGGCGGTGGTGGTGATTTGAGGTGGTCGGTGGTGGTGGTAGGTGGTGGTTGGTGGTGGTGGTAGGCGGTGGTGATGGGAGGAGGTGGCTATATATATATATATAGGTGGTGGTGATGGGAGGAGGTGATTATATATATAGGTGAAGGGTAGATTAGTCAAGTATAGGGTAGACATTCCTATCACAAAGTAGTCTCCACCATTTTTGAGTAGTTCCAAAAAAAACGGTTCTAGAAAAAGAAAAAAGGCCCAGATTCAATTGGACACACATACAATAAGCCCGATTAGATTAAACAGCGATGGCAAGTCAAACCCAAAACAAGGCTGGAGCTATATGGACTGAGCTTTGTTTTCATTAAAGTCCTCTAAAAACCCAAGATACTGGTGGCCATTTAGGGTTTCCAATATGAAAGAGGCGGAGTGTTTAGGATTCCACGCATATATAATCGGAGGGAGGCAGCTAAGAGATATCACAAGGTAGGGGTAGAAATCGGGTAGCAACAACTCTTATTTACAGATGGTGTTAGGGTTAATTTATTTTCATTAAACTCTTGTTGTTTTTCTTTGATTGTTTTAGGTGTATGGTCTTGCTTAATTTATGATGTTTCTTTGATTTATTTGGATAAAAGGAAGAGGCTGATGATGATTGAAAGTGATAATGCCTACATTGCTTGATCTATATGATATAAAAAGTCCATATAACAATACTGAAGCCTCTTCTTCTTTAATTCCTTTCCTGTATTTTAATTTTGTTTGGTTTTGTATGGTCGTACTTTGTTGCTTCTTAGAATCTTAATGGGTGAACTCTCTTAAAATATTTAGAGAAGTTCATGTATTTAGAAGCATAAATCAAATTGTGAACCAGTATTAAACAGCATGATGCACTCTTCCATTGCACCATTGTTACCTGTTTTCTGGTATATTTTTATTTTGCATATGCTAATTTATTGCATTATTTTTTCGATTATAGAATATGAGCTATATATTCAATCCTATCATTGGTTTTTGGTTTTACTCTGGTTTTTGAACTTTACTCCGCTCTACTGCGTTTGGTTGCGTTTGGTTTCTGGACCAAAATTTTAGTTTTAATCTCACGCTGTGGATGCTCTAAGAATTAGATGAGCATTTAAAATGAACCAGATAGTGGAAGGATTTTGAATCATCCATTACCAAATGTAATTCCTTGTCTGCAAGATGTATTATTTCAACCAATTCTGAATTTTGAAGGTTGCAAGTTTTTAATTCTATGCTAACATAAGAGAACTTTTTAATTCTTGACGAACACTGAAAACCTAAGAGCCCATCAATATCTTGACGAACACCGAAAACATAAGAGCCCATCAATACGAACATTGAAAACCTAAGACCCCATCAAAATTCTCAATACATGAGAGTATAATTCACCAGCAGCTCACCAGTATTAGGAAGCTGAATGGAATTTGAATCAAACTCTGGCCAATACGAACATTGAAAACCTAAGACCCCATCAAAATTCTCAATACATGAGAGTATAATTCACCAGCAGCGAATTTGAATCAAACTCGCAGCTCACCAGTATTAGGAAGCCGAATGGAATTTGAATCAAACTCTGGCCAAATAATAAAGCTGATCAGAAGTGTGCATGCAGAAAAAATAAAGCTTATCAGAAGTGTGCATGCAGAAAAGATTGGAGAAGGAGTCACTCTGAACCGAGATTGGCACATGGAGCACAATCAATGATAGGGAAAATCACCTGGCAGTCAATTTGGCAATGTTAAGCACATACTGCAATTTTGAAAGGTTATGGGACCAAACTACCATACACGGCCTTATAACTATTATCTCCGGCAATTTAATTTCAAGTCATGTAGGCTTTCAAAACAATGTTTCAGTCTTTTTATCTCCAGTCATGGAAAACAATGTCTCAAATTTGGAGAGAACAGGAAGTCCGCTCAGCAGCACCAGTTCTCAAACGATGTAAACTGGTTTCGAGGTTTGAGAGTTATTCAGTCTACTCGCATGTAGAGGTACCCCGAATTGATACATTGGCATCTTCAGTATCCTCGGAGATTCGAACCAGGTCGCTTATGTTAATATGTAAATGGCATGGATTACAATTCAACTGTAAAAGTAAAACTGTCTCCTTTCCCAGCCATTACAATTCAACTGTAAAAGTAAAACTGTCTTCTTTCCCAGCCCTCTCC
Organism: Papaver armeniacum; assembly: GCA_023531295.1. Classification (NCBI taxonomy): domain Eukaryota; kingdom Viridiplantae; phylum Streptophyta; class Magnoliopsida; order Ranunculales; family Papaveraceae; genus Papaver; species Papaver armeniacum. The sequence goes on from JAJJWW010012551.1 coordinate 139,428, forward strand.
GCAAGCCCTGATTCTATAAAACAGACAACGCAATCAACAATCAAAGAACTGAAAATAATGCTGAAAAAAAATGATTGCACCAAGAAAAACAACGAAAGGTGAATTCAAAAGACGGTGTAAATAGTTACACAAGTTAAATTTGATCTGAGCCCATCATTGCCAATCACATATTATTATCATCTTACACTAAGTACCATCCTACACATTGAATTCTAGTGCTAAGCTATCTGAGGCGCCTCTAAAAACGGATATCCATTGATGAGATGACAAGTGTTCGAGTTCACTACTGTTAAACACATAACTCCCAGCAATCTACTGTTATCCCCATTACACATTTGGATGGCTTAGGTGCTCTAACATGTTTGAGCATAAACAACAAAATTCAACGGAGTTCGTCTCTTGAGCATAAACAACAAACAACGGAGTTCCTCAAACAACACAATAGCATAAAAACTAACTGACATCATCTCATTCAAGATTATCAGACAAGGTAAATACTAAGATGCATGGCAGTTCCTACGATTATGCTTCGATGCTGCTATGCCCAGAGCTCTAACACATTGGTCCGGGTATACTCCTGAGCAACTAAGGAGCAAACTTTCACGGGGCTAGATCCTCCTGTATGGACAGCACGGGCTCGGATGAAAACCATTGCCTTCTTGAAGACATTCATGGGTGATGGAATTAAGGATAGGAGTTTTTTCCTGGGAGATGATAGTAATACTGTCAGTGACGCGACTAGTTGAGCTACTAGTAACATCATCTTAGAAATTCCGATGTTGTAAATTTATGACTAGGTCCGCTGACAACTACTTGGCTAATACCTAGCAAAAGACGCGCTAGCAACAAGGATGAAGTCGCTATATGGATGAAAAATCCTCCTAATTGTCCGACTCAGTCCCTCTTATTGTACAAAACTAATTTTACTCAGTAATGAAACTGTTTCTTGTTCTCCAAAAAAATGGAAGAGTCAAATTTAAACATAAAAGATGTCTTTTGACTAAGTAGTAGTGTTTGAGCATGAGATTAGCTTTAAGTACCTGTTGGGTTTTAGGATCAATATCCAAAACTCTAGTGAGGCCACTTTCAATCGAACTTTGCTTCTCTACAAGAGATATCATATCCATTTTGATGGTGGATCTCTGGTCATACATATAGGTAACATAGTCAGGCGGCCACTCAGAGTAGTCTTTCCAAATCCCTCTTTCTGGCCATGGCTCCCAGTTTCAATTCCTGGTGACAATGCAGCTTCACAGTAATAATGCCCCTGGAAAGTGGAAACATTAAGAAGCCAAGCCCAAATTTATGAACACTCGTAAAATCCCAAATTACCGAATAATCAAGTACCCCCTCAAAATGTAGGCACATATAACAAGGCATTCAAAGTCACAATTTAAGATAACTTGAAACTTATAATACCCCTAAACATCAAAACCAGATACCCAAATCCAAAGCACTAGGGAACTCTACTTTTATGAAAATAAGGTCGAAATCAACTTTCTTCTCTAACTGACTCCCATGCTAGGAAGCAAGGATGCTCTGGAATAGTCGTGTGTCTGACACATGGACGTGCAAAGACACACCATGGACAAATCGGTGACATCACTTAAAATATCACTAAATCAGTGACGTGCCCGCACCCTAAACTTTTTTTTGAAATTGTGCCGTCTCTGTATCTGCATCATATCGTGTCCGCAGCTCGTGTTCATGCTTCCCAGATCCCATGTCAGCAGAGTTACGTTTACTAATATACTTTCTCCTAACATACTTCAGCTAATTCACAGGTAATCTACCGGCAGAGCTGACTCCAATTTCTATAAGGTCTTCAGCCAAACCTTTAAAACTATCCAAAGTCAACTGACAGCTCCAGTCCAAAACTCCGTTGCTGCACAACTCATTTATAATTCTTTTGTTATCTTCTAAATAGCAACAACATCTATTTTCAAGTCTTTAGCCCACCTAGCAGCTTCAAGATCTAGAACATCTTCCCATATTCCTTTAAATTCGATAAGTTTACATGAATGTAACATTTAAGATGATCCATATCCAAAGAAAACCTGATTCGAGATTAAAACACAAGAGGCATCACACAACTTGTAATATCCACAGATATTCTTGGTGTTAATGAGTTTTATAGAATCTGGTTTCAGGTTATCAACCCTCCTACACCTATACTACCATGATCACCACATACTAATCCTAATAGGTCAAAATCAGTATTCAGCACAGTAAGAGTCCTGTTACTAATACTATCATTCGTCTAATAGTATAAACTTGAGATCAAAGCTATTCCTCTCCAGACAGCTTTAGCAAAAGCCCAATTCACAATCAAATGCAAAGAGAACAATAATACATACCCAGACCCCTGAAGTAGCAGATCTCAACATACATGACATTTTCAATGCCCATAAATCCTGCATGTACCCCAAGGCCCAAACAAAAGGAGGATAAATATACTATTGATGTTATAGATACATAACATATTAACATGATAATTTGAATTCCCCTAAGCCCGCAATGTACTGCTTGCTGAGGAGTTTGCACCAAGTAGTACACTATTGGCACTGCTCGTTAGCATTTCTCAAACCTAAAGCCTTATCTACGACAAACTCAAAAAGCTCAAATAACATGAAAGAGGTTCAATAAAAAAACTTTACTTATTTCCAGAAGAACTGAGAGCAGCAAAGGCAACCTCAGCAAGAACTACAGAAGGATCAGCAGTAAGAAGATTAACTCTAGTAAACTCTAAAGTTAGATCTTGATCACTTCTGAATAGAGAGATGAGATTCAGTAGAACAATGCTCACCTTGGCCATCACCATCACAATCACCAGAGGATCTCATACCCTTATCTCGCTCAACAGTGAGTGGATTAAGACCCACTCAATAAGCAAGGAGCAATAGTTAAGGTCAATTTCAACAAGACCAATTGCTGTGCTTGGTACTTCTGCAATCTCAACACGACAAAAGTGTAACCAAAAAATATATCCTCATAGGACATATCGTTATTTTGATGCTCAAATTTCATATATTCCTCTTTCAAGATATCAACACAAAAATCATATTACAAAACGAAGGGTCTAAACTTTATCCTTCTGATTATCATTTTTTAGTCGTAACTCTAAGAACCTAATTCAGCCTTCTTCGTTTACGAACAGTATTAACTTCTCCATCCACATCTAAAGAACCAGATACAGCGTTTCTTCGCCGGCGCCTAAGGGTTCGAGATGAACCCACGCTGCTTGGATCTGCAGGAGCATCAATTTGACCTCTATTATCGCCTTGTATAACAGCAACGGTGCTGGAGGCAGAAGCTTGATCTGTAGCCGCCGTGGTTTCTGAAGTTCCTCGAACCTCTCGAGGATTCACAGAAGCACCAGAATTACTCTCACTATTGTTTCCCATCCTTACCACCACATTAGACAGCTCAGAAGCTATTTCTGCAAATCTATCAGAATGGAAACTGTATAACGCATACCTTGGCAATAACCCTGTTACACGGCGTGCAAGAGCTGATGGAGTACTCCGTGACCCACCTCCATGAAGCACACCAGATGGTTGATGACTGCTTTCTGTGGGATTTAAAGCCGCCTCATTTGCGCTTCCAGAAGACCCACTTCCACCAGCATTCATTGCATGCTCTGAACTATCTTCCCTACGTCTACGAGCTGCCAAAAGTCTTGTAAGAACTCTACTGTTAGCTCCATTAAAAATCCCATGGACACCAGGCTCCTCTGACCCTTCTTCTCCATTTTGTGTATCTTCGCCCACAACAAACCTAAATGGACCAACTGGTCTCCGAATTCTCTGCCTAAATCCTTCCAACCGACGCCCGCATGGTCTCGGGGGAATTTTTAAACCCGAGTTCTCCTCTCCACCCTCTTTCGTCTCATCCATTTCAGAACTACCTCGTCCATATATAGGTGTGATATTTGATTCCATCACCTCACCTTTACACACAGGACATTCTTTATGATCACTGTGAAGATGAAGCCATTGATATAAACAAGGCCAGCAGAACAAATGCCCACATGAAGTAACAACAGGTTCTTTCGCCACATCCAAACATACATTACAATCAAAGTTAGCAGCTCCATTATTCTGATCCTCAGTCCCCTTCTCTTCTAAACCCTCCCCACCCACATTCTCCTCACTCGTTTTCTGTCCTCCACCACTTGTTTCATTCAACGGATCTGACACTACTCTATCACGCAAACCACCATCATCTGTAACTGGCAAAAAACCCTCTAGACCATCAGGTTCCACCAAATCATCTGGAACAGTTGCCCTTAACCTCCTAACAAACAAACGCCGGTTCGAATCAATCAATCTTCGGATCCTAACTTCTGGACCATCACGATCCAACGAACTCCTCCTTGGAGTATTGTCAGGTCTGTATGGAGCAAAACCTGTAACTGCTTGCAATGATGAATCATTTCTGCGACGAGCCCTAGCAGTGGGTGAACCAGGTACATAAGGAACACTTGGTCGTTGAGCAAGTGATTCACTATCTTGGACAGCAGGCGTTGTAGATAAGGAAACTGGAGCATAAGAAGATAGTGAGTATGGTACATACTCAGCTGCATCATTACTGTTACTACCTTCATTAAGAACACCTTCAGTACTATCTTGAACAGCAGGTGAAGCAAATGAAGGTAAAAAAGATGGAAGAAATGGATCGTCAAAGAATTCATCATTTAGGATTTCTGGGGCTTCTTGTTCTTGTACGGTAGGTGGATATGATTCTGAATGAGAAGTACTAGACATTTCTGAAGCTGATACGGGTAATGAATTTAAAGCAAGATCTGAACCAAGATCAGGTTCTGTTAAGCGAAGTGGTAGACCTAAATATAGATTCAAATCCATTCTTCTATTAGAGTTTCTATTACTATTACCTTCTTCATCACCCATTTCTCTTGAAAATCAAACTATTACATCAAAAAAATATATATAAATTAACAAAACCCTTAATTCCCAAGGTCCTAATACTTCAACTGAAAACCTCAATTTCAAGTTTCAGATCCTGTATTGAAAAACCCTAATTCATTTCAGGGTTTTTTTCAGAGATTAATAATGAAGAAAGGTCTTACCTTTATGTAAAAATCATGACTTGATCTGATTGAAGAAGAGAGAACCCTAGAAAAATATTGGGTTTTGAGTAATTTGAGGGTTTTGATAATCAAAATTTGATCTCTTGGTCCTCATAAAAGAAAAATTGCTGTGAATAATAGAGATGAAATCAGAATACGTTTATATCGTAACGCTACACTGCGTACGTTATAAAACTCGGCGTACTATAGTTTTCTTATTATTTTAATATTATCTGATTTTGATGACTTGTGACAACGTAGCTGAAGGTTAAATGACATTGACACCCTCGCATTGTTAACGCGTACGGCGTACCATAATTTGCAACACTTTTTTCATGATTTGCAACACTAGGAGAGAGAAGTAGCAAGATTGAGTGTTAACTTTTTTCCCACACTTTTTTCATGATTTGCAACACTTTTTGGCCAATCTAGCACTCCAATCTAGCCCATAGGACTTAGCCTAACAATAGACTATTTCTCAACTCATGCATCCGAGGAAAATTTTAGTAATTTTCTTTTATTTTATAGGTAAGTTGGTGCTAGAGTTTCGAACTCAGGTCACCCGTATCATCATCCAATGACTTTGTCATTGTGTTATAATTTCACCCACAAGAAAAAATTTAGTAAGGAAAATGCAAGAAACCTATTCTCTTTGTTTTAAAAAGACAGAACTATTTCAGTTGTAATTTATACATGAAACAAACCTATTTTCTTTTGAAACGGAGCTATTTATTGGCCAGTAACTCGAAGGAGCAGCGATGTGACTCTATTCAGGTCATGGAACTCTCAAACTAATGCAGCCAAAGATGTAGTGTTTTATGCATCTTCAGATAATAGCATGCACCCCTAAAGTAGGGCCGGCCCTGAGGCAAAGTTGGCAAAGTCCAACTTCGGGGCTGCACGACCAGGATGGCATCGAAATTGTGATATTTGTTAGGGGCCATAAGTTAATACAAAGAAAATTGGTCTAAATTGTGATTAGAAAAATAAAATTAGGATAAATTATTAAGAAAATAAAGTAGCACGATAAAAATAAAATTTTGTTTAGAGGCCCCCTAGTACAACTAGAACACCATTGCCACGTTAGGGAGGGCCGACCGAAGAAAAACGAAACACCACTGATTGCATAACGCGTTATACATCCTTTTTTTTGTTAGAATGTTATTTTTGAGCCACATACATCGTTTTAGTGGTCGCATAACCAAATTAGTGGATGCATGAACCAAAATACGACTGTATAAACTGTTATGCATCCTTTGTGGTGGCTCCATAATTCGTTATGCATCTTTTTTTTGTTGGAATGATATTTTTAGGCATATACTATCTCCGTTTCAGAAAAAGAGATATTTTCACGGTTTCATTTTTGCCTGAAAATAGGCCAAATTGAAAAAGTGAATGTTTTTTTTTCCTGAGACGGGGTGAAAGTATCTCTCTTTTTTTTTTTGAAACGGGGTGAAAGTATCTCTTTTTCTGAAACGGGATGAAAGTATCAATTTTCTAAAACGGAGTGAAATTATCACTTTTCTTGAAACGACAAATTAGTTGATGCATAAACCACATGGCTGCATAATGTGTTATGCATCCTTTATGGGGGTTTGCATAATGATTATGCATTTGAGAATTGTGCCTAAAGTGAAAGTGTCACTTTCTTGAAACAAAGGGAGTACATCGTTTTATTAATTGCAACGGAAAATTAGTTGATAGATAACCAAAATATGGATGCATAATGTGTTATGCATCCTTTATGGGGGTTTGCATAATGGTTATGCATTTAATTTTCAAAAAATGTGCCTAAAAGGATAAACACCTCTGAATTTTTCGTAAAATTTCTAAATTTGATATTGTTGTTTGTACTCGTTGCGTAGATTTTTTTAAATCCTTTCCAACGGGATAAAATTTGTAAAATTCCAAGGCACGGATTTTTAAATATGTTATATTTTAGTTTACATTCCAATTTTACCCCTGAAAAAATAGGATACACAAGGATTTATAGTAATTGGACTAAAAGGAATGGATAATTTTGTCTAGTGAAAAAGTAATCATGAACATGGAAATTTCCAATCTTTTTTATCAAATAAATATTTGTGTTACCCTTCATTTTACAAAAAAATTGCCATAAAAGGGACTCCCTCCCTTCAGGCCCTCCGGTCGGTCAGCCCAAATAAATAATATAGAAGACAAAAAAAAAACTCATTTTTTGTTCAAAATAATAATAAGTCGTAAATTAAAAAAAAAAAAAAAAAAAAGTCAAAATCATAGGTTGGCCTCAATTGTTCTCTCTAGTTTTAAAATCCTTTCTCCCTCTTTGTTACTGCCATCGACTAGACTCGACTACCATTAATGGTAAAAAAAAAAACCATTACTGATTATCTAGATATAAAGATCATGATACAATTCAATTTTTGGATTTTCCAAGTCAAAAACCCCCAATTTAAATTTTAGGGAAAAACTTTAGATGCTCAATTCAATTGTTTGTTGTTTACTGATTTTTTTTTTTTTGGAAGCATTACTGATTTTGTATTCGGTCATAAGCAACTTCAAATCCCCAATTTTATCAAAGGCTTGAAACTATCTATGGAATGAAGGTCTTGACGGTGACGATAGAGATGGGAACTAAGGTAATAAAGCCGGATGAATATGAGGCCTTTTCACGTTTATATTTCAAGTTTCCTACTATTTGTGGGTAATAAACAACATGGTATAACATACTCAAATTTTTTTTTTTTGAAATAGACATACTCAGTTATTCAAGATGCCGATATCAGATTACCATCAAATACTTTGATAAATATGATTAGAGCCCCTTCAAAATACATGTTTCATGCATAAATTGCTTGTTTATAATTAAAACATGACATTTAATGTGTTTTTCAACGTCTACATGACGATTGCATTAAAAAAAAAACTTGACACCCGCCCATTGGAACATTACCACTGCACTCATTTGTTGTAAGACTAGAAGAGGGTAAAACTCGCAAAGGATAAGAAGGGCATCAGTGTCAACAAGGCAACTATTTTACCATCACTTCGGGGCGGCCAAATCTCAGGGCCGACCTTGCCCTAAAGGTAGCTTGTTTAGAACAGGGTTATGCAGTGGCGCGTCAGCTATGGTTGGTTAGTATAAGGGTTTATTTATGGTTTATTTATAAACATAAAAAAAAAAAAATTAGGTGGACTAAACACAAAATATTGGATAAGTATAAGGGTTTATTTATGGTTTTTATGATTTTGAAGGGAGCTAGATCTATGGTTGGTTAGTCAACCCTTGGCTCCGTCCTTGGCTATGGGACTGAGAATCTCATTCAAAATTAAGGATTTTATCGGATTTGAGTGAATTTGATGCTATTACCGATAGAGGAAAACCCTCTTTCATCCCAAACTCGTTCTTCCACTTGTTTGCGCGAAGGAATGGTCGAAAGTCTTCATTACATAGTATTACCACAAGTAGAGTTGTACATGGTAACGGTTATCCTCTAAAACTGAACCAAAGCAAGCCATTTACTAATGATTTAGTTTTGGTTTAAAAAGTTAAACACCAAGAGTAATAATTTTGTTTTGATTTGAGGTAAAAACGAACCGGATACCAATAAAACCGGTTAATAACCTCATATATTATTCCAACGTTAAATTAACTACTTTTAATCATGTTCGTACGTCTAAACTATAAAAGAAACCAATCCTAGAAACCATTTCATTTTTTAAATCTCCTTTCTTTCTTCCAACTACTGATGTTGCTACTAATCACTTCCACCTTTATTTTGTTTATCTTTTCTTAATTGTTTAGGCTTAGATTTTGGTTTTTATTTATGAATCTGATAAGATTTATGCTCTCTATGTAGATCTTACTTTGGAAATGTATATGAATCATAAGGTTGATCGGTTGTCAGCCAAGCAAAAATAATATCACTTTCTCACTCTACTAAATATAAATGAAGTACGTGATAAGAAAGAGTTCGTTCCCACAGAGAGGCTTTTGTTGTTATAAAATTTCAGTTTCTAAAGTAACCAAGGGAGGATTTTTGTTTTATATAAGCAATAAAAGTAATTGAAAGCAATAAAACAATTTGAATAATCAAGAAAGAGAAGATATTGGTCACGGGATAGTATCATTCACAAACATGTATTTTCATCAATGACTAGAATTGGTAATTTAATCTCTCATTTACTAAAAGTCCTAGGATACCTTGATCGCAAGAATATCCCGCTAATTCCCTGATTTCATCACAACCACATTAAAAGATGCATATGTGAATTCTTCCTGGAAAGCAACCTAAAGTGTAAAAGCACAATTAAGTTTAACTCCCTCAAAGCACTAAGTTCTATGGAATAAGACTAATCAAGGCAATCAAACGTGTAAAAGCACTAATTCAATTTAACCAAGGTTATGATTCATATGCAATTATAAAGATGTATCACTACAAGTAATAACCACACTATGCTACATAGAATCAGGGATAAACAACTATTTCGTATTGAAAACCCTGATCTAGCAAAAGAGATGAATGTAGATCGGATTGATTCCGGACTCAACCAAACAAACAATCAAACCATATGACAATATTAATCATGAATCATAAACAATAAAGCATTGAGACAAAACTAATTCATAGATTCAAATAACATGTTGAGAAATCAACTTTATCCCATAACCAATAATATGTGTTTAGCTACTCATAGCTATGAAGTTCATCATAAAAATATTAATTGAATAGAAGAAGATGAACAAAAGCAAACCCTAGTAGCGTAAACAAAAGCGGCTCTCTCCAAGTTCCAAGAATAATACGTGATACCCCAAGTTGTAGAAAACTTTCTCTTTTTGTAGCTTTTCATCTTTCCAAAACTAGGTCTTCAAAGCCCAAAGTCCAATAACAAGATGTCCACCAAGCCCATATGTGAGGAATACCCATGTGAAAATATATCCCAAAAGAGGTCGCCGGAAAACTGGTATTATGGCCGTAAATTGGCCGAAATCCGGCAAGAAAAAGAAACTCAGGTGACCGGCAAAGTCCACCCGGTCACCGGCCATAGTCAGTCAACTCGGTCAAGACTCAGCCGAGTCAGGTGGCTAGTCAGGCCTCTAGATGGGCTGAGTGGCTTTGGCCCAGGTCATTTGCAGTCTTGTACAAGCCATAATCAGTTAAGCGCCATCTTGGCCTTCACATCTTCAGTTCATCCTTGCTCCAGCTGCAATTCCTCTCAAGTTGCTTCGTTAGCAGCTCCCATAGCTCAACATCCAACCATCATAACAGCACCAATCCACCCGCAAATAATATTCTCATGCTAACAGCTCAACTCTGCATTGCAGCATCAACAAAGTTGCACCTGCAATTTCCAACCATTCCATCTTCATACTCAGTTGCACAAGTCCTGCAACACTGCTAATCTCAGTACCACCTATTCCTCCATCTGAGCTGCAACCTCAGTCTGTTGCAGAGCACCATTTCCTTGGCTATAAACACCACCATGAGCTGCCATCAATTCCTTGTTCTTTTGTAACTTCACACAATCCACCAACACAACGTTAGCTGCAACAGCGAGTAATCAATAGCACATCTCATCATTCAATGCTAGCCACCACCAGTTCTGTAATAACACAACCATTGTGACCATGGCAGCAACACCCTTTCTGTTTCTTCCATTGCAACAGCACCAGCCTATTCCATCTGCTTGCACTAGTCCATAAACTGCACTACCAGTTCACCTGCAAAAGTTGTAGCCGCCCTCCTACAATTGCGACTCCATCTCAGTCCATGCCTGCAACCTAACATACATCTAGTCACTGCATTCCAAACTGAAACAACATCCAGCGTATCACCTGCACTTCTCTTACACAGTATTAACATTATCAACTCCATTTGCTATATCTCAGCTGCAATGAGACAATGCCAGAACCTTCATAATCCCATTATATCACTGCCTGCAACTCAACATCGTGGCTTGCAATTGCATCTAAAGCTCTGCAATGCCTCACAACCATTCAAGAACTCCCATTACAGCTGCATCACAACCTTGAAATTCTCCAGCTCTGCAACAACATGAACCCTGCAATAACAACCTAGCGTTCATCTAATTGATGCAGTTCATGGCCATCTCAGTCATATGCATCTGTACCAGTACCATCTCCATATGCAACTGCCTCATATTACCACCAGTACTCAAGAGCAACACCGGCTAACTCAGCTGCCACCAACTTCACCTGTAGCAATACAACTTCTGCAATTCTGCCATGACACATCCATGAGCAACAGCAACATCATACTTGCACAAACCACCTATGGCTGCAACCATTTCGAATCAATCAAATGCCACTGCCTTGTGATCTCTAATCCTCGTACAGCTCTAGTTCAAACCACCAATCCTTCCATAACTGTACCACAATCTCATCTTCCCTGAGCTCAAACAACCCTGCAATCATCTCAGAAACCATATCCTAAATATTCATCTAGATTTGCAATTCTTCACTCCTTCTCTTTCTTCATTCTAGGGTAACAGATCCTCATCTGCGGCTGAGCTTAAATATCTAGCTCATAATACATATGCAGCTCATGGAAACTCATCGCCATACTACAACAACTCCAGCCTTTATTTGCAGCTTCTTTGTCTCAACTACAGACCCATGGCAACAATCTGTAAATTGCAGTACCATCAACAGCACCCACAACAAACATCTTCTTAATCTCATGACTGCAACCCTAGCCATCATCAGCTCATCTTCTCAAGAACATCAACCATTTCAAGCTTCCACTGGCACACTAATCTGCAGTTTCAGTATCAACTTCCTACTGAACAACAACTCCACCTTGTCCTTCTTAAACTGAGATTCTCGTCCCTGTGCTTCTTAGCATCAATCAGACCATCATCTTCTTAGATACCCACCGGAACTAACAATCTCAAATCCCCTTTGTGAAACTGAATCTTGCTCAATCTTTCCACAACTTGCTATAAAATCGAATCCACCATAACCCAAAACTCCATTCATCCATCCAATTCGATAGCAGCAACAATTATTTCTTGGTTCACTCATTTCTTCTCCATCTGGTTCTCAATAACACCCACAACAAAAACCCATTTTCAATCCCTAGTTTCATCTGATTCTATGTATACAGACATGAATCAAGAACAGTACCATTTCTTCTTGTTCTTCAGTCAAGTTACAGATTCAGCTTCCTTTCTTCAATCAACCAACACATTTTCTGAATCTCAGACAACATCATCTCCATTTTCTGTGATATTTAGGTGTCGACAATAATGAGAAGAGATAACTTCTCTCTGAATTCCAGGGTTAGGTAATAGCTATTATTACTATAGGCGCCCAACATATGATACAGGCCACCAAGTACTCTTTTTGTACTGTCAGTCCCTGGGAACTGACAAGCTTAACTGTTGATTTTGCTCGTAACCTTCTCATACGACACCGGAATGGCCTCGTTCTTTCGCCGATAGCTTCGCCTTTCCGCTCTCGTCACCATGATGAAAATAAATCCAATATTTGAGCAAGTTCCACTTCTTTTCGCTCGAATGACTCCAAAGTACCTAAATAACTCAAAAGTAAACATAAGATACATAATTTACAAGAAAAGTAGCAAAGAAAGCATAAATACTAGTTATAGAATTAGGTGTTTTAGACACCTATCAAATTCCCCCACACTTAGACTTTGCTAGTCCTCGAGCAAATCAAACAAAACAAATTCTAAAACATACATACAACTCCGTGTCGTCGAGGCTACGGTCACACTTAGCACGTATAACAAGCCTTTAAACCCCTAGGTGTCCCTAGTGGACGAGTTATAGTCCCGTGAGGGTTTACTAGAGATATACCCACAAAACCTACTTTTCCAACTTACTAGTTCTCCGAAATGATAACATCCAACGCGCTAAGAAGACATAGAAATTCTGCACACTGGTCATAAGAAGTTAGACACATAAATGAACACAATCTCATCCTTAAAAGTTGAGAGAGAAATAACCATCCCTTCTCGAAAGAAATTCGGGTTCGGAGTGATCAAAAGTCTCGACTCTGCCTCACACGAAAGGGTTTTATGAAGTTGCTCTCAATAATAAATAGCTTTTTATGGGTCACACATGTGTCCAGGTAGGAGTGAAGAGAGAACCCTGCGACACGTTGAATGGTAGGAAGGTAAAACCCACCGAATTCTTTTGAAAACCCACATCTTTTATCATTTTTTGAAAACCCATTTTTTTTCTGACGATCTCTAAGAAAGGAAATCAACCACTTAACGAAGGTGGGAATATGCTTACTTACCTCGTATCCGTTCGGCGTGCAGCTAGCACCACTCTCACAGCATCCATAGAAACGACTTCGGTCTTCAATCGGTGTCTTCATCTTCGTCTTCGGTCTTCAACTCTTGATGATAAAATCTTGAACTTCGTGAAATCTTGACAATGTAACTATTTCCTCTAATTCCTTGTTGCTGGAAACTTCATTGTAGATATTCCTTCTTCCATTGGCTTTATTGAAAGAATACAAAACTAAAAACGAACTATACAAACCCAAAATATAAAAAAAAAAAATCTTGTCTCTCTTTTTTTTTCCTTTTTTTTTCTTCCTTTTTTTTTTTTTTTTTTTTTTTTTTTTTTTTCCTTTTTTTTTTTCAATTTTTTTTCCTTTTTTTTTTAGACAAGAGAAAATAAAATAAAAATGTAAGTACAAAGGCCATGGTGTAAGAACTTTACCGCTTTGTTCTTCACAACTTGTATGTCTTGATATCATAAACTTCTCGAACTCTCATCCTTGATAATTTTCACTCTTGTACAATAGTCTTTAACTTGTAAAAATTCTGCTCCTTGTCTTGTTGCTTTACTTGAATATGAAATCTGCTCATTTCTGTACCGTTGCTTGTAAACCTTGAACGTCTTCAACTTTCCTTCGAATTTGTGATGCTCCTCTTGTTGATGATGATGGTGTTTCTATGGACCTGTTGGTGTAGAGAGAGATAAAGTGGATGGTACTAACTGCGAACAAGATTACAAGTGGTATGTAAGTTAGCAATTCGATGTCACCATCATGGTTGATAAAAATAGCACTCAAGAGATCAAAATAGTGCTTCTATTGGTGGGAGGTTGGGTAGCTCACCATTCTACCCGGAATTTATGTACGGTGACACACACTCTAAAAGCACAAATTTAGACAGGTACAAATAATTGAAGGTCGGTGCGTCACATTATGTAACATGGGTAGTCTCCACTATAGGGGACCACTACTCTAATACCGAATTCAGTCTGCACCTTATTTGCCACTGGCATGGTTAAATCCAACTTTAACTCTCATACAATTAAGAAACCCGATCATGTTCTCTGTCATCTCTAAGTTCAGTCACTCTTATGAGAATCTCGATGTAATCTTAACGACATGTATACTATGTGACTCTAAACTAACTACAAGTTGGAGTTTTTATTAACTAATTTACACAAAAGTTGAAAATTGAAATTTTTATAGAATTCTGCTGAGAAAATTGAAATAGTCACCATTACTTTATAGAATTCTGCTGAGAAAAGCTATAAACTGAAGTAGTGATATATTTTGGCGAAAATAAAATATTTTGTAGGAATTCAATTGGTGAATATGTCACTAGAATTGATTAATGAGTCACTTTATACTAGTAGGTGATGGGTGTCGTAGGCTCAACAAATTAATAATCTTATTTCCATACAATTAACTGGTAATATAATGGAAGCAAGGATCGTTCCCACGAAGAGCAGTGAGTTTTAGTTGTCAAAGTGTCACAAAGGGGGGTTTGTTTTAGATTTGAATAAACTAAACAAAAGCAATTGAAAATATTAAACTGTAAGCAATAGGGAGAGAGATGATCGAGGAATCCTTCTTCGTTTATAAACTATCAATGAGTTAATATATTCATATATTCGTCATTAACAACCATAGATTATCACCAACCGTAGAATAACAAGTACGCTTAGCTATTCCCAAAATTCCTTAAATCACTGGATAACAGGTACGCTTAGTTACCAGATTCTATTCGTCTGAACCACCTTGAGGTACGCTTACAAGATGTAATTCAATCGAATGCTTTAGGTTTTGTGAATTTAGGTTGATCCTAGTAGTTAGACTCAGTACGCTCGCTCTACTTGCTAAGGTTGTGTTTACACGTGGTCGCTTTATAGAATCCCACTCTGCAAGGTTTCACGTTTTCTACTTGTGTAAGGAATTAATCAACAATTACGGATATCCTAACCCTCACTACCAATAGATTAAATCAACAAATATATTCAGTTGGCCACCTAAACAATCTATCAATTAATCATAAGTATTTTTAATAGTAAACACAAATGATAATCATATGAAGAAATCAAAATAGATTCTTATATTAAACCAAATCAAGTTTACAACTTAGAATTCATCCTCAATCAATAGGTGTTTATCTACTCATATATGAGAAGCATCCATGATATACATATAAGAAAAGTTTAGAGATATCGTTACGATTAAAGAACCGCTCTGAAACCCTAGCTTTCAATCCGTGTGTAGTTTCTTCTCCCAAAACCTTACAATTTCGTGACCTCTTGATATGATGTGATTTCACATAACCTAATACCTTTTTATAGGTTTACATTGCTTGGCCTTCACGTATTTAGTTCGGTTCAAGAACCCGACCCGAAAACACGAAATAACGATCCCAAACGTGACCTTAGGCCTTCCAATGTATGCATACCTAAAAAGTCAAAGAACCAAAAGTATGCGTACCCGTACGCGTACCTAAAAATCCAGCTGAAATTCACGGAACCAAAGTATGCGCACCCATACGCATACCTCAAAAGTCTTCGGTATTCGATCAAGAGCTTGTTTTGCCCACAACTTCTTCGTCCGAACTCGGAATGACCTCATTCTTTTTGCATTCTTTTCCTCTTTCAATTCTCTTCAAGATGGTGATGAGAAATCCTTAATTTGAATGAGTTAAGATCAGTCTTTGGCCCGTCTCTTGATTTTGAGCATCTTTGCTCCTTTTCGTCTCACTTCTTCCACTTCTCTTGGACTTGGGAACTTGGATACTTGGAATACTTCTATTCTTAGCTATTTTCAGCACTTTGTAGCTCCTTTTTGGATGATTCACCTAATAGAGACAAATAAGAGAAAACAAGAGTAATAATACGAAAATATGCAAGAATAATAGCTAAAACAAGTATGGAATGGACACTAAAATCATATGAATTACGCACTTATCAAATTCCCCCACACTTAGCTTTTGCTAGTCCTCGAGCAAACTAAATAAAACTAATCCTAAATACAACTACTCCATGTCGTTGAGAAAACGGTTACACTTAGCATGTATAACAAACCTTTAAACCCCTAGGTGTCCCTAGTGGACGAGTTATAGTCTCGTGAGGGTTTACAAGAGGTATACCCACAAAACCTACTCCAATTTACCTCCTTGGAAGAACCACTAAGGATAGACACAAAGTAGTAGCTAATAAGATAATCAGCATACATATGTTCTTTAGCTGCAAACATCCCACATACATCCCAATCATTACACACAAGCAATTACTTATCTGCGACATTCAACCTGTTTGCAAAACTCTACTAAGATAGTCATCATACTTGTTGCAACGTTTGCCACAACACTCGTTTACTGAAATCACATGGATAGATAAGAAAATGGAAATAGAAAAGTGAAGTGTGCAAATGTTGACTAAAGTGAAAGAAGTTACCCACAATACTTGTATGAATGTCATCAAAGGATTCTTATTTATAGCGCAATAATGGAGAGAAGCACCCATTTAACTCGACCACATGATTAGATACTCTAAGCGCATGTTCCTTTTCAGCAAGTATGTGATAGTTACCTTGGATCCTGCATTCCACGTTTGTTTAGGCGACGGAGACATGGACAACGTTTCACACATACTGCTATCCAAGTGTCGAGAACCTCATCAATAGTCTTTTTGACTTGCTATATAATGATGATATGTTTTTGTTTTCATCGACTTCATGATTACTCCGAAATTACAGACTTATCATAGAATCATTAATGTCGATAAATGAAGAGGAGCCTTATATATATGTTTTTTTTTTCTTTTTTTTTTTCCGGCTCACTCTTTATGAGTGTAAGACAATTGTCTATGGGGCTTTTATATACTCAACCAATGATTACCTTGCTACAACATCCACGGCAGTATCAGGATCCCACCAAATCACTTTAGAGAAGCATATAAATGCAAAAATAAAAAGAAAGTGATTCAGTAATGATTAATTGCGAGGATGAATCTTTCAAACGACTACCATGCTATTTCTAGCATCCGAGTTTCTGTTGATGGTGGTTTTTAGCTTAGGGAAAAAATTGTAAAAGTCTGTCTACTTGACCCGGCATCAGAAGTAGTAGACCTTGATATATCTATATTCCGCAAGGAATATGGAGAATGTATCAGAATCTGATGAGTGCCTATGTCTCTCTTCATATTATATTGAAACTCAAACTCCTAGATGAATTGTTCACTAGTATAGAGCCTAATGAGTGTTAATGAATTGTCTCTCTTTGATCCAGACCTAAGATCCACCATTTTTGAAATCAGAAAAATTGAATTGGTATTGAAGAAATTGACTTCACAACCGAGAGATTAATCTCCCACTGTGGTTGCCAATTGTTTATGGGTGAAAACTATTTCTGCTGGTCTTGGTAATTTGAGGTGTGTGGATGAGAAATGAATGCAAACCCTAAACAAATGCACTGTACGAGAGTGCTTTTGATTCGAGAGATCAATCTGTACAATTCTGGCCTAAACTAATAAATGGTCGTTCCAGACTTGCTTCGGTCACAAAGTGAAGGAGATGGGGTTGATCTTAGGGAGGGAAGCGAAGAAGGTGTTGAGATTGTGAAGGTGTTGGCTGTTTATGACTTGTATCAGAATACCGAACTGGCTTGCAATAATGTAAGCAATCAGCTCTGGGTGTTTGAATACGATTGTATCAACACTTGATTTCTGTCTTGTCTCTTATAAATAGGGAGGAGAACCTATTTATACAAGTCATTGAGCCTAACCCCCGTCTCTCGTGGGAAGTGGAGTAAGTGGAGTGATGGAGTAGTGAGTCGTGTTGGTGATTGTCACACGATCAGGTATAAGCCCACTTCTCCCATCATCACTAACCGTCCATGTCTTCCTGACACGTTATGTGATGGCGCATTGCACGCTGTAAACCGCCAGACCAATACCCCAGTATGTATCCCCCAGTTTATGACATGCTTGATGTCTCGATTGTATGGATCGTGGGACACACAGAAGGTAGCATACGGTGCTAGGTTAAATAACTAAGTTATTTGGGAAATCGATATTTATGAAATATCGTGTGTATTCTATGCATGTAATGCATCGAATATATTCAGCATGTATGAAGCATCGCTATTTTAAGGCTTAATGGAGTAAGTCACAATCAAGCGTCTTAAAATAGCATCATGTCCAACCATCTTCAAGTTATCGTTTGGAGGCTGCATGGGCGAGCCTTGCTTTGGCCGATCACTCTATGTGGAAGAGTGGCGGACGGTGATCATGGGGATGCTTCATTGGTCGTTTAACTCCTAGCCAGGGCTGCCCAACCAAGCTGGTAGAGTTGGACGGACGAGATGATCTAATGACACTCATTTGCGACCGTTGGTGGAATTTTAGGGTTTTAAAGAGGTGCGCAAGCATCACTCTTCAGCTTGGTCGAAACCAAGCATGGGAGCTGTTTTAGGCAGGACCGATCGGGCATGCGTGTAGACGGCTTGCCGGTGTACACGTCTGTACCTCACTGTCCCATGAAAGTGTGATCTAAGCCACTCAATTTGACAGGCAAAGAGGAGCGGTTGAGATTGATTTGCAACAGAAATCCCATGCCGCAAAAGAGTTGGAAACCGCGCAACATGCCTACTTCGGGCACACGTTTCGAGACGTCCTGCCATGGTTTGCCTTAGTCGATCGGTCATGCGTGTAGATGGCCCACGGTGATCATGTTGACATGCTCGGGACCTTTTAAGTCTACATCTACACCCTCCGTCCAAGCTTGCGAAGATGGACGCTCGTGATCGATTAGCGACACATGTAACATGCCGCAAACCCTAATTAGGGTTTTGGATCGGTCGTGTGTACACGACTTCAACCTAACGGTTTGGCAAGCTATGCTCCTCCTTTGGTGAGGCCGATCATGTGGGGCCCATATTGAGCCGTTGGTGAGCATGTGTGTACTTGTCCCACGGTCATAGGCTTGATCTAAGCCATCCAAACATGCAGGTGAAGTTGGATGGTCGTGACCAATTTAAGACACTAGTGGACTTTCCTGTGACCCTTAAAGCATCACGCCGGCCGAACTTCGAGCAAGCGTTTGATCCTCCCTGGCTAGGTCGTGAGAAGGTCGGTCAGGTAACTAGAAAGAGGGCCCGCCGGTGTGCAGGACAACGCTTGTACAACCGACCATGGGACGATCTATGCCGTCCAACCATGCTGGCGAAGTTGGACGGCCGCGATCTGTTTGAGACCGACATTGGCAGTCTTGTGCGCACGAGCTTTTCCAAGCTGCTCCATACCAGCCCAACCATCCTACTTCAGGCTAGCGTTTGGTGGTTGTTTGGGAGCATGGCGTGTGTTCGACCGACCGGGGCATTAACGGGCCCGCTGGTGGTCATTGTGGTGGTAGCCTGCTCCTGCCGATGATCGTCTAGGCTGGTTAAATCATGCGGCCAACTTGTGTGGTCGTGATTGTTTCTGAGACTGACATGGACAGTCCAGATTTCCCTTAGGAAATATACTCAATCGGGCTAGTATAACACACCGAGAGATGTTGCTCAATCGGGCTAGTATAACACGCCGAGAGATGTAGCCTGTACGGGTACTTCGTGTATGCCTCATTATTGACACTTGGAGATTCATGTTACTCTGCTGAGAGTAACACTCAGTCGTCATGCCGCACCAATAATGAAAGTTCTGCGGGAACAACACAGGAAATATAAGGCTAGTCATGCATTATAAATAATGCTAAAAATTCACAGGGTATTTGGGATTGTTGCTACATGCTCCATCCTGGATGAATTTTGTGTATTTAATTCACAGAATATTTGGGATTGTTGCCACATGCTCCATTCTAGGTGAATTAGTAAAGTGAAGAAGTATTCATCCCTCAGATAGCTTTATCCTATGCAGGATGTCAGCATATTAAATTTGGCTTTTACAATTTTAGCCCTGAACTAAAATCCACCATCAACACTCACATACGTGATTTATCAAAGCCCGCCAATGTTCACGGTCGTGGCCGAACAAGGTTCGTGCTCGTAGATGTCGATCATTCCTTTCAAGATCCATGGCCTTAGCCACCACTTGTCACTGCCAAGATTTGTGTCTGTAGTCATCACTCGTCACTGTCAAGGATCATGATCTTAGCTGTTGAGGGGTGAATTCTTGTTTAGGTTCTACTCGTCCTAGCCACACCAAATGGCCTCACAATTCCAAATGTGGTAAGAGAGAGAGAGAGTTGCCTTTCCATTGTACCTTGTCCTCCCTTTTATAGGCTTTCCTAAAAGCCCCTCTTTTTATTACATCATGACACATGTCCTAACTCCTCTTATTTACTCTTAATGACATTTCCTTAATCATGACCTTCTTCTTCTTGATTAATTCCTTCTTCGTCCTTTCCCTATTATGGGTATTGTCTACTTGGGCTTGGGCTTAGCCCCCAAGTCCCCCTTATTTACTTCAAAATATCCCTTATTCGTAAGGGCACCCCAAGCCCGCTAAGGGATATTTTTTTGATGTATGAACATTAGTACCCTGACTATTGGATTAATTATCGAATAATCCAATAGTCAAAGAATCTCTTTTGGGCGCCTCCCCGTTTACACAACAGGTCTTTTTGTTTCGTTGAGCTTGTGATCGTGGGCGACGTTTTAATTCCCCATCGTGCAGAACCTCTCTTCCTTTCAGTTTCTGACGGTTACTATTCCCCATTCATAACTGCCACGTTCGAATTTTAGAACTCTCTATATATAGAGTTGTCAATCCATTTTCCCCTTAATACTTCTTCTTATTCCCTTCTTCTAGACGCAACCATATACTCGCCATGTCTAGTAGCTCCTCCAGTGGTTCTTCGTCTGAAGAAAGTAGTGAGTCCTAACATCCTAATAATGAAGGCTCTGAAGAGACAGAGTACTCGATCAGGATGAGATCATCTTACCCATCCCAGCAGATGGTAGGTCATATACAATCGCCGAGTTCACGAGTGGGCTTGCTTTAAAGCGCGCGCTGAGGTTAAGGGAACTCCGCGGAGGTAAGCGCGCTTTCCCTCTAGAAGATATCCTGGTTTCTCGCCTTCTAAACCCTCCCGTGCTGCCTTATCCTTATGCTCCTAGATGGCTTATGCAGCCCGAGTCGGAGACCATGGATGCCTTTGATTTTAATATTGTACCACGGATGGCCGTTCATCGTGGCGACTACGACATACCCATTATCGATATTCGATCTAAATCAAAGACTCATCCGGTGTGGCCACACTGGGAAGCTCATATACGCTCCAACCTCAGTCACGTTGTTGCTCTTCGGAGGGCAAGCATTGATGAAGCCATAAACTCGTCCCTTAAGCAGGAGGTAAATAGATGCATCCGCGATGTAACGCGGCTTTTCTGCCGTTGGGATCCTCCTATTCATACCCTTTTCACAGCGTGGGGAGAAGCTACCATTGTCTTAGAAGATGTAGTCGCTCTTACGGGGTTTCCGATCCATGGTAGTCACTCGTATGACGAGGCGGCCATTTATGGAGCGCTAAATAATGAGGATAAGGATCTGTGTACTTATCTGTTGAAGTGCAAAGACGATTCTCGTCGTGAACTAGTGCGGAAAACCCAAGCGCCTTCGGAGCGAGATAAAGGCAAAGAGGCCACTGATAAAAATGAGGCATCTTCGTCCGCCAGGGAGGGGAAAGCCAAGTAGGTGGGAGATAAGAAAGCTCTTCCTAAACACTCATCCGGTGATCTACTGCTATCTAGCTCTATCCGCGCCTATGAAGCAATTCATGGCTCGTCAAATCCAACAAAAGCTGATCCCGAGTGGGTTGTTAAGGTTAATCGTCGTGCCTCTTTTCCTCTTTGGTTAAAATATTGGGCTCCCCATATAGTTGATAAGAAAGTGCTTCCCCCCAAACGCAAGGAGAAGAATCCCACGCGGAGTTAGCCGCTTTTATCTTGTTTTGGCTTTGTCATGATGTGTTCGAATACAGTCCCCAAGATACCATTAAAGGTGAGATTGTGCCAATGGCGATGTTGTTGTCTTGCGGCGTCTCTTTTCCGCTCGCGCCGATGTTCTTAGGTGGTCTGTACTGCCATCTTGATTTGTTCTGTCGGTATCTCCAGATGGTGGGTTCATCTCACAAGATTGAAACCCACATCCCAGCTTCTTTTATGCAGGCTTGGTATTGGGAGCATGTTCCCCCATGCGCGCCGGAGCCAAATGAACTCGCCATTCATCGCGAGGAAGATGTTAAGCAGGATGATGGTTCAATCAAGAAGCTTACTGTTGTTTATGGCTACCCGTGGATGGCTCTTTGGAACTTGAAATGGAAAATACACAGGGGCGATATAGGCAAGCACTTGGATGTGGCTAAGGATTTTGAACCATTTCCTTACCAAGACGGTCGCTCAGGTCCGGCGCATTATGATTTTCTTGCACCTTTTGACGTGGAGTTGGATTCTACGAAGCTCTTGTCGGAAGTAGATTTTGATTCAGCGATGGTTGTATTACCCGGCTATCTTCCTGGTTTCTATGCTGGTAAGTTCATCGCCATATCATATAATCCTGATCGCGCAGCTCGGCAAGTGGGGTTTGATCAAGGGGTCCCTCATAGGTTCCCCCCTCCGCACAAATCTAGTATCGAGGACATCGTCGCTAGCTTCAACCGTTACGTCTTCAAGGGGGAGACTCGCTTGTATGATTGGGGGATCGATTTTTCGTTCAAGCAACCTATCTCCGCACGACCTTTAGCAGTTACTGAAAGGGCACACAAGTATCATGATTTCTTAAGGCGTCGAGCTTTAAACTTTCTCTTGCGCGAATCATCTCCCCCTCATGATTTGACTGTCCAAGATCTTCGGGAACTTCACGCGTCTGGCAGAATCAAGCTTGATGATGTTGTGGCCTCTCAGCATCACCTCGTTCCAGCTAACAAAGGTCGCTCGAATCCAGTGGTGACCTCTTGGGCCCCGCCTGAGGGTCATGAGTTTGCGAAACCGAAGAAGGGGTCGTTTTCTGATCGCAAGCCCCCGCGGCTAAATGTGAGGTCGTCTGCTAGTCCTTTAGCCCCTCAGGTATTTGCTACCTCCTTTGCCTTGTATTTTTGTTATTCATTATTACGCTTCCCCCTTTATTTTGATTGGGATGGGTGGCGGAAATCACTTCCCAGGAAGCTCCTCCTTCCAATCGCCTTGGGTGGAAACCCCCTTCCCACGTGATAGAGGAGTATTTGAACAAGTCTGAATGTGATTGGACTGAGAGGAGTCTAAAGAAGAAAGCTAGGCGGGAGGAGAACCAGTCGTCTGCTCCACACCCTTGTTCCTCTGCTAATGCTGCGCCTTTTCAGCCTCGTCAAAGCCATCGGAGGAGCGCGTCGCAGCCCCCCAGGGATGTGGGTAACAACCCAACTCCTTCGTTTGTGGATCAGCTGAGGGATCTAGGAGTTAGCCTCCCCACTGGAGCTGGTTGGGTGTCACCGCGTCTTTACATATCATCAGTTAATCCTCTCAGGGCTGATACCGTACGTGGCAGTGGTGAACTTTCGGTGTCTCCTAGTGCCGTTCTGCAATCAATGAGTCCTTCTGGGTCCAGTCGGTCAGCCTTTGGTGGGTCCTCATCTTACGTGGCGTTAACCGTTAATGATCATGCAGGTAACTTCTTATTTAATACGTGTCCTTGTTCTTGTTATTCCTCTCTTTTTGCCTTCCTCTCCTCTTTTCTTATAAATCTAAGTTATTTTTGCAATGGTGCTCATCTCTCACTTGCCAGGCTCCACTAGTGACTCAGAGTCATCTTCTAGTTCCTCCGCGTCTCGCCTCAAGATTACTGATACTCCGCTAGGCTCGTCGATTCCTGAGGTTGGTCTTACCTCCCTCTTTTTTTGTGTCGATCATTTTCCTTCCCTTTTGTTGACATACTACTGTTGGCGCTAGGATATGGGTAAGAAACGGAAAGAAACAACGAAGCCCGACATGGACTGCGCTAGGCGTGTGATTCCTAGTGGCGATGGATCTTCTAAGTGCACTAGGGTAGATGGCAGCGGTTCATCTGTTCCGCTGGAGAAGCAGATTAATACTCCTGTTGCTGATGCTCCAACCAACCCTGTTGTAACAGAGGATTCTGAGGACGCGCGGTTTCGCTTCCCCTTGGTGGTGAGCGCCGCTGAGGCTGGGGTAGATCCCGCTACCCAAACCCTAGTTCACGGCTTCTGGGTTCCAACTGCTTTTGCTGCCTCCTATAGAGACATTGTTGAGCGCGGTGGTGGTCATATGGCGAAGGAGGGTCTTTTGGCCGTTCCAATCTTGTGCTACATGACTAGGAATCTCTTAGAGATTGCGGACCAGCTCACCCGTGTATGGGATGATCCTATCGATGATGCGAGGTTGCGTAGTTGGGAAGCTGTCCTGCAATCTGCACTCAACGTTAAGTTCCCAATAACGTGGCTAAAGGAGCTGTTGGTAAAGGTGAAGAGCCGCAATGATCCTCGCGGTCGTCTTACTGGTCAAATAGCTCAATTGGAGGAGAAGCTGGAGAAGTGTTCAGAGACGATTTCTAGCAAGAGGGTGGTGCTGAATCTGTTGCTTGCTTACATTGGGTTAGCAAATGACGAGATATTGCGTGCTGAGGGCGCCGAAGCGGAGGTCCGGGCTGAGATCGAGGAGAAACGACAGGAGTTGGAAAGGCTCTGACTTGCTTGAGGCGCTTTGTTCCCATGTTGGCTTTTCTTTATTTCTCTTTATTGGACTTGTTGTTTGTTTGTTCTTGTCTTGCGGGATATTCTTTTGGTGTTTGGATTAATTTTTCTTTGTTGCTGGTATTTTATTGACTGTTTTGTTTGCTTATAATTTTCTTATATTATTATTGAACTGTGCTTGTGGATAGCGAGTGTTTTCATCCTTTTTAAGTGTGCCCATTGTTGATGATCGCGTCTGCTCTCCCTTAGTGGGGAGCGATGTAAAAAGTGGGAATTCGCCCATCCTCCGTGATTTACTTTGATAGGACGTCGGCTGTGGCAGGTACATGAGGTGCGCGCTTACTTCATCAATTAGACGCGCCTGGTGCTTCTAGTGTCTCTAGGGCCTAAGTATATTGTCAGTCAATTAGGCGCCTTTTGGCATTTCTAGGGGCTTCTTGTTCATTAGTTTGTCGGGTGTCCTTAGTATAGTCTGAGTCTTTATAGATTCACTTGTCGATCAGTGGTCCTTGGTGGGGGTAAGAGCATGTAGGGCGCGCCTATTCCCTCATCTTTGTTCGAATGTAATAGGCATTGGGTGGAATGGATACTGGGGAAGTATGTGGGCGCTCCTGGCACAGTAAACGATAATGAAACGCGCCTACTCTTTCTCTTTCCCTTTTTTTTTTCCAAGGACGTTGGGCAGAGTGGGCGTTAGTGAAACGCGCCTTTTCCCTACCTTCTTCAAGGATATTTGGTAGAGCGGGCGTTAGTGAAACGCGCCTACTCTCATTTTCTTTAACGACGTTGGGTAGAGTGGGTGTTAATGAAACACGCCTTCTCCCCATATTCTTTAAGGATATTTGGCAGAGCGGGCGTTAGTGAAACGCGCCTACTTCCCCCCCCCCCCCTTTTTTAGGACGTTGGGTAGAGTGGGCGTTAATGAAACGCGTCTTCTCCCCCTCTTCTTCAAGGATATTTGGTAGAGTGGGCGTTAATGAAACGCGCCTTCTCCCCCTCTTCTTCAAGGATGTTTGGCAGAGCGGGCGTTAGTGAATCGCGCCTACTCCCCCCCCACCCCCCCACTCCCCCTCCCCCCTTTTTTTTTCAAGGACGTTGGGTAGAGTGGGCGTTAATGAAACGCGCCTTCTCCCCCTCTTCTTCAAGGATATTTTGTAGAGCGGGCGTTTAGTGAAACGCGCCTCGAGGTCTTTGATTCCAATCGATCAGGCGCCCTTGGCGTTCTCGATACCTTTCATGTATGTCAGTCGATCAGGCGCCTTCGGCTATCCCGAGACCTTTTGTGAATTTGTCAGTCGATCAGGCGCCTTTGGATGTCCTGAGACCTTTTATCAATTTGTCAGTCAACCAGGCGCCCTTGGCATTCCCATGACCTTTTGTGAATTTGTCAATCAATCAGGCGCCCTTAGCTGTCCTGAGACCTTTTGTAAATTTGTCAGTCAACTAGGCGCTCTTGGCATTCCCGTGACATTTTGTGAATTTGTCAGTCAATCAGGCGCCTTTGGCTATCCTGAGACCTTTTGTGAATTTGTCAGTCAACCAGGCACCCTTGGCATTCCCGGGACCTTTTGTGAATTTGTCAGTCAATCAGGTGCCATTGGCTATCCTGAGACCTTTTGTGAATTTTTCAGTCAACCAGGCGCCCTTGGCATTCCCGGGACCTTTTCTGGATTTGTCAGTCAATCAGGCGCCATTGGTTGCCCTGAGACCTTTTGAGATATCTGCCCATCAATCATGAGAAAAAGCTATTCTTACCAAAAGATAAAAGCGTTTACAATTTGCGGGCTTATACTCCGCGTTCTTCTTTTCTCTCTTTTTCGGGTTAATGGCGAGGGAATGGATCATGTTCGATCGTCTGTCTTGTCGTCTCGAGTTCCCCAGCTTCTCGCTTGCATTTGAATATGCTTCGAATGGAAAAACACTCTTCCGTTGGATGTCCCATTCTTCGGTGGTAGTAGCAGTATCTGGCCGAGTTTTTATCCATCTTGTTGATATCTACTGTGGTTGGGGGTAGCTGAATTTCCTTTTCGGCGATCCATTGGTTTAGGAGCTTGATTGCGCGTTCTTTACTGAAGGGAAGGGGGTGGTGTTTTGTAATCACGCCTACTTCCTCCATTCCTACCTTGGTTCCTGCCATCAGCGTGGGATTGGTCCCTACCCTCGTTTGTATTATGCGTTACGTTGCATGGGGTTACCGACACAATGTTAATTGTGGTGCGCCAATCAGCGTCTATAGGCATCTCTTCTATGCAGTCGGCGATTCTCTCAGCTGCTTCTTCTAGTTCAACAAAGGTCTGAAACCTGAAATTGATTAAACCCCTTCTAAAAGCTGGGACCATTCCGCGTACGCAGATTCCGACAAACGCTTCCTCGTTGATGTCCTCGTGACTGTCCAGTGTCAAGCGCCGAAACCGCAATATGTATTTTCCTACTTATTCGCATGTTCGATGTCCGCTCTTGCTCAGGTCTATTGTTGTTATCTTCCTTTTGGTTGAGTAAAACTTCCCAAGGAAGAGCGTGGACAAGGTCTGCCAGGAATCCACGCTTTCTTCCTTTAGGTTGTCATACCAAGTGAACGTTGTGCCTGTAAGTGACTTGAGGAATTCTTTTAAACACAGTTTTCCACCGGTAGCTCTGTCGTTCATTGCTGATAAAAATCGGCTGAGATGTTCTCGTGCATTTCCTTGACCCTCTGATCGCTGTCGTATGCGTCAAAAGTAAATTACTTTTCTTACTACTCAAAATATAAAATATAACAAGGGTAAGAAAGGATCATTCCCACAGAGAGGTTTAGGTTGTCGTTTGTTTCGATTTCTTATATAAACAAAGGTAATAAGGGGGGTTTTCTGATTTTTATAAACTAAGTTATACTAAAAACAAATAAAGTAAAGCAAACATGCAAATCAAGATATAAAGATATTAGTTAAGGATATCGTTTTCATTCACTAACATGTTCTTGTCTTAATAACTAGAATTGATATTTAATCTCTCATTATCAAAGAGCAATCGTCGTAGAAATACAAACATTTGAGTCAAACCACACATTGAGAGAAAGTTTCAGTCAACCTAAATTGACGGACAAAGTCAAATCGGTCAATGCTGGTTGCAAGTGAGCCACGTTAAAATTACTGAAACATCCTTTAAGTGGTTAACTTAACCCGTATATGATATGGGTGAAGGGAAAATCCATACCCGATACCTAAACTATTTTCTTCCTCTTTTTTTTCTTCGATCTATCTCTGTGCTTTCTCCGTCGGTTATCTTCTTCTTCTCATGTGGGTTACAAAACTAGCAGAAATTATCGAGCGTGATTGAAGGGAATCTGAATCAGGTGACCTAAAATCAATATTTTAGTTAAAGATTCGTCAAACCCTAGCTACAAGATTTTTAATCCTAAGTATCGGTTAAGCTTTTGGGTTTTGAGGTATTTAATTTTTTTTAAAATTTGTTTATCTTGAAATTGATAACGTTAAAATTGATGATTGGGGTTTCCATCTTCATTTAGGTTTATACTCCCCAACTAAATCCCACCCAAAGGAATCAAATAAATAATCTTAAGGTTTTTTTTTTTTAATGTAATGTTAATTTTGTGGTTTTTTTCCTTTTCTTTAATATGAACCTTTTTTTACAGGCTCATACACTCATGTCGTCTCTCGGGAGTCTCTTATAGGGTCACCGACGTAATCTTAGATGTGCCAAATTTCTGTTGCAGGATTTTAATGGGACTGATCTTTGAAATATCTGCACTTAAACTGGGATGTTTGCAATCCGTATTCAACATGGTTACCTTCATTCAGATGTCCAGTCCTAATTGAAGTGTATTAGTATTTTTATGTCTAATTTGTAGTGGTCCAAGAGGCATCGGTGTAACTGTGTTAGAGATGAAAATACTAACCCTATTTCGGTTAGAAAGACTAAACCGACATGCCTGTCACAATTGTGAGTAATTATCTTCTAAACAAATGCGTAACAACGTATTTGTTACTACTGCTTGGTCACAGGTATTTATCACATTTGTCCAATATTTTACTTCTACGCTTGGTCATACGGGCAAGAACGATGGTGGCCAAGTTGAAAATTTATAAATGTTGTGGTTGTTATTGTTGTTTTCTGTATCGATATGTCTTTTATCCTAATTTTTATCTTTGAATTAACAAGGGTTAAGTAAATACACTTGAGTATGTCTTATGCAGCTCCACCTAAAGGAAAATCATATGTACAACGAGCGGTGGCAGACTCCATGGATCATTCTTGCCTTCTGGCAAATATTATCATTCTGTTTTGTGTGTCATAGGTGCACTTTGGGCACCATCGCAGAATTTAAACACGGTGAGTCCCCCTTTTTTGCATTTGTTAGATGTCAATATCTGTTTTGCTTACATTTGAACACCTAGCAACCTGCTGTTCTTCTTTCTGGAACTGGATTTGACCCAAAGACAACCTTTTAGCTTGACACAAAATTACAGTGGTTTGGTGGTGAACTGGATGGATTTGAACCTTGCACATCCTTATAGTTTAAGTGTGCCGTAGAATGAATGTTTAATGGGACCGATAGTGAAGCTGGTAATTAGGATGCATAAGTTCTGATGATTTTGAAATACAATTACCAGGTCAGAGGCCTAGGTCTACTCCTAAGATTGAGAAAGAGAGAAAAAATTGAAGTCATATGGCGTATTAAGTAGTCAAACGGATAGGTGCCTAAAAAAATACAACTTTGTACAATAGCACTTTCGCGCCATTGTATATCTGTATTAAGTTAGTATCATAGATCCATCATCGATTCTCATGAATTAGCGGGACACAGTTTTGTGCTCGGTGAGCCCACATGGGACAACATAGAGATAGTATACTACCAAGGTATAATCAATGGCACGTCAAACTTGCTTTGTTCCATATTTTCATTGTTGTTAACCTGTGGAACTTAAAAGAAATTGCTAACCCCTCTTCACGCTAATTCAGGGGAAATCACCCTATCGTCAATAAACGCCACCAAGGTCTACAACAATGTAGACATACCTGAAATCGTTGAAATGTGAGAAAGGTAATTCACTTACTTTCTAATAATTTCACCACATTGTCCAAATATTTCTCTATTTGCACTTCGCCATTAACTTTGTTTGAATCCCCACCTACAATGATTCTATTGTATGCAGGTGCCCTTATGCGAGACCACCCCACCAAATGATAGTGCCAACTAAGGAAGGCTAAACAGCTATCCATATTTTTGATCCTGACAACAGGAAAACAATGTCCCAGCTCCTCTCTGCCAAAAATGGGATCCATCTTGCCAGGTCGCTTTTAAATCCCCAGAAAACTTTTTAGTGGTTTTGGGTTGTTGCGGATCCCAATTTTTTCCAGAAAATTAATTCTACATATTTCAGTCACCTAGCTTTTCAACATTGCGCAGTTAGCATTTTCTCATCCATACAAGAAACCATATCATTTTATCATTGCAGTTAGCAGTTAGTATTTGGCTATCCATTTTCTCATCTAATGGAGAATCCATATGTTAACTCTTTATATGCAAGCAAGCAACTAATGTCATCTCTCGTGCAGTTAACATTTTCAACATTTAGTGATATGTTAAGAGTGATAGCATTTAAGTAGGTTGGAGTTTAAAAAAATGAATGGGTTAATTGGGATTGTTAGACTTCCATTTGTTGTTTTTAGATACAGTCCTCTGTTGAAGCGGTGTCTAATGTAATCAGTCATCAAATAAGTATCTCATTTATCATTTTAGTTAAATTTTAACTGAACTGTTTGTGGTCTGACTTTGGTTTGTTAATCATATCCCGACCATGTCCCATAGTAACTCCACATTTCTATGCATTTTGCTGTATGCTTTATTCACATAAACATTCACATGTGCACCGGTGGTTTCAGAGAACTCGGTGTACCTATTGATTTTAGATTTGATTCTATAGAGAGAGCATTCAGGTTTTTCTTATGCATTTTACTGTAATTTTTTAATGCATTCTGTAAAGTGATGCATCTTGAATACAAGTAGCAAAAATATGGTTATTGCTTGTAGTGATATATCCTAATAATCATATGTGAACCATGACCTTTGTTAAATCGGATTAGTGCTTTTACACGTTCGATTGCTTTGATTGGCCTGATTTCATAGAACTTAATGCATCTAGGGAATTAAAATTGATTAGTGCTTTTACGCGTTAGGTTGTTCTCTTAGATAGAATTCATATTCGCATCTTTTAATGTGTTTATTGATGACAAGAGGAGATTTGCGGGATATACTTGCGATCAAGGTATCCTAGGGCCTTTGATAATGAGCAATCCTCACCAAAATCCTAAGGTTTGGATTTCCACACCTATCCATCCAATGTTTGATTCAACCTATACAGAAGGACAACTGAGTCTGTCCTTATACATTTGTTAAGTTTTGATTTTTATTTCCAAATTTGCCCCTTCATCAAAGTTAGTAATTAACCATAGTTAGGCTTTATATTTGGGTTAGAAGAAATGGGTGGGTTTGGGAAATGATTGAAATGTGGGTAATAGTACACAATAGAGATTATTATTATTTTGCTCCATTAGAAGTACTTTACTCTAGAATCGGTAACGCCTCCCGCCATATGTTGCACAAGTATGCTTGGTAACATCCAGGAAATCTTTGTCGAGTTGAGTATATTACATTACAGATGAATTGTTATTGTGTACGCCCCAATTTTTAATCTGTCATTCTGCATTTGGTTGCCAATATTTGGCCGGACCCTTCCCGTTTATTTGGGTGCATCAATTTACAAGGTACAATTCATTCCCAAATACTCCCCCCGTCCCACTATTAAGTGACCTATTTGATTTTAGATTTTGTCCCACTAATAAGTGACCTATATCACTAAACAAGGAGATATTTCTAAAATTATCCTTTTAGTTAATTATAAAAAATATAAGAAATATGCATAATTTGATAGGCATGTTTATATTCGTTACGTAGGTGTTTTAAAATGCTTTTCAATGGTATGAAGTTTGCGAACATCCGTGGAGTAGTTTGAGAGATAAATCATTTCTAAATTTCACTAGTTATTATCCATGAGGGTATAATTATAAAAAATGCTTAAAAGTACTATTTTCCTTGCTTGCCTTAAAAATTATGCAAACTTAAACTAGGTCACTTACTAGTGGGACAGAGGGAGTATTTAACACAACATTTGGTCATCAACTCGTTTATTTGGGTAGACCAATTTACAAGGTACAATTCATTCCCAAATATTTAACACAACACTTGATCATCAGCCTTATGTGGAACAAGTGGGTACATCGCGAAGTCCGCTTTAATAAGGAAAGTTGGGAATATCGTCTATGAGACGGTCCTATAAAATAAATTGGGTAATTCAGTAAACAAGATAGTATAATTTCAATGGGTTCTCTATTTCTCAAAGTACTATAAATTATGATGGGTAACTCATTTTTGGGGTCGTATAATTTTAACAAGGTACCTAAGAAGTCTGTAGTATAAAAAAACATTGGGTAAAATGTTTCAAGTTCCAACGGAATAGTATACCGTTGTTAGGAAAACCATCCTAAAATTAACTTTTTTTTATTGATTACTTGGAATGTGCATAAGCTCAAATAAAAATCCCAAATTTCATTGATGTGGGAATACATAAATGGTCATTTAATACCTAAATAAGAGAAGTCATTTAATACCTAAATAAGAGAAAAATTCAATATTACATGGATGTTCCCAGTAGAACGGACAATCCAAAACATGCTCGAATGACATACCGCAGCCTGATCAATATTATATCAGCTCTAACTTATCATTTATATCTATGGGAGTCAAGCCCCAAGAACATGAAAATGAGAAGAGGATTTACCAATGATGGTGTTTGGTGCCTCTAAAAGGCCATGACCACGGGAATGATACCTATAAATGACAACGGAAGTTGATGGAGCTTCCCATGACTCTGAGTATAGTGGGGGGACTATTTGGTGACCCTGAGTAAGATAACTAATTAATAATTCACACCGAGATTCTTGAAGGAAAGCATTATTACAAAATTTTATCCCTGTGGCATACCGCAAGATTACGTCTCTATATCAGGTGATATATGTAAATGCATAAGTTACGACTTACCTCATTCAGCTGGAAGTTTGAATGACAGCGCATTGGTTTTGCCAAATTCTGACCTTACTGAGAAAAGCTTGTTGGCATGTCCATATTCTGACCTATACGTATGAAACACCCAAAACTAGCTATAGATATGAATACAAGTTCAATCAATTGGCCACTCAACTAAACAAATATTCAAATCATACATGGCGATATATATATAGTGAATCATGATCGATAATTATGAGACAAAACTAATCTATTAATAAAAGAAGCATGCTTTGTGAAATCAAATTAATCCACAACCAATAATAAGATTAACTACTCATGTTAATGGAGTTCATAACAAGAAGAAAAATAAAAGTTTCCATGTTTCTAAAACCCTAGAACCAAAGTATAAGAGAAGATAAGATCCTTCTTGTTGCTGTAAAGGTTTTCTTTTATACCACCAAACTAAGCCTTCCAAATCTCGGTTGTATGACATCCAAATCTGCCTAGCCCATGCTCACGCCTAAACTCAGGCCCCAAACAAAGCCCAACAACTTGTTAAGATAGTCAGTTGTGCGAAACTGACAAGCAAATTCCGCCTTTCTACCTTCACCAGGAAATGGCAAACCGACATAATTCACTTCAAACAACAACTTCCCTTGTTCTGCAATCAACAGTAACAGCTCCTGCAATACCAATCACCGGCTTAATACCACCATCCATTACACTATTAGCTACCCTTTACAGTTCCTTGAAGCAGCGCCATTCTATAGCAGCAACACAAACCCATTTCAGTTCCCTGCAACACAGCGCCAGAGTACATCCAAGAAAATGCTTCACTTCAAGCTGCTGCTCACCGAGCACAGCATACTCGAGCCATTCCATTCTTTGCATTTCCAGACAAGCATCTCTTCAATCCTACACCATCTGTAGCTCACTGTAACCTTCACCATCAGTTCATAGCTCAAGTTAAATTCCCAGCTACAGCCACCACATGAACAGCATCTCATCTCCAACTGAGTTCACCAACACAATTCCTTATCTTATATTGCAGCTGTAACATCAACACATTATGAACATCCGCACCATTTCTCGCTCCCTGCAATTCAACTCCCCATAGCCAGCCATCTTGTAACTCCAGCCATAAGACCACAAAGACTTCAGTTCCAACCCCTTTGTTTAACGGCAGCAAACATCATCACAAAACCCATCAATTCGAACCACTCTGTTGCTTTAAACAAATCCCATCTTCTACAGCACTGCCCTATGAACAATGGCAGCAACATCTTACCTGCAACTGCAACCTGATATCCGAGTCTCCAACTGCAGCTGCAACTGAACTTTACTAAAGTATAGAACTGCACCATCATCTCACTACTCCTTTCCTTGCTTAGCCAAATACAGTCACGGCAAAACAGACCCATGCTCTAATCCTGGCAATTCACCACCTGCACAATGCTAGCACATTCCCTGTAGTTCACACTGCCTAGCTATTGCAACATCATCTCCTGTTTGTCTGCAATTCAGTATTACCAACAGCTGCTCAACTCAAACCCTGTCGAGTTCTTCTCATTCTCCAGGTCACTTGCAATTCCAACCTAAGCATACATCTAATGAGCAGTTTCATAATCATCAGCACTAGACCATCCAAGCAAATTTCTTCACTCCAACAGATTCTCATTATAAATGCAACTGCAACAACACCATCAGCATGATCAACTCAACACCAGGCTCATTCCCTACTGCAAACAACTTTGTAGCTTCAGTCCAAGCCAAATTCTCCATTCTTTGTGCGACCAGAATCATAGCCTAAAGTCAGTTCACCCTAGAAATCCTTCCTGCCATGTCCAGAACCAACTCAGACCCATTTCAGTTCATTAAATCTCCATTTGCAATTGTCTCTTGCACAACTCATTGTCCACTGCAATCTCACCAGCTGCGACTTCCAACTGCACCCATTCTGCACTAGCAAACTCCACCAGGCCATACTCCATCTGCTTGCACTGCTTCATAAACTGCACTCTATAGCTCCAATCCAGCTGAACCATTTTCAGGCCATGTCCAGTTCTTGACTCAACAGCTCCACCATACCCATTTCAGCTGCAATGCTTTTACTCGCAGTTCCCTTCAACACAAACCAGCACCATCTCATCTTTAAATGCAACCCCATTTCATCTCCTTGAAGCAGCAAACAATAGCATCATCTCATTCCTGGCAACAATTCAGACCTAACTTAAATATCAAATACGAGATAACCCAATCACCAATTTCTCCAATTCAGTAAGAACTCAGCCATCTTCATCCATTATCATTGCAAATCGATGACAGTAACACAACATCTCAATACCACCACTATTGGCATATTCACATCTTGATTTCAAAACCCTGATTTCTCATTCAAACCCTCTTAGCCAGCAGCACAATCATTTATACCGTAAATTAGAGAAAACCCATCTTCATATTGTTGAAATCAAGCTCAGCCTCCATCTGGTTCATTCAATTTCTTATGAACCCTAACTTTTCAGTCGTCTCAACCACAAGCAGAAAACTCCCATTTAATCTTCAATTCTTCATCTCTTTCTCGCCATGAATCATTGGCAGAAATCATTCTTCCACCTCCCGAGGTTCTTGAATTCGCTCTCTGACCTTCTCAACTCTTCTCTTCTTCTCTCTAATGGAGCCGCCATGGCTTCTCGGTTTCAGGCAGAACAATGATAAGAGAAAAATGATTATTTCTCTGATTTTTAGGTTTGTGTAGGAATGAAAATAGACGCAGGCACCCACTCTCCAGATAAGGGCTACCCATTTCTTATATAGCTTGTCGGTTTTAAAGAACTGACAGCCTATTTTGTTTTCTTGCTCAATTGTCAGTTGCGGGGAACTGACTGCTCATGCGACTTGACCTTTTTTGCTCTTTACGCTCCAAACGGACGTTTTCTCCTTCTTTTGATCCAAAGGACTCCAAAGTACCTAAATACTCAAAAGTAAACATAAGATACATATTTTACAAGAGACATAGCAAAGAAAGCATAAACAATAGATATCAATGTGTTTACAACATCTATCAAATTCCCCCACACTTAGACTATGCTAGTCCTCGAGCAAATCAAACAAAACAAATTCTAAAACATACATACAGCTCCGTGTCGTCGAGTCTACGGTCACACTTAGCACGTATAACAAGCCTTTAAACCCCTAGGTGTCCCTAGTGGACGAGTTATAGTCTCATGAGGGTTTACTAGAGATATACCCACAAAACCTAATTTTCCAACTTACAAGTTCTACGAAATGATAGCATCCAACGCGCTAAGAAGACATAGAGATTCTGCACACTAGTCATAAGAAGTTAGACACATAAATGAACACAATTTCATTCTTAAAAGTTGAGAGAGAAATAACCATCCCTTATCGAAAGAAATTCGGGTTCGGAGTGATCGAAAGTCTCGACTCTGCCCCACAAGAAAGGGTTTTATGAAGTTGCTCTCAATAATAAATAGCTTTTTATGGGTCACACATGTGTCCAGGTAGGAATGAAGAGAGAATCTTGCGACACCTTGAATGGTAGGAAGGCAAAAACCCTCCGAATTGTTTTGAAAACCCATATCTTTTATCATTTTGAAAACCCTTTTTTCTGACGATCTCTAAGAAAGGAAATCAACCACTTAACGAAGGTGGGAATATGCTTACTTATCTCGTTATCCGTTCGACGTGCAGTTAGCACCACTCTCACATCATCCATAGAAACGTCTTCAGTCTTCAATCCTTGTCTTCATCTTCGTCTTCGGTCTTCAACTCTTGATGATGAAATCTTGACAATGTAACTCTTTTCCTTCAATTCCTTGTTGCTTGAAACTTCATTATGAATATTCCTTATTTCCATTGGCTTTATTGAGTGAATACAAAACCAAAAACGAACTAAACAAACCAAAATATGATGCAATGAATATTTTTTTTTCTTTTTTTTTTCTGTAAGATGCAAGATAAAGAAAGTAAATACAAAATGAAAACAAACAAAACAAAATAATAGAACTAATAATGTACCTAACAAAATTTCTCTTGTCTCTTTTTTTTTTTCTTTTCTTATTTCATTTTTTTTTGTAAGACGAGAAAATAAAATACAAATTAACAAATAAAAATAAAGATAAAATAAAAATGCAAGTACAAAGGTCGTGGTGTAAGTACTTTACCGCTCGATTCTTCACAACTTGTATGTCTCGATATCATAAACTTCTTGAACTCATCTTGATAATCTTCACTCTTGTACAATAGTCTTCAACTTGTAAAAATTCTGCTCCTTTCTTGTTGCTATACTTGAATCTGAAATATGCTCATTTCTGTACTGTTGCTTCTAACCTTGAACATTTTCAATTTTCCTTCGAATTTGTGATGCTCCGCTTGTTGATGATGATGGTGTTTCTATGGACCTGTTGGTGTAGAGAGAGATAAAGTGGATGGTGCTAACTGCGAACAAGATTACAAGTGGTATGTAAGTTAGCAATTCGATGTCACCATCATGATTGATAAAATAATACTCAAGAGATCAAAATAGTGCTTCTATTGGTGGGAGGTTGGGTAGCTCACCATTGTACCCGGAGTTTACGTACTGTGACACACACTCTAAAAGCACAA
The DNA here is from genome assembly GCA_023531295.1 of Papaver armeniacum. Lineage (NCBI taxonomy): Eukaryota > Viridiplantae > Streptophyta > Magnoliopsida > Ranunculales > Papaveraceae > Papaver > Papaver armeniacum. Next base: position 177,120 of record JAJJWW010012551.1, read on the forward strand.
ATTTAGACACGTGCAAAGAAGTGAAGGTCGGTGCCTCTCATGATGTAACATTGGTAGTCTCCACTATAGGGGACCACAACTCTAATACCGAATTCAGTATGCACCTTAGTTGCCACTGGCATGGTTAAATCCAACTTTAACTCTCATACAAGTAAGAAACCCGATCACGTTCTCTGTCATCTCTAAGTTCAGTCACTCTTATGAGAATCTTGATGTAATCTTAGCGATATGTATACTATGTGACTCTAAACTAACCACAAGTTGGAGTTTTTATTCACTATTTTATAAAAAAGTTGAAAATTTCATGAAAAATTTACAATGCAAATGCTTAACCACTCCCCCACACTTAAACTTTACATTGTCCTCAATGTAAATTGAGTCATCCAAAGTAAGTCAAGGTGGGAAATCCTACATGATAATGTGACAAGAAATCAGAAAAAACAAATGCAAGACAAGAAAAGGATAAAAACAAGACAAGAAATACTCATCCTATGGGTTGCCTCCCATTTACCGCTTGGTTTAAAGTCGTCAGCCCGACTTGCAAGACGAAATCCCCATACACCAATAATCTGAAAAGTTGGGGATCCTTCCATGTAACCTGTTTTGCAAATAGTAACTTCACACAAATATTAGTACAATAAAGCAAAAGTGAAGCTATAGCCCAATAGAATTTTCCCCCACACTTATTCTTGTCCACACTTGGAAGTGTATAAAGAACATAAAATTCAGGAACTTCTATGGTTTCTTCTTTACAAACTTGCATAGTATGAGAATCAAATGTTTCTAATGGCGGATATCGAGAAATAAAATCATTCAACAATATTCTCGAAGCACATACATTCAAACCAATAAGAGGTAAAGGAGAAAGATTAATAAGCAAAGGGTTAGACAAACCTTGCAATTCTTGTGTTATGGTATCCTCTTCATCCTTACAGAATTCAAGTGAATTACTTACCTCTTGCAAATCGTGGTCCTCTATCAAACCTTGCAAGCATTCTTCGTCCGTTTCTGCCTTAACCAAAGTCTCGACATCAACATCATCATTACAATCATTTTCAAGCTCAATTGGGTCTTCCACAATATTGTTCAAATCGGTTTCATTCTCAACACACTCCTCTTTGTTGTAAGGCACATACTCTTTTGCGGCTCCAAATTTCGCTATAAGGAACTTTTTTAGAACACTCAAAAAAGCATCATCCTCAAGCTCCACCCTTTGAATAGGCTCTTGATCATTATTAAGATCAATGCTTGAGTAATCTACACAAGTGTCAACTTAGTCCTCTTTGTCTTCATCTTAATCCCAAAAAGACTCCGTTGTACACCTTTAGGAAATGTCACTATGAATTGCTTCGACCGATGTATCTTCATAATCATCTTCAATTTCATAATGAACATAAAGTTGGTCGTCACTGAATTTAGTGTTGTTATTCTCAAACTCATCCATTTGAATAGGTGAATGATCATTATTCAGATCAAGAGTCGAGTTAACCACACAATTATCAATGAAAGACCCCAAAGGTTGGCCTTTCTCAACATTAGCATCAATCAAATATTCATCACAAACCACAGGCACATTAGAATAGTTATTGCTTTTAAAGCAAAGTTTTTCCTCATACCTTTCTTCTTTGATTTGATCAATACCTCTTTGTAAGTTAGCAATACCTTCACGAAGTTCTTGGAGTTGCTCTTATGTAGCCTCTTTATCTTTTTGAAACTCTTGTTGTACAAAGTTGGAAAATTTGTCTAGAAAGTCGGAGACTTTTTGTTCACGAGCATAAGAATCCTCCAATCCTTGTGGTTGTTCACACACGTACCCACCATAAGGTTGTTGAGGAAAACCATAAGGTTCCATGGAATATTGGTCATAATCAATGAATTGGTTTTGATTATACCCCTGGAATTGGTAGTTATCGTATTGTTGAGGTTGTTGAAAACCGTATCCATTCATGTAGTATGCTCCTTCCATGAGAAACAACTACCTGAAATAAGATTCTCAAACCAAGGTTAAAAACAAGAAAATAAGAAATGTAAAAAAAATAAAAACAAAACTAAAAACAAAGAATAAGAAACCAAAAACAAGTGACAACCGCTGCCTCCCCGGCAGCGGCGCCAAAATTTGATCGATGTCGTATGCGTCAAAACTAAATTACTTTCTTACTACTTAAAATATAAAATATAACAAGGGTAAGAAAGGATCGTTCCCACAGAAAGGTTTAGGTTGTCGTTTGTTTCGATTTCTTATATAAACAAAGGTAACAAGGGGGTTTTCTGATTTTTATAAACTAAGTTATTTTAAAAACAAATAAAGTAAAGCAAACACGCAAATCAAGATATAAAGATTTCGGTTAAGGATATCGTTTTCATTCACTAACATGTTCTTGTCTTAATAACTAGAATTGATATTTGATGTCTCATTATCAAAGGCCCTAGGATACCTTGATCGCAAGTTTATCCCTCAAATCTCCTCTTGTCATCAATAAACACATTAAAAGATGCGAATATGAATTCTATCTAAGAGAAAAACCTAACACGTAAAAGCACTAACCCTAGATGCATTAAGTTCTATGAAATCAGGCCAGTCAAAGCAATCGAACGTGTAAAAGCACTAATTCGATTTAACAAAGGTCATGGTTCACATATGATTATTAGGATATATCACTACAAGCAATAACCATATTTGTGCTACTTGTATTCAAGATGCATCACTTTTACGTATGAAACACCCAAAACTAGCTATAAATATGAATACAAGTTCAATCAATTGGCCACTCAACTAAACAAATATTCAAATCATACATGGCGATATATATAGTGAATCATGATCGATAATTATGAGACAAAACTAATCTATTAATAAAAGAAGCATGCTTTGTGAAATCAAATTAATCCATAACCAATAATAAGATTAACTACTCAAGCTAATGGAGTTCATAACAAGAAGAAAAATAAAAGTTTCCATGTCTCTAAAACCCTAGAACCAAAGTAGAAGAGAAGATAAGATCCTTCTTGTTGCTGTGAAGGTTTTCTTTTATACTGCCAAACTAAGCCTTCCAAATCTTGGTTGTATGACATCCAAATCTTCCTAGCCCATGCTCACGCCTAAACTCAGGCCCCAAACAAAGCCCAACAACTTGTTAAGCTAGTCAGTTCTGCGAAACTGACAAGCAAATTCAGCCTTTCTACCTTCACCAGGAAATGGCAAACCAGCATAATTCACTTCAAACATCAACTTCCCTTGTTCCGCAATCAACAGTAACAGCTCCTGCAATACCAATCACCGGCTTAATACCACCAGCCATTACACTATTAGCTACCCTTTACAGTTCCTTGAAGCAGCGCCATTCTGTAGCAGCAACACAAACCCATTTCAGTTCCCTGCAACACAGCGCCAGAGTACATCCAAGAAAATTCTTCACTTCCAGCTGCTGCTCACCGAGCACAGCATACTCGAGCAATTACATTCTTTGCATTGCCAGACAAGCATCTCTTCAATCCTGCACCACCTGTAGCTCACTAAGTTATCTTCCCAGTTACATCCACCACATGAACAACATCTCAGCTCCAACTGAGTTCACCAACACAATTCCTTATCTCATATTGCAGCTGCAACATCAGCACATTATGAACATCCGCACCATTTATCGCTCCCTGCAATTCAACTTCCCATAGCCAGCCATCTTGTAACTCCAGCCATAAGATCACAAAGACTTCAGTTCCAACCCCTTTGTTTATTGGCAGCAAACATCATCACAAAACCCATCAATTCGAAAAACTCTGTAGCTTTAAACAAATCCCATCTTCTACAGCACTGCCCTATGAACAATGGCAGCAACATCTCACCTGCAACTGCAACCTGATATCCGAGTCTCCAACTACAGCTGCAACTGAACTTTACTAAAGTATAGAACTGCACCATCATCTCACTCCTTTCCTCGCTTAGCCAAATGCAGTCACGGTAAAACAGACCCATGCTCTAATCCTGGCAATTCACCACCTGCACAATGCTAGCACATTCCCTGTAGTTCACACTGCCTAGCTATTGCAACATCATCTCCTATTTGTCTGCAATTCAATATTACCAACAGCTGCTCAACTCAAACCCTGCCGAGTTATTATCATTCTCCAGGTCACTTGCAATTGCAACCTAAGCATACATCTAATGAGCAGTTTCATAATCATCAGCACTAGACCATCCAAGAAAATTGCTTCACTCCAGCAGATTCTCGTTGCAAATGCAACTGAAACAACACCATCAGCATGGTCAACTCAACACCAGCCTCATTCCCTACTGCAAACAACTCTGTAGCTTCAGACCAAGCCAAATTCTCCATTCCTTGTGCGACCAGAATCATAGCCTAAAGTTAGTTCACCCCAGAAATCCTTCCTGCCATGTCCGGAACCAACTCATACCCATTTTGTTCATTAAATCTCCAATTGTAATTGTCTCTTGCACAACTCACTGTCCACTGCAATCTCACCAGCTGCGACTTCCAACTGCACCCATTCTGCACTTGCAAACTCCACCAGGCCATACTCCATCTGCTTGCACTGCTCCATAAACTGCACTCTATAGCTCCAATCCAGCTGAACCATTTCCAGGCCATGTCCAACTCTTGACTCAACAGCTCCACCATACCCATTTCAGCTGCAATGCTTTTACTCGCAGTTCCCTTCAACACAGACCAGCACCATCTCAGCTTTAAATGCAGCCCCATTTCAGCTCCTTGAAATAGCAAACAATAGCATCATCTCATTCCTGGCAATAATTCAGACCTAACTTAAATATCAAATACGAGATAACCCAATCACCAATTTCTCCAATTCAGTAAGAACTCAGCCATCTTCATTGCAAATAGATGACAGTAACACAACATCTCAATACCGCCATTGTTGGCATATTCACATCTTGATTTCAAAACCCTGATTTCTCATTCAAACCCTCTTAGCCAGCAGCACAATCATTTCTACCGTAAATTAGAAAAAACCCATCTTCATATTGTTGAAATCAAGCTCAGCTTCCATCTGGTTCATTCAATTTCTTATGAACCCTAACTTTCAGTCGTCTCAACCACAAGCAGAAAACTCCCATTTAATCTTCAATTCTTCATCTCTTTCTCACCATGAATCATTGGTAGAAATCATTCTTCCAACTTCTGAGGTTCTTGAATTCGCTCTCTGACCTTCTGAATTCTTCTCTTCTTCTCTCTAATGGAGCCGCCATGGCTTCTCGGTTTCAAGCAAAACAATGATAAGAGAAAAATGAATGTTTCTCCGATAGGTTTTTGTAGGAATGGAAATAGACGCAGGCACCCACTTTCCAGATAAGGGCTACCCATTTCTTATATAGCTTGTCGGTTCTAAAGAACTGACAGCCTATTTTGTTTTCTTGCTCAATTTTCAGTTGCGGGGAACTGACTGCTCATTCTTCGCCTGCGACTTGACCTTTTTTGCTCTTTACGCTCCAAATGGACGTTTTCTCCTTCTTTTGATCCAAATGACTCCAAAGTACCTAAATACTCAAAAGTAAACATAAGATACATATTTTACAAGAGAAATAGCAAAGAAAGCATACACAATAGATAAATATCAAGGTGTTTACAACACCTATCACCCTCGTACACTTTGAACTTTGGAGAGATATAGTCTTCGGGATATGATGTGTTGTAGAAAGTGGTAGTAAAGTTCGTTCAACTCAGACTTGTAAAGACTCGATTTAAGAAAATACTAAAAACAAAGAAAATATATATACAAGGTTTGTCACGATATCGAGAGATTACTGAGACTCAGGATTCCACCAATTCTTACATTCATGTGGTTCAACTAATAGTTCTAGACATTTATAGCTCAAATTTATTGACTCTAATTCACTGCCGAAAGTAGATTTTGAGAGTAGTAATTGTATATCTAAAGCATGAGACATCAAAACATTTAATAAAGCATGACCATCAATTGAAACCACAATCACTCAATAAAAATCATATATCAATTAAAAATCAATGCAATAAGTCATAAAAGAAATAATAGAATTACCACACGCATGAAGAATGGATTCCTCCGTCGTCCCAGTGTTGGGGTTTAGCTCCTCATATCAAAAACACGCTCAAAATAATAACGCATGGCTGAATAGGTGTTTTATTGAAGAAAAATCGAGTTTGTAACAGATATAATTGTTACAAAACTCACTGTTACAAAGAACCCTAACAGAGCTGTTGCAAACTCAAAATAGTTGTTGGAAAATTGTTGGGAAACTGTTGCAAAGCTTTAGAATTTGAAACTATAGGTCACGGTTTCTGCGACTATCTTTAAGTGATGTTCTCTGGTTCTTCTTCTTCCTTCTCTGCAACTTCCCTGGATAATTTTTCCGATCTTCTGTGATGCTCTAAATTCCTCTGTTCGGTCCCCAAACTTCCCCCAAGGTCTCCACACCCCCTTTTGTGAGTCGTTAACACCTTATATATACTTACAGGCTCGATTGATCTCGACTTTTCTTTTACCGGAAGTCCCGGGAATTTTTTTCTCCGGAGCTTCTTTACGCGTCTTGTTTACTTTCCTAACTCTTCCAAAGTTGATTTAGATAGAAATAAGAATAATATCCTCCCCAAAGTCTCCACGTAACTTCTAAAGATAGATTCAAATATTCCCAAAATCTCTTCTCGCTCCTGTTTCCTCTCTGTCTTCTTCTTTTCTTATTTTTCACGGCTTCTGTTACTCAAAATAGGTTTAGTAAAACCTATCTATCCTCCTTAATCGATGAGGATCCAAAAAAATCTCTCCAACACACGATCTAGCTCAGGTTCATCCGAAACAGAGCCCTTGGCTTTTCCGAGAAGATATCTTCCATATATATCGACCTGAAGCTCTAACGCTGACGTGTTTAAACACGTATTGATCCTCCCCTCGAGTTTGCGGATCGAAATCCTCCCTCCTATCCCATAAAACTCGGCTTCCACTGAATCAGATAATCTTCATGCATGCTCGACACATTCCCGCCAAATTTGATTTTCAAAAGCTAGGAGATGGAGTCTGTTAAGTGCATATTTTGCATATATTTAGTGTCGAATCCATGCTAGTATTTGCTATATTTTCTTGCGAATTATTGTATATTACTCTTGTTTTTTCTTATTTATGTTTTGCTAGGTGAATCATCCAAAAGAAGTGAATATGCACTTAATTGTGCAAAGAAAGAAGTTAGCCGCAAGCGGAGAAGGGCCAAAGACCAAAGCTAACGCGTTAGAATCTAGGAGTGCGTGCTATCATCTTGAAGAGGACGAAAAGACGAAGTCAATGGCGAAAGAAATGAGTCATTCTGACATCGTATGAAGATTTCATGGGCATTTGAAGCATGTCAAAGTGTCCAAAGATGTTTTGAGGCACAGAATTTATAAAGGCACCAGTTGAGAATTTACTACGGGCTACACCTTCTTGTTCAACACATTTCCCGACCCGGTTCAGCCGTGCCGGCTCTTCATCAGGATTCGCTACACAGAGAGAGGAGTAACATATGGTTGAGTTATTGATTGCTTCTATGGATAGTTGTAGGAGGTGAACTCGATGGAAGCTGTAGGATTTGATGTATACTATCATTGGTCGTCGAGTTGGTGATGGAACTCGAGCTTGGTATGCTGCTGCCATGATTGATGATGAACTGGTACGGAGTTCAGTTGTCCGTGGATGATGAGGTCGACACTAGCACAATGAATATGGAGACAGAATCAGGGACACAATGTTTGTTGGACGCTGATGAAGTTGAACTCAAGAGGACGACGGGCAGAGTTTGGCAGCATGTATGATGGGCAGTGTCGAAGAAACAAGTTGTTGTGGTATTCTCGAGAGAGTAAGGACGAGCAGATGGGTATTGATGGTAAGTTGGTAACTTTATCGAGCAGAAAGACGGAAGAGATAAAGTAGTGGATTGTTGGAGTCGTGCTGTGATTATCGATAGAAGTCAAGCAGAGTATCGAGAAGTTTTAACGGTGACTGATGGAAAGAATGAAGTTATTGGCTGCTTCGCGAGCCATTCATGGAAGTAGACGATAACTGCTGGTGATCATCATCAGCGATGAGGCATTAATGGTGACCTATTCTCGAGCTCAGTTGAAGAATGAACTGCCATAGACGTAGCTTGGCAGTAATGATGGTGATCGTGCTTAATAAGAAGGAGATGTTTCTGATGGGGTTTCGAATGGCATGGGAATTGAAAATGATTCATGGCGGTGCTTAGATGGAGGAAAGTGAGTCACGGTGTTGCTGCCATAACAGCCATCGTTGGTTGTGACTGGAGTAAGCTGTGGTTGTTGGATCATGGAGTAATGTTGATGAGATACTGCTGTTATACGAGAAAGAAGGAGCTGAGATGGAGTTCGAGTTAAGGGAAAATTCCAGAAGAAAATTATTTTCGTGGAGGGCCTGGTATAAGTGAAGCTAACCAGAAAAGAGTATAAAGTCAGGGAGTTTGATTTTTCACTGACAGATGAGGGTCCGAGGGAAAGAAGCAGTTCAAAACCAAAACTCAGATGTTTTGAGTTTTCACGTAGACACAAGGGAACGCGAGTTCTGACCTGAAAAACAAAAATCCAGGGAAATAAAATACTCACTGATAGAGGAGTATCCGAGGAAACTACGGTCGAGAAGTGAAAATCCAGGGACTTAGAATTTTCACGGACAGTCATGTATCCGTGGGAAATCTGAAGGAATAAGGGGAATGGGCTGTCAGTTCCAGCGAACTGACAAGCCAAAACGTTAATGGACTGGATTCTTTTACAACTTGTGTAAGCCCATTAGCTACTTTATCAATTTCTTTACACGACTGGCGAGTTTTGGCAAGTCGCAACTTATTTCGACCGGGATTTGGCACACGGGCGCAACTACAACTTGGGTACCTATAAAAAGAGAATTTCTAAAATATCTTATAATCTTTTATCAAGTTTTGGAGAGAAGAACACAAGGGAGAAAAGCTAGGGTTTTGGAGCGATTCATCACCGTAACTATTTCTTTTCTATTATATAATATGAAACTCGTGGGTTTTATTAATACCATGAGTAGCTAAACTTCTTAGTGATTGGGGATGAATTCTAAGTTCTAGACATGATTTGAGTTATTATATAAATCTATTTTGAAGTTCTTCACATGATTATTGATTGTTTATACTAATTAGAATATTTATGATTGATTGATAGATTGTTTAGGTGGCCAACTGAATTAATTTGTTGATTCAATCAAATGCTAGTATTGAGTTAGGAGATAAGTAATAGTCGAATGATTCATACAAAAGTAGAGAACACAAGACCTTGCAGAGGGATTCTGTGTAGTGATTGTGTGTATAAACAACACTATAAAGTGGACCTTGAGCTAAGAGTCTAACTATTAGGATCAATCTATAATTCACAAAAGATAAAGCATTCAGATAAATTACACCTTGAGTGAGCTACTACTAGGTGGTTTCGAAGAATAGAATCTGGTATTGGAGAGCTTCCGTACCAAAGTGATTTAAGGAATTTAGGGGATAGCACTGAGCTAGCTGTTATTCCACGGTTGGTAATAATTTGTGATTAATTGTATTAATGGATGAATATAATAACTTGATGACGGTTTAGTAACGAAGAAGGATTCCCTGATCATATTTCTCTCCATTGCTTGCAAACTTTATTATTTTCAATTGCTTTGTTATTTACTTTAAATCAAAAACAAACCCCCATTGTGACACTTTTTGACAACTAAATCTCCCTGCTCTTCGTGGGAACGAACTTGACTTCCATTATATTATTTTCAATTGAGTGGAAATAAGATATTAATTTGATTGCACCTACGACACGCATCAGAGTCCCCATAGCAATTCAGGTGTGCGGATAGTAGTGGGGTGCAAATAGTAACTGAGGTGCCCCTTATCAACTGGGTACCCCTTATCCGTTTGACAGGGTGTAAATAACAAATGTCTTGGGTGCTTTTGTAACTTTCTTCAGGTGCCTTGATCCCTTTTCTGGGGCGTTTTCTCCCAGGGGTCCAAATACCACTTTTCGAGCCAATATCGCCGCGAAAGCTTATTTCTCCAAAAACACCTAGAAAAACATAAAATAATCAAATAAGTACAAAATCGAGCGCTAACATCACACATAATTGAGAACAAAATAGACACATAAATGCGTCTATCAGGATACGAGTATTCTCGAATGTGCACTGGATATGGGCTATTCACACGGCAATGGTTGTCTTGTTTTACCACATGGTAGTTCTGCTCTAAGTATTCGGCGATTTCTTTCTGTGATGTCACTGTTGTCTTGTCACCTTTGGGTCCCTCACCTTTTGTTGCCTCTTCAGGAGTACTTTGTCCTGCTATTACTGCATGTGCTATCCAGCCTTTAAGCTCTTGTCTCCTTTGTGAGCGCTCATTCAATTCTTCCTGCATGTTTTGTAGAGTTGATGATACTGGCTTCGTTAATCGATTTGCCTGTTTGTTATTTTCCTGTGGTGTTGCGACCTCTCTATCCTGGGGTCCATGGCTTACCGATTGCTTGATAACGCCTAGGATTGGTGTTTCTTCCTCGCTATCATCATCTTCCATCGTTACCTCGTCCAGATTAAGAGGTTGATCAGTTGTTTGGTTTCCTACCGCGCCTGAATAAGCGTCTTCTGGGTGTGTCATGATGGGCTAGGCACGAGCCTCCGGGTATGGTCACCAAATGTTGAGGGGTGAATTCGTGTTTAGGTTCTACCCATCCTAGCCACACCAAATGACTTCACAATTCCAAATGTGGTAAGAGAGAGAGTTGCCTTTCCATTGTACCTTGTCCTCCCTTTTATAGGCTTTCCTAAAAGCCCCTCTTTTTATTACATCATGACACATGTCCTAACTCCTCTTATTTACTCTTAATGCCATTTCCTTAATCATGACCTTCTTCTTCTTGATTAATTCCTTCTTCGTCCTTTCCCCGTTATGGGTATTGTCTACTTGGGATTGTGCTTAGCCCCCCAAGTCCCCCTTATTTATTTCAAAATATCCCTTATTCTTAAGGGCACCCCAAGCCCGCTAAGGGATATTTTTTCATGTATCAACAGTAGTCATCCAAGTTCCAGCCAACCTGTTTTGTACATAGTCATCATCATGGATGCAAGAGGGTGATACCCTCATCATGGTCAACCCATCGACCATACATGATAGAGCCACGTAAACTACACTTGGCGACTGAGGCTCAGCATGAAATTCCTTCGCCGTCAGTCAATGACCTCTTCAACACAAGAGAGACGGTCAATCAAGAAGCGTGTAATTTACAAGGGAAAATCAAACTGAAGGTTGGTAGAATCCTTAACCATTATTGTTATTTCCCCTATTTCGAATCACCGTTGCCAGCGTTGCATGCGTTGGGATGTTACAGTAGAAACAGTATTCTTTCCCATGATGAGAAAACACGACTTGCCGACCATCACTATTTGTGTGTCGTCTTCCCATCTGCCATATCGTATCACCTCGGAAGAATGGGAAGAACTCATTTTTTGAAAACAAGGGTTAAGGGCGCCATCACTGGAGTTCTCTCCAGAAGCCGCTTCAACGCTCACTCCAGAAGCCGCTTCAACGCTCTCACCAGAATCCGCTTCAACGATCTCTCCAGAAGCCGCTTCAACGCTCTCTCCCGAAGCCGCTTCAACGTTTTCTCTCTAGAAGCCGCTTCAACGCTCTCACCAGAAGCCGCTTCAACACTCTCTCCCGAAGCCGCTTCAACGTTTTCTCTCTGGAAGCCACTTCAACGCTCTCTCCATAAGCCGCTTCAACGTTCTCTCCCAAAGCCGCTTCAATGTCCTCTTCAGGGGCCGAAGCCGCTTCAACGCCTTAGAAAGCCAAACAGACCAACTGCATCATGTCTGCCACATCGCCGACAAAATCAGAATCGGTGTTTCTAGATTTTCAATTTCCTATGGAAGGGGTGCATGAGCTTCCAAAAGTTTGGATACAATACAGATCTATCAAACACGAATCTGATCAACAAGTGATGAATCCAAAAGATTGCCGTCTTCATCAATTCGTCAACCACCTTACCAACAAATACAATGGAAGTACATCTTTCAGGAGAAAATATGCTCAGAATAATTACACATGGGGACTGCCAGCGAGGGATGCCTTCACGTCCCTCAACTAGGTCATTGGTGATATCAGTATCATCACTGTCAAAGCTTTACGAACCACAGGAATTTCTTAACATGAAGTCGTACACATGCATCAAAGACTCCAAAAGTTTGCCGCAGAGATATTTTCACATATCCGGCCATGCCATCGGATCTAGTACGCATCTACAACTCCTTGCAAAAACGCATTGTATTCCCAAGCCGGATCAAAAAGTACAACTCTAGTAACCAAATAGAAGTGTAATTGGGGACTGCTCATCGCATTCCATTTCGTACAACAATCCAAGATTCAGAAGATGATTCAAAGGATGTCGCTTGGAAAACTTTGAAATCCACTGGAGAGGTTAGATACTCATTCTTCTGGAGTCAGAAACTTATTACACATTCTAGAGAAGATCGATGGTATTGTTGGGTGGCTACATGTGCAAAAGAGAAAACAACACCTACCTTAAGTTCTCCTGGCTCACCTTGCTGCTGATTATAACTATTGAGGATTGCTTTGTTGCCGTTGACGCTCGCTCTACCACCGCTAACAAAGAAAGTCATTCACACCGAGATAAATGTCCAAGTTTGATAAACTGCTCATGGATATTACACCCACAGCTAAAATGTGAAGATAAGATGAACTTACCTTGCCGCTGACGATTAGCACGCTTGTGATCGAGCTGCCGACAGTGACAAAGAGGAGACGGCCGCTGCAGACGAAATCACGGAGCCGGACGAGCAACACAAAATAGAATAGGGTAGATACCCCTTTCATACGAACAAAGTTTCCAAAGTTTGAACAGAAGAAGGATTCCTTCTTGCTCCATGAACGGGAATAGATGGCTGGGCGCACCGCACTCATACCCATAGCTGAGCTAGCAACACGCTACTACTAAAGCCACTGGCCGCGCGATCCCACTGCTGAAGGTCGATTTGGATTTCCCTGGTAATATCTACCTGCTTCGTCTCTCAATTTTATTTTTCGTCTGTCACCATCTAGTGCTTACCCTGCAACAATGTCACTGTTACGTGCTAAGCAAGGGACTTAATATTAATGGTGGTTTTTAGCTTAGGGAGAAAACTGTAAAAGTCTGTCTACCTGACCCGACATCAGAAGTAGTAGACCTTGATACATCTATATTCCGCAGGGAATTTGGAGAATGTATCAGAATTGATGAATGCCTATGTCTCTCTTCATATTATATTGAAACTCAAGCTCCTAGATGAATTGTTCACTAGTATAGAGCCTAATGAGTGTTTAAGCTCCTAGATACGTTAATCACTAATGCCGGAGCCTGCCTGGTATTTTCCTATGCTATGTTGCCAGCCGAACTCTCGATATTGGCATGACATGATGATTAATGTTCACTCGCAGCGGAGTAGCATGAATCTCCCGAAATGTCAATATTGAGACCTGCATGAAAAAACTTGTGTGGGCTACACCACTCTCTGACAAAGAGATCAGCGTGTTTACACACTTTTTAATTAAAAGTTAGCGCGATCGAACGCGTTTAAATTCCTTAAGGAAAATCTAGACTGTCCATATCAGTCTTAAAAAATGATCACGGCCACACGATTTGGCCACACAATTCAATAGGCCTAGCCTACTCCTTGCGGAACTAGACGATCATCACGATGACCACCGGCGGGCCCGCTAATACCCCGACCGGTCGGATTCTATCTAGCACACTCGCAACGTCTTTGAACGCTAACCCTAACATGGGTGATCGCGCTGTTGAAAGATAGCTCAAACGAGCTAAGACCGGCAAAAACGGTCTCAAAAATATCACGACCGTCCAACTTAGCTAGCCTAGTTGGACGGATTAGATCTTCCCTTAAACAACCAAAAGGGTACAGGCGTTATCACCGGCGGCCCAACTACATTCTTGGTCAATCGACTTGCCCGCGACAAACCAGAAACGCGTTGAGTCATGCGCCCAAAGAAGGGTGATCGCACAACTTTTAAAACCCTAATTTGAATAAGCGCGTTATGCAACTGCCGCAAATCAATCGTGTTCGTCCATCTTCGCTTGCTTAGTCGGACGACCTAGATCCAGTTTCAGGCGGCCAATGAGGTGTTGACGCGTTCACTGGCGACCCAGCTCCATACCTTGTTAATCGAACTACACATAGCAATCCAAGAGCGCGTCAAACCTTTTTCCCAAAGTAGGGCGATCACACGCTCTTTAAACCCTAAATTAAGTTAACGACACTATGCAACCGCCGCAAATCATCTTGTCCAACTTCTCTAGCCTAGTTGGATGGTGTAAATTTGTTTTCAGGAGATCAGCAGGGTAGCATTGTAATCACCGGCCTCCCCTCTCCCACAAAGAGCGATCGACCAAGCAGTAGCTCACCCGTAGGGATCCCAAGCGATCACCCAAAGGTAACCGATCACGCTCCTTTTTTCTAAGACGCTCAACTCGCGACTAACTTGAACGAGCTCTAAAACAACGATGTTTTCTGCACATCGATTATTTTTCAGCTGCTTGTTTGAAAGCGATGCTTTATATACATCGATTATAAGCGATGTTATACAAATATTGATTTTACAAATAACTTATTATTTAACCTAAAAGCACTATGTGCTGATTTTAGCGGCGAGTCTCACGACTTGACCCATTCACTCGAGACATCAAACATGTCACAAACTGGGGAATACTCACTGGGGTATTGGTCTGGCAGTTTACAACGTGCGGCGTGCAATGCGCCCATTACGAGAAAGTGTCAGGAAAGACGGACGGTTAACAGTAATGAGAGTAGTGGGTGAAAGTGTGACCAGTCTTCCCTCATAACGGAAACACGATGATCACCACCTTCCGCACAACTCCGCTTCTCCATTACTTAACTTCCTCCACTTCCTATGAAATCAGGGTGCGCTCAATGACTTATATAAAAAGGTTTTCAACCTATTTCAGAACAGACAAGTGTTATCAACACAAGTATCCAGAAACCATACTCTGATACAAGTCATAAAACAACCACACCTTCATAATTCAACATTCTGATCTCAAACACCTTTTTCGCTTCCCTCCCTAAGATCAACCCTTCTCCTTCACCTTGTGGCCGAATTGAATCTGGAACGGACATTTCTTGGTTTAGGCCAGAGTCTTATAGATTGATCACTCGAATCTAAAAGTACTCCCGTGCAGTGCATTTGTTTAGGGTTTGAATTCGTTTCTCAACAACCCACCCCAAATTTACCAAAAATAGCAGAATCAGTTTTTACCCCAAAACAGTTTTGCATTCAATTATGAACGTATATATAAGGATTGTAGAATGATAAAGTGGAACTCAATCTATAGCTGTAAGAACTGTTTCAACCTAAAAAGGTTTAAAGTGTCATCCTAAATAGCTCATAATTAACTCCAAAAGATGAAATCTCAAGAATGCAAGAAATCAAAGAGTATGATTTTTTATTTTTTTTTATGTGCAAGCCAAACATGCTTAAATACTCCCCCACACTTAAACTCAACATTGTCCTCAATGTTAAAAACCGAAAATTCTGATTTCTGACATAACAGCCATGAAAAAATCGAAAACTGTACAAATGGGTGGGTAACTAGGAAAAACATCCTAAACAAAAGTTGTTCGCCTACGTCTTTTCTATGACGTGTCAAAAGGGCACAGTGTTTCGATAAACGGTCTGACTTTTATGGCCTCCGGACTGACAGACATGCAATCTGAAAAAGTTTTATATAAATACCGAAACTCAAATGTCCAGGCCTATCGCTCCAACTTAACAGACTCCGAATTCAGATTTTATTTTTGGAAAAGAAAGGCGAGTTTGTCCTATTTAAAACTTGGGATCAACCACTCAAATCGGACTCTGTATGAAGTCTCGAGAGCTATTTTCATGACAACTGCGCAGTCAGAATTTTCTGACGAGAATTCGTCAAAACTTTCATTATAGATATAGAACTACGTAAAATCTAAGATGGTAATGCAATATATGATATGCAAAACTAAGAAAATCAAAAACAAAAGGGATAGAGATACAAAACTGATGGTTTGCCTCCCATGTAGCGCTTTGTTTAACGTCCTCAGCTTGACTTGGCATTCCAATTATGCTACTCCTCCAGAGGGAGTATCCTGAAGTCTCGTCACTTCTACATTCTCTTTAGAGAATTTTTCATAATAAGGCTTCAATTTATGGCCGTTGACTTTGAAAGTTATTCCAGTCTTCGTACTAGTAATCTCAACTGCACCATAAGGAAAAACATTAGTAACAACATACGGTCCAATCCATCTGGACCTTAGCTTCACAGGAAATAATCGAAGACGAGTATTAAATAAAAGAACTTTTTGGCCCACAACAAAACTCTTTCGAGAAATCATCTTGTCATGAAATTTTTTTGTCTTCTCCTTGTATATACGAGAACTTTCATAAGCATCATTACGTATCTCCTCTAGCTCATTTAGTTGCAACTTCCTTTGTTTCCCCGTATTTTCATAATCCATGTTGCACATCTTTATCGCCCAATATGCCTTGTGTTCAAGTTCAACCGGAAGATGACAAGCTTTGCCATAAACCAAACAATATGGAGACATACCGATCGGTGTTTTGTATGTCATTCTATATGCCCAAAGTGCATCATTAAGCCTATAACTCCAATCTTTCCGTGTAGTGTTTACGGTTTTCTCAAGAATGGATTTAATCTCACGGTTTGAGATTTCGGCTTGCCCACTAGTTTGTGGGTGATACGGCGTACCAACCTTGTGTGTTATGTTGTACTTCTTGAGTAGAGCATGGAAGGATTTCTGAAAATGTGAGCCTCCTTCACTGATAACCACTCTTGGTGTACCATGTCTAGAAAAAATATATTCCTTCACAAACTCACAAACAACTTGAGAATCATTAGTAGGGGTGGCTTTAGCTTCCACCCATTTAGAAACATAATCCACAGCAAGAAGTATATAAAATTTCCCACTAGAATTGACAAAAGTACCCATAAAATCAATTCCTCACACATCAAAAATCTCTACAACAAGAATTGGTGTGAGTGGCATTTGATTTCGAGCACCTAGATTGCCAGTTCGTTGACATCTATCACAAGATTTGCAAAAAATATATGCATCCTCAAATAGGGCAGGCCAATAAAATCCACTTTCAAGTACTTTGAAAGTGGTACGTTTAGAACCAAAGTGACCATCACATGCATAAGTATGACAAAAAGTAAGAATAAATTGAAATTCAAAATTAGGTACGCACCTGCGGATGATTTGATCAGAACCGTATTTCCACAAGTAGGGTTCATCCCACACATACTGCTTGACTATTTTCTTAAGCTTAAGCTTTTGAAAATTAGACATTGTACTAGGTACTTGTCTTGTAACCAAGTAGTTCACTATATCCGCATACCAAGGTGTTGAATCTTCAATTGAGAAAAGTTTTTCGTCTGGAAAACGATCTTGTAAAGGAAGTTCTTCTTCGGAAACAACAAGTCTACTAAGGTGATCAGCAACAATATTTTCAACACCTCTTTTATCCTTTATTTCATAGTCAAATTATTGCAATAATAGAATCCACCGTATCAGTCTTGGCTTAGCTTCTTTCTTGTTTAATAGGTACCTAAGTGTTGTATGATCATAATACACAAAGACTTTTGAACCCACCAAATAGGATCTAAATTTTTCTAGTGCAAACACTATAGCCAAAAAAATTCTTTCTCGGTGGTAGAATAGTTGATTTGTGCATCGTTTAGGGTCCTAGATGCATAATAAATCATATGAGACAGCTTGTATACTCTTTGACCCAAAACGGCTCCAACTGCATAGTCACTTGCATCACACATTAATTCAAATGGCAAACTCCAATCTGGTGACTTGATAATTGGTGCAGTTGTCAACAACTCTTTTAATCTATCAAAAACATCCTTGCACTCCTTGTTGAAGTCAAAAATAACCTCTTTTTGCAATAATTTGCACATAGGCATTGATATTTTGGAGAAATTCTTGATAAACCGCCAGTAAAAACCTGCATGACCAAGAAAGAACGAATTTCCCTCACCGAAGTGGGATATTGTAAGTTTCTTATTAAGTCTATCTTTGCTTTGTCAACTTCGAGCCCTCGAGAGGACACAATGTGACCGAGCACTATGCCATGGTTTACCATAAAGTGACATTTCTCCCAATTTAAAACAAGATTAGTGTCTATGCATCTCTTAAGCACAAGTTCAAGATTTTGTAAACAAATATCAAATGAATCACCATAAACACTAAAATCATCCATAAATACCTCAATGATGCGTTCCACTTAGTCAGAAAAATATACTAACCATACACCTCTGAAAAATGGCAGGCGCATTGCAAAGACCAAACGGCATCCGTCTATAGGCAAATGTACCAAAAAGACAAGTGAAAGAAGTTTTCTCTTGATCTTCTGGTGCAATAACAATCTGATTGTACCCCGAATAACCGTCCAAAAAGCAATAATGTGAGTGTCCCGCTAACCTTTCTAACATCTGATCAATGAAAAGCGAAGGAAAGTGATCCTTTCGGGTTGCGAAATTAAGCTTTCTGTAGTCTATGCATACTCTCCATCCTGTTTGAACTCTTGTAGGAATGAGTTCATCGTCTTGATTTCTAAAAACACTGTCACCTGCTTTCTTAGGTACCACCTGTACCGGACTAACCCATTTGCTGTCAGAAATTAGGTAAATCACCTCCACACTTAAAAATTTGAGGAGCTATTTCTTCACGACCTCCATCATTAGGGGGTTAAGCCTACGCTGAGCATCACGTACAGGCTTAAAATCATCTTCCATTAGGATTCTATGCATGCACATGGATAGACTAATGCCTTTGAAATCAGCAATTGTCCAACCAATAGCCGTTTTGTGCTCTTTCAGAACCCTAAGTAGACGTTCTTCTTGTATTGGGCTGAGGTTCTTTGCAATAATCACCGGAAGTTCTTCTTTATCACCAAAGTTGCGTACTTTAGGTGTTCTGGAAGTGGATTCAATTCTATTTTTGGTGCCTGCACAATAGAAGGTAAAGGAACCTCATTAGTTACGGGGAAAGAAATATAAGAAATATTACCCGGTTTAGCTTCTTGTAGTGCTGTTAAGGCACCACACATCTCAACCATTTCTTTGGCTAATTCAACGTCCAGGTTCGGCTGTCCGTGAACGTCCAAGTAATGTTGTTACGTAACACAACTCCAAGTTCATCTTCACTGTTCAGTTCAAACATTTGTTGTGATAACGAACCAATAACATCAATGGAGAAAGCTGAGTGAACATCACTAGGATAACGCATGGTTTCAAAGATATTGAACCATATGATCTCTTTATCAAATTCCATAGTGAGTGAACCACTATCAACATCAATCTTCGTCTTTGCAGTTTTCATAAACGGTCTCCCAAGAAGTAACGAAATAGATGAACAATTATCTCCATTTTGCATATCCACGACGTAGAAATCAACCGGAAAGATTAACTGATTCACTTGAACTAACACATCCTCCACGACTCCCTTAGGATATATATTGGACTTGTTAGCCAATTGAATAGTAATCTTTGCCTCTTTTAAAGGTCCGAGATTCAAAGAATCATAAACATCGGCTGACATAACACTTATGGATGCTCCCAAATCAAGCAAAGCACTCTCGAATCGTCGGTTACCAATGGTAACGGGAACTGTGAAGCCGCCAGGATCTTCACACTTTGTAGGCATCTTCTTAAGTGACGTAGCTGTAGCACTTTCGCCCACTTGAGTGATCTCATTAGCAATCAACCTATCCTTCTTTGTACACAAATCCTTCAAAACCTTAGCATACCTGGGTACTGTTCTGATGGCCTCAATAAATGGAATGTTGATGTGTGTCTTGCTGAAAATATCCATGATTTCCTTATCTTGAGCTTCTTTCTTGGATTTGGCAAAACGACTAGGAAAAGGAGGTGGTATGGTAAAACTGGGAACCGTGTCCTTAGGTTGGCCGGTTGAGGTTGGATTTTCCTTTGGTATGGTTTCCAAATCCACTTCCTTCTCGATATCGTCACTAGGTACGCGTACGTTTCCCGAATCCATGTTAGAATCTGCTACTTTCCTTCCACTTCTCAAGGTTACTGCATTAACGTGCTCTCTTGGGTTCACGTAAGGTTTTTATGGCAGTTTTCCAGCTTCTTGTGCTTCTAACTTGCCTACAGAAGTTGCTAATTGACTCATATATGTCTCAATATTCTTCATTGCCATATCCTACTTCTGTATGTAAGTTTTAAGCAAATCTTCAAGATTGGGGCCTTGATTTTGAGGTTGTTGAGGTTGCTGGAATTGTTGTTGAAGCCCGTTTTGTCTCATATAAGGATTAGGAGCTGCTGCTTGTTTGTTGGCATAACTGAAATTAGGATGATCTTTCCAACCTGGATTATAAGTATTAGAGTAGGGATCATACCTTGGCCTTTGATTAGGAAATATAGCATTTATTTCGGCATCCTCTTCATATGAAGGAACGACTGCAGATGTTATACGTTGTACCATTTTTTCCATATTACTCATTCGTTGCTCCATGTGTGAAGAATCTCCCATCTCGCTAACTCTTCTAACTGTTGAGGAATCTCGAGTGTAAAATTGTTGAGTGTTTACAGCCATGTTCTCAATCAAACTAGTAGTTTCCTCGATAGTTTTATTAGCCAATGCACCACTGCTAGCCGCATCAATCAAGTGTCTCTCATGTGGTTGTAAACCCTCAAAAAAGTGTGTGCTAATGAGTTGTGGTGGTATTTGATGGTGTGGACAGCTCGCCAACAATCTCTTGTATCTCTCCCAGTATTCATACAAAGATTCTCCAGTAATTTGCACAATGCCACTAATCTCCTTACGAATAGATGCAGCTTTAGAAGCAGGAAAACACTTCTCTAAAAATAGCTTTTTCATTCCATTCCATGTGGTAATACTTCTGGGAGGGAGATAATATAGCCATGATTCTGCTTGGTCCGTTAATGAAAACGGAAAAACTTGTAGAAAAGTTGTATCATCATTATCATCGCTTTTTTTCATACTTCTTACTGTATTCTGAAACTGTTGCAGGTGTCGATTAGGATCTTCACCCGATAGTCCCTTGAACTTCGGAATCCAATGAAAAATATTTGACTTAAGCTCCACTGTGTCATTCAGAGTAATACACAATGGTTGAGAATCCAAACATAAGGATGTTAGATCTCTCAACGTTTTCCTCTTCGGAGGAGGAGGAGGTGGTGCTCCGTCTACCATCTCTTCTGAAGATGGTTCTTGTTGCAACTGCTGACGTGCTTGAAGTACCATTACTTTACGGGTTTGAATTCCGCACCTCAGATAATCCAAATCTTTCGCTGCCAGAGATTAAGTACCTGAAACCAAAATCTAGAAAACAAAAAAAATTAAAAACTAAAAAGAAAATATAAAAACAAGGATAACACTAAAAGAAATAACAACTAAAGCTACCGAATGCTCCCCGGCAGCGGCGCCAAAATTTGATGGGTGTCATAGGCTTAACAAATTAATAATCTTATTTCCACACAATTAACTGGTAATATAATGGAAGCAAGGATTGTTCCCACGAAGAGCAGTGAGTTTTAGTTGTCAAAGTGTCACAAAGTGGGGTTTGTTTTAGATTTGAATAAAGTAAACAAAAACAATTGAAAATATTAAACTGTAAGCAATAGGGAGAGAGATGATCGAGGAATCCTTCTTCGTTTATAAACTATCGATGAGTTAATATATTCATCTATTCGTCATTAATCATATATTATCACCAACAGTAGAATAACAAGTACGCTTAGCTATTCCCAAAATTCCTTAAATCACTGGATAACAGGTACGCTTAGTTACCAGATTCTATTCGTCTGAACCACCTTGAGGTACGCTTACAAGATGTAATTCAATCGAATGCTTTAGGTTTTGTGAATTTAGGTTGATCCTAGTAGTTAGACTCAGTACGCTCGGTCCACTTGCTAAGGTTATGTTTACACGTGGTCGCTTTACAGAATCCCTCTGCAAGGTTTCACGTTTTCTACTTGTGTAAGGAATTATTCAACAATTACGGATATCCTAACCCCCACTAGCAATAGATTAAATCAATAAATATATTCAGTTGGCCACCTAAAAAATCTATCAATTAATCATAAGTATTTTTAATAGTAAACACAAACGATAATCATATGAAGAAATCAAAATAGATTCATATATTAAACCAAATCAAGTTTACAACTTAGAATTCATCCTCAATCAATAGGTGTTTAGCTAATCATGGATGTAGAAGCATCCATGATATACATATAAGAAAAGTTTAGAGATATAGTTACGATCAAAGAACCGCTCCGAAACCCTAGCTTTCAATCCGTGTGTAGTTTCTTCTCCCAAAACCTTACAATTTCATGACCTCTTGATATGATGTGATTTCACATAACCTAATACCTTTTTATAGGTCTACATTTCTTGGCTTTCACGTATTTAGTTCGGTTCAAGAACCCGACCCGAAAACACGAAATAACGATCCCAAACGTGACCTTAGGCCTTCCAAGGTATGCATACCCGTACGCATACTTAAAAAGTCACAGAACCAAAAGTATGCGTACCCGTACGCGTACCTAAAAATCCAGCAGAAATTCACGGAACCAAAGTATGCGCATTCGTACGCATACCTCAAAAGTCTTCGGTATTCGATCAAGAGCTTGTTTTGCCCACAACTTCTTCGTCCGAACTCGGAATGACCTCATTCTTTTTGCATTCTTTTCCTCTTTAAATTCTCTTCAAGATGGGTGATGAGAAATCCTTAATTTGAATGAGTTAAGATCAGTCTTTGGCCCGTCTCTTGATTTTGAGCATCTTTGCTCATTTTCGTCGCACTTCTTCCACTTCTCTTGGACTTGGGCACTTGGATACTTGGAATACTTTTCTTCTTAGCTCTTTTCAGCACTTTGTAGATCCTTTTTGGATGATTCACCTTATAGACACAAATAAGAGAAAACAAGAGTAATAATACGAAAATATGCAAGAATAATAGCTAAAACAAGTATGGAATGAACACTAAAATCATATGAATTATGCACTTATCAGTAGGTAATCTACCTAGGAGCATTATATTGATTCAACAACGAGGTACAGGGTAGCAGAAACATCATATTGGTTCTGAATTAATATTTTGTATAATATGAAACATCTGGGAGGTGTTGCAACAAGCACCAATAGTGTTTTAAAGTTTCACCAGAGTGATTTTTGAATACAGATTCAAAATACTGAGTCGTTCAGTATAAATGTGAAATATATAGAATATTGAAAGCTCAACTAGGTAAGGCTTTATTATTGTCGTGTATATTTGCGATTGAAGAGGTTACATGATCAATCGGAGATGCTTGTAGCGAGAGTCTTATTTCAGTTCTCTTGCGGAATATGAAATACGAATTTTGTACTTCTGATGCTGGGCCAAAGACATATAAATTCCCAACTCAGAAGTAAGCATATCAAAAGTATTTTGAGTCCCAAGGCTAAGTACAAATTATCCAGTTGTAGAATCACATGTTGGAATATATGGAAATATAGGTGCCGAAACTATTTTCATAGTAAACTTTAAACTCCAAGTCAAACATGTAGTTGCTTAAAATCTAACCACCATACCTAAGCAGAGATAAACTCACTTATAAGCTAAAACATAAGTAAAGAGATACTAGAGAAAGAACTTTCACTTCATTGATAGAATCTTCAAGTTGGAGTCCTTAACTTTGAGGCCAAAATACATATTTATAGGCTTGAGAGAATAACTCATCAATGATCTGGTGCTCCTCAAGGGGTACATTAGTAAAGTTATATACATTATAAAGTATTCTTATACTTGGACTTGGGATTAGTTCCTAATAAAAATACTAGCCTTTAGGCTTAAGTGAGCGTATGGAATAAGGTATATACATTGTGCATTTTTTTTCATTACCCAAAAAGGTCATTTGGAGTAAGAATACTAAGCTTATGCCCAACATTGCAGTTTTTCATTAGGAAAATTCACCTCTCTCTGGAATTGAACAGTCGCGTCTTTAATTTCGTTCCTGGTATAAATTTCCATTTATGTCTTTCTCTCTTTGTGCTTTTTTTTTTCTTCTTCCGATTGCTTCACCTATTCCTTATGGAATTCTGTTTCTCTGAATGATAGTTTTTTAATGATGTTCATACTTGTACAAAGGTTACCATCTCATTCGAGAGTCTTCGTAAGATGGCGCAATCGCTTGGAGGTTATTTAGAGACTCGTACTTCTTTTTTTCCTCTATCTTTCTCCATTTTTTCGAAGCTGAAGAATCTTATCCTTTTAATGATTCTTCTTTTTGTTTTTTTAGCAGAGGTTACTGAATCTACTATTGCTTTCATTAGAGCTCGATCTTTTTTGTTGGTTGATTTGGTGGGTCATGCTTTTGACGGATATATTGAGGCCTATATCATGATTAATGAGTTGTGCATGGGTTTTCCTTCTACGGTTATGGGCTCCGGCCCCGGTGTTTTAGTGAATTAAGCCTTTGTTGTCGGTCGTTTGTCTATTGATGGTGATGGTGGTTCTTCGTCATGTTATTAATCTTCTAAGAAGACTCATTCGGGTTGTCAATGGTTTCACGGTGTCCGATGACAATCATCCAACTCACGAGGTGAATGATGATGTAACCTTTGTTCCTACGACTGGTGTCGAGATTACTGGTAATAAAGTTGATCCTCTAGGTGCTCTGTAGTGTACATTTATAGGTACAATATGTTCTCCAGTTTGATACTCTTATTTATTGCTTTCATGTTAGCTGTCATGTCATTACGCTTTGATTTCGTAGATTTTAAGTTCTTTAAGATTTTTGAAGTTAATACAACCAAAGAAGAAGAAAGGACTTTATTCGGGCATGAAAAGGAGAATGTTTGTACCATAATATTTTGCACCAAGTATGGGCTTAATTGAGCCTTACCAAAGTAATTGAAATCGTTCCTCGGTCATACTCGGTTGGGGAGCTTGGAGTGAGGAGCAACAAGTTCGGACTTGGAAATCGCCGAAACTCGGTTTAATACTAGGAATCTATTTATTAATAATTTATATATTGCTTCTCATAAGTCATGATTTTTACCAAATTAAAATTAAAATTTTATACTATATCGTATAATTAAATGTGTAATATTTTTATATTGAACATTTTTACCATGTATTTAGAGGTTTTTCTATTTTATAACTCCCATATGAGGGGTTACGAAAATTTTCTTTATGATTTTAGTGCATTCAAGGCCAACTCGGAAAAATCGTTAACTCGTTTTGCTCAAAAATCTGTCTAAATCGGCCGCCTTAATCGCAAAAAATCGGGAATAGCTTGGAATCGGAAATCGCCTCGGTCATATAGCCTATAGCGATTACTCGGCGAGTAATCGACCTTGGAGAGCGATTTTGACTACACTGAGCCTTACATGCGCTATATACGCAAGCCCATGTGAAGAAACCTAGAAACGGAGGAAAAGCGCAATGGACTGTCCAAATCAGTGCATGGAGAGTCCACATCAGCATTTCCACCAGCGACGGAACCAGGAATTTGCGTCTGGGTGGGCTATTTTTTTTTCTTCGTACACCCAGATTTGCAATCTAAATGCCTCATATTTAAATGTAGTGATAAAAGCGCTGCATGCTGCTTATCATTTTATGTATAGTAAGGTTCAACTCAGTGACAATATTTTAAATTACGAAGACAACATATATAATAAAAATAAATATTATTATCTGAAATACGTCCAAAGGCTGCTCGAATTTTGAATTTTTAAAATATTACTTCTATATCTTTGTATGGTTTTCAAATCAGATCATGAAATTAAAAACCCATACATCAAAACATTTAGATGTCAAATTTTTGTCATTGTTTGTGAAAAGAAAAGAAAAGGGGAAAAATATCATGTAATAGATTTTGATATTTGGGCTAGTTTTTAGTCTACGTACGCATGAACCAAGTTTTAGTAAATATTTGAAAACAACATGGGCTAGATAGATCAGATTGTGATGAATTGGGAGTAAATTTCACCGTTGAATTTAATTTCTAAGCACTAACCGAGACAGAAGTTGACACAAAAGTTTTAAAAAAAAAACGCAACATAACAATGAAAATGGGAAGAAGTCATATGAATATGTCATACTAATGGGCTAATTGAAAATTTTATCTTGGGCTAATCTATAATTATTTAACAATTAGGCTACCCTCAATAAGCTTTTTCATATTTTGGGGGCTGCAGCCTACCTAAAAACTAAAAAGAAAGGCAAGATGAGAAGAAAAAAAGGTTGGAGGGAGTCGACAGAAGACTAGTTTTGTATAGACAGGGAGTTATTAGTGGGTTGTGGGATACGTGGCGTGTGGTGCATGGACCTATTTTGGGCTAACTATAATTTTGACATGGGATTTTTCATTTTTTTCTTACGAATATAGGTTGGCTAAAAAGGAGTTTCTCATATTATTTTTTTTTGGGGATGCAGCCTGGGTAAGCCACCCCCAGTACCGTCCCTGATTTCCACATCAGTAGAGACCACCAATCAGCTTTATCCATGTCAGCATAAAATGCACAGTCAAAAGTCAATCGTGCAGTGACGTCAGCGCCGTTATGGCGCCGTTAATGCAGCAACAAATCAGCCAACGAGGTAGTTACACTGTCATAATGTCGTCAGTTGCGCCGTCAAGTACGTCAGCATGACGTCACAGAGCACCTCCAGCGGATGACGTCGACGATGACACCAACAGTATGACGCAATCACGGTGTCATCATCCATTCATCTTCTCTAGCACCGATCTTCTTCTTTGGCGATAATCACCACTTTCCGCGCAAGCCCGATGGCCATTGCCGGCGGACAAGGTCGGTGGCTGGACAAATCTCCGTCCGACTGTAGTTGGTTTCGTTTCTGTGCGTCGCGGCTAAACAGTTTTTGTCCCCCCTCAGTTATTTCCCCCCCACTATATTGTACTGAAGGTTATTCACACCCCAGCTAAGCCGAGCCTGATCAGCCAAGCTGCCAGCTGAGCCGAGATATTGTCCCGCTGGATATTTCAGCTCGGTTCATTTGGCTTGAGGATTTAATCGCCCATTTCGTGGGCTTCGCCAATTACACCTATTTCTTGTGCTTGGTCACTTGTACCCCTTTTATTAACGAATTCTATTAACGAATTCCATAAAGACTAGTGGAATGTTCCGAAAGTATCCAGAGTACTTGTTGGCCAAGTCGCTTATAGGGGGATAGGGCACTTTCCAAATGACTTGAAGTTTAAGTTAATACATGCCATGCTTATCTCTAAATTAGGATTACATCCTAAACGGAAACATATAAATACATGGGTTCACAATCCTAAAAGGTAGCAATCTTCTCTATACAATATCCTGTGAAAAACTATAGCTAACTTAAGCATCGAAAGGTTTTTTTGTAGGTACCCCCTTCCCAAAAAAAAAAATTTGTTCCTGTGGAGAGAAAGGTTGCAGTTAAATTAACAACTTAATCATCATCAGATCCGTGTTTGAGGTAAAAAATAAATTTACTGTACAAACATTGGCGCCGCACCAAGGGGAGGCTAGAAAAGAGATCGTGTTTTCCCGAATCGAGATTATGGCAACAGTGAAACAAACTGCGAAAGGTCGTTCTGCTAGCAATCCTCGGCATCGCAGGAGATATGAAGCTTAAAGCCACAAGAATCACTTGGTGATTGAACAAGATGAGGTTCAGTAAGCACACGCAGTGCCTACTGAAAACAGACGAAATCGAGATTGTGTTCGTGACAAAACCCCAGATCCAGATAATTGTAGAAGCGAGAAACAACCAATGATCGAGAATGGAGAAAGGATCACTGAGTCCATACCTAACGGAAGAAACCCCCGAGTCCAAGTAAACAAAGAACTTGTATTCGGAATCCCCTCAAGGATGAATGATGATCAACATGATCTACGAGATGTACAAACCGCAACTCCCAGTTCGGAGGCAAAGCTATTGCGCAAACAGTTGAGCGAGATAGAGAAAGAGAACGCTCGCCTGAGATTAGAAGGTGAGAACCAATCTCGATCAAGGACTATTAATCTGAACAGTCAAAATCGATTGACGAATTTTGATAGTTCCCGAAAGGGTCCGTCTGTTTGGGAGTGCCTTGGAAATCGGTTTAATCTGCAAGGTGCTAACCGACCCAGAGAAGTGATCAATCTAGATAGACCAGAGAAAACTCCGTTAGGAAACGACCAGGTGGTTACTGGAGATCTACCAAGACGAAGCCGTGTACGGGCCCGGCGAGCAGCCGCCCGAGCGCGGCCAGCTGCAACTCAACAGAGTATGGTCAGAACCACTGTATATATATCCATATATATTGAATTATGGATATCTTCAGCTCAAAATGCCCCAAGAATGACAAAGATGTGGTTCGAGATCGGTACGATGAGAGTGAATTTTAACATGATTACTACGCTCGTTCAGAGCGCAGCAGAATCAGAATTGAATCTCTGAGATCCTCAAAGAAAAAGAATAATATCTAAAGTTGATATTCTTGAGGATCGGGAACACGAGTAGGAAGACAATACCTATGATGGCGACGTTAATGCGATAATTGATGTTCGTCTTCACAAGATGATCGAGAAAGTAATATCAAAGAAAGAATCCAGAGGGGACAATTTAGACAGAATTCATCGAGCCGCATGAGCTCCTTTCGAAGAAATTATCAAAGAGTTTCGTCCACCAATGAAATTTCAACTCCCTAAGCTGCCAGAGTTTGATGAGAAAGTGGATGATTCAGATCAGCACGTTTTACATTAGGAAACTGTTAGAGCATTGCTAGTTGAACCCACAAGTTTTTCAATCTCAATCTTGTTGTCAATGTTAGTTGAACAAAACTATATCTTGAGTTATGGTATACTAAAGTCAAGTCTCGGACTAGGATTAGAAGTTGGTAGTTGAGTATCAGACTGTAGTTGTAGGAAATCCCACAATACACCCCTCACTATATTTTGTTTAACTAATCCATTCAAAAGATAATAGATGAACAATTATGAATATTTATTAATAACTTTCTTCAATCTTTACACAGGAAAATCGAATTATACTTAAGAACTTACAAATATTTTCTCTCTTTCTCTCTCCTAATGACTTACTCTCCAATCCAAAAAGATCTCTCCCACAACAGATTCACTCACCTCTTTATATAGGGTAATACATAGTGAATGACAGCTAAGCTGTCCTTTATTTTCTGGGAATGTCTCGCGAAGTGTCGCAGCTGTACACGTATTCGTATTCGCGACACTTCTTACCTTTCGCCAGATTTCATATCTTCCTATCGTCATCCAATGCGTCATTCATTATTAATCTTCTGCGACTTCCTCGCAATGTTGTTGTCGGTTGTCTTCGCGAATTGTTGTTGCGGCGATATTATGATCCTACATCTTGCCTCTTCTCATGTCTTCTCTGCGAAGGAGAGAATGTCATGAGAATCAATATTTTTGAACCGCCGCAACTGTTTATTTGTACTTGTCTCAGTTTCATCTTTCCATACGGACTTTATTACAGATATCTACTCCTCCATTCTATTCCTGACACGTTTCTTTCAATCGTTTATTCTTGACCATTCACGTCCCTTCTCACATTAAATGCTCTCGTTTCCCCCGAGGATGTTTCTCTCTATATATATTTTTCATATCTTTCTCTTTTCCTCTTTCGTCTTCTCTCTGCAATTTTTCTTTTATCTTCTTCTTCCGCAAGTTGCGCTTCTATCACTGCAAATCTTCAATCTTTTTTTATCATATCTTAATCTTCGATTCTTTATCCATTCCCATATTGATAATGGCTTCACTTAGTCGTATGTACAAACCCCGCTTTATTGAGATTCAGAAAAAGTTGCAAGATAAAGGTTTCGCTCTTTCTACCATTCCTAATCAAAGATGTTCATCTATACTCACTGCCAAGCTTTTTTCTGATCATCAATGTGATAATCACAATATTATTGTTTCGCTAGGTCAACTTCTCGCAGGACTTCCCATTCCTTTATACGATCCTGAGATGCCACTTTTTTATGAAATCCTTTCTCATCCGAACTTCTCGCGAGCTGTCTATCAACTATGTGGCGATTGTATCCGCCTAATGCTCGAGTTTGCCAGTCGTGGTGCTGGCAAAGGATCTCTATATCCTAACAGTGCCAGAGATCCCGAATATGTAAATTTAGAAATAATCCCTGAGAAATATACTTGTAGAAAACTTTTTGAAAATTATGACGTAATAGGCATGAGAAATAAGAAATCTCATTGGGCGCTCGGTTGAAGAGAAGAGATAACATCCCTGAGGATAAATTGCTCATGCAAGATATCGACTGGCATTCGGGTAAGAACACTACTCCTCGCCACTCTAAAGATGAGAGGTGGTGGGTTGTTCCTTTGCTCTTAAGTGGACCTTACATAGCAGGTTCGCATGTACTCCCTGCAAATCTCGCAGGCTATCATCCTTGGGAATTTAAGTGGCCCAAGAAGGCGGAAGAGGTATGTCCCCACAGTTTGTTATTAGCAATCCCTCTTTCCTCTTGTACTCATTGAGTTTATAAATTTTCCAGATTGTCAAACTGAGAAAAAGTTACAAGGCAAATCCACTAGCAAGCACCTTGGCAATACTTCGATCGCTTACGGATGAAGTAAGAAATATCCTTTTTGTGTTATTTAACAATATTGTTGCCTCTATTTCTTATCTTCATTTGTATGCGAAGGTTGACGCTGAGGAAGCGATAGCTGCGAAAGTTAAAGGCAAAACTAAAGCCAATGCACGCAAGGATAAGTCTTCTGCTCCACCATCTAAGAAGCGAAAAGCTCAGCCTTCCTCTCATCTTAGCTCAAGTTCTGAGTCTTCCGATGAAGATGATAATGATAATGTTTTGGATTCAACTTTCCAAAATGAAGCTCAATCGGCCAATTCTCCTATGGATCAATTGTTCAAAGATCTTCTCGGATTCTCTTCAAGGAATTGGAGATACTCACCGACTTCTATATGCGAGAGCCTCGCCACCGTATGCAATGCTACACTCTTTGGATGGCAATGACTCTTTCAAAGGAGTTTCTAGATCTGTATCCCCTAGCTTCTTAAATGCACTTAATTCGTTGGTATGTTCGACCTCATGTTTCCCTTCCAACTTCATTTTTTAATTTATATCTTAATAGCCTTTTTATCTTTCTTCGCAGGCTGGAAAAACTTCTTTTGTGGTTGCCTCAGATCTTGAGAGGAGGTATAACATTCAATTGAAAAAGAATACCCAATCTTGCACAAGGATCAAAGAATTAGAAGTTGAGTCTGCGAGATATCGCGAAAAGATCCAACAATTGGAGACCGAGTTTTACGCCTTAGAAAGACAAAGTTACCACTCTCCGAATGCTAATCAAGCAACTTTATGGTATAAAATTTTTTTCTCTCTTATTATTCTTATTTTATCAATTTCTGTTGCTACACGACTTATCACTTTCGCAGATGTATATAACCTCTCCGAAGAAGCTATTCTTCTCCATTCATTTCCTGAGCCTATGGATAATGATACTCTTCTCGCTCATCTCAACAACTCTTTAAGTAGTTCGTCGAGCGAGAATTAATACTCTTTCATTAAATGAACTCCAAACCAAGTACCGCCTCTTAGAAATTGAGCACAGATCTAGTTTAAGTACAGCCAACCAGTTTAAACAAATGTACCTCGAGTCTCATGAGGAAACCAAAATTTTAAGGAAGAAAATTAGTGACCATATAGATGACAAAGATCGCATTGCTAATAATGGTGCCCAGGCATTAGCAACATTTCAAAAGTCCCTTCTCGAAGTGCAAATGGAGCGAGATGACTTGCTTCGTCAGAATTCCTTACTTACTGAGCGAGAAAACCAAATTCGTTCACTTCTTATTATAAATAATGATGATGAATTCGCTTGGGCCGCGAAAATCTTAGATAATGCCAGGAATAATTTAGGTGTTGATGTTAGTCTTCATACCGAGCACACTTCCTTGGTTAAAGATATAATATCTGACAAAGAAGGTTATTTATTATACCTTACTGTTTCTTACCCCTGTAATATTGTTGTTGAGTTGTTAACTTATCGTTGTCTACTTGCAGAGTCCGAAAAA
This sequence comes from Papaver armeniacum, assembly GCA_023531295.1. NCBI lineage: Eukaryota > Viridiplantae > Streptophyta > Magnoliopsida > Ranunculales > Papaveraceae > Papaver > Papaver armeniacum. The sequence goes on from JAJJWW010012551.1 coordinate 209,287, forward strand.
AGATTTCAAGCAAGGATTGAAGAACTTGAATACGAGAAAGCACAACTCGCACGAGAATCTCAACCTTCGCGAGAATAGATATTCCAAGTTGAAGAAACAATTTCAAACTACGGTGGCGAATTTTAATAATGATGCCGTTCGTTTTTCGCAATGAGGCCATGGAGTATGTTTGTAAAGATCACAAAATCCCTCTTTGTTCATATCCTTGGCTTTCCGAAGAAGTTCCTGAGAATTTGCCTGTCTCAGACATTTCGATAGTGAGGCCAGCGAAGAAGAAAATTTCAGCGGCGAGAATAATAGAATTGAAGAATCGAGATAGAGGAGAGGAATCGCCAAAGAGATAATTCTTTTTGTTTCTTTCATTTGCACTGTAATATCGTACATTTCTCGTATCTCTTTTTGTAAACTTCTTGGGTTTATTGCTCATAAATTCAATCTTCATTCCCCTTTCTTGGCAGTTTTTCCCTTGTAATATAATTGGCTAACATTATTAATGTATAACCCTTTCATTGGAAGATGGATAACAATATTTCGTCTTTTCCATTCCCATATTTGCCTCTGTTATGCATCTTCATATGAAAGAATGAAATTTCTGAGATTCGCACTTTCTTTTCCTGACCAGGAATGGTGTTTAAATTTATAATTGCGACGAGTTCGCAAGAACTTTTTATTAAAGAAGAGATTTTTTGATCTCGTCTTATCATTTTTGGTGGTCTTCTAAGCTTGACCTTCCTAAGTAAAGGTCTTACTCTGCCACCCCTTATTGCGACAAGATCGCAGGACGTCTTTACACTTGCATGTAAAAACCCATTGACCTTGTCTTATCATTATCCAAGTATTTTTGCCTCTGCAGGATATTTGGCTTGCGACAATATGACAGGCCTAAATTTTCTTGCGAAAGTAAAGCCCCGTAACATTGTCGTCTGGCGACGAAATCGCAGGACGTCCTTACACTTGCATGTAAGGACCCATTGATCTCGTCTTACCCTCGCGTTAGTATTATTGCCTCTGCAGGATCATTGCACAAATATGACAAGCCTAAGTTTCCTTGCGGAAACAAAGCCTCGTGACATTTGCGTCTTTGGCACTTATCAGCTCCCTAATGGAGGGTGCCGCCCTTATCACCTCCCCGGTTGCCCCTTCAAGGAGGCGTACATCGGCCATACAAGGCTAGCTCCTCCCATCCGGTCTTATCAACAACCAGTTGTTTTCGTGACCTCTTATCCCTTATAACTATAGAGTTTATGGTTACAAGGCTGCACCCTAAGTGGAGTTTTCTTCGGGCCGAGTGCGCAAAGCATGCGCCAAGACTTGTCAAGAGTGGTAAGGAAGTTCCATGCTCCCCGCACTCTTGACTCAACCGTGTACCTCGGCGCCTTGATCATACGACTCCTTGAAAGAGACCCTCGGTCGCCCAACCAGGGTATAACCTACATATATAGTTGGGAATCCAAGGTATCTCCTCCGGATAGGCTTTCATGGGCCCCAAATCTGCATGACCCGGGTTCCGGGCGGTGTAACCTTTTCCCGAGCCATGTTAAGAGATACCCCCTTATATGACGCACTTTAGGTCTTACATTTGCCTCTTACGAAATGTAATTCGCGAACTAGGGTGTACGCCATAAAGGTTCGTCCCATTCATTTATTCTTTCATTGTTGTTAAATCATTCAATCATTCATATTTAATTGCTGTCGATATTTAATTTGCGAAGACATCGCACAATGTTGTTCATTCATTTTTGCCTCAGATTCTTGTACAATCTTCTTGTCGAAATTCTCACGTATCATTTCTTCTTAGTCTTGCCTTTGATATACCTTTGTCGATTACTTATCGCGAGACCATTGACTTACTTTTTATGCCTTTTGTTCATTGTACTCTTTGCCTCAGCGTTATCCCAATCCTTGAAGGACTCCTTCCCATCGTAACGTTCGCCTACTTCCATGCATTCATCTGCGGCACTTCTCGATGTTTCTATGGCACTTCGCGATGAACTACAACCAATTATCGTTGCAAAGATCGTAACATTCGCCTATTCTTGCGGCACTTCGCGATGCTTCTTCATTTCTTATCTCTATAGTATCCACCATCGCCTTCTCTTTTCTCTGTTCATCTTTGATATTCTGTTTCCAACCTTTCCTTTTAGCATTTCTCTCTTCACAGCTCTCTCTACGTCAACCTCATAACATTTCGACCTTCCTTCCAATCTCCCTTTATAATTCCAATACCATTTGGATGGGGAAATTTTATGCATTGATGGTATGTTGATGCTACTCCCAAGATTTCGTGCGACCATGGTCGCCCGATTAATGCGTTATAAGGAGATTCCACGTCAACCACGCAAAATAAAATGTCACTGATAATCCTTGTAAAGGTATCCTCATGTGAACCTCTCCTTTAGGTTTGTTATTTTGTGCCGTTAAAACCGTAGATTTTGTACGTTGAAGGAATCAAATTTTCATCCTCTCCACCCATGGTCTTATAAGTATGGTAAAACAGAATATTCACCGAACTACCAGTGTCGATTAGGATTCTATTGATTGCCCAACAATTTTCTGCTTCGTCATCTTCTCCATCAACTGGTCTTGGATTAATGTCTAGTCGCACCACCAACGGGCTATCATGTGCTTCTCTTCCTTTGGGTATCTCGTCTGTGAGAGAAAGAAATAATTTTTAGTTGCCAATCTTTCAATTGCGACTTTCTCTTGAGTTCATCACTTCTTTGTTATGAAAATCTCTTGCATATACTCTACTAAGCACATTATCGTGAAAATCTTCAATTGTACGATATGAATGAACTATAGAGTTGCAAAATAGATTTTTGGCCTTTGTTCCCACTTCTATTACGAATGCTTCTTTTCCCTTTCTTTGAAACTGTTCTTTGCACTTCGATGGTGATGTTGTTAGTACTTGCTTCCCTTTCTCTTCATTTTTTAGAAAATGAGCCAATTTCCCCGATCAATCATTCGAGGATGATTCTCTTTATGTTTCGCAATCATTTGTTAGATGTCCATGAAAGCGATGGTAAGAACAATATTCATGACTTGTCACTTGGTGGTGGTTCACTCCCGCATTCCATGGTGGTGGTACGTCCTCCATTACAAGTATAGCTTCCCAAATTTTCTCAACACTAGCATTTAGTGGTGGCATTCGATCTCTTCCCATACCACTCTGCGATTTCTTGGCCTTCCATGGTTATTCGCCTTTGTCCTCCATAAGTTTCTTGCATATGATCTAATCTCTGAATTTTATTATTGTTGCCGCGGTTGTAGTAGTTCCTTTCTCTATCAAACTCCTCCCGATCTCGGCTTCCCATTGCCACTATTTTCTTTGTCCATCGTCAACTCGTTTTCCGGTTGCCCTTGCGAAGTGGTCGCCACCGAGTTTAAAAATTTTGGTAATAAATTTGTATTCGCAGCGTTTGAACTTGTATTCGCAATCGGGTATGATTCCATTTCATTTTGTCTTTCTTCCAAAGCAATGTATTCTTCTTGAAGTTCTCGCAGCTCGGTCATCGTAATCGTATTTTTAATTTCGAATATTTGAATGTATAACAAACTTGTTGCGACAGAGCATTTACAAATGATAAAATGAGATATCTTTCCTCTACCCTTAGGCCATTTCACCGCACATTGTTCTCCATCTCATTGTCGATGTCTTAAACTCTCGCCAACTCTTTGTTTTAATCCGAATACATCCTCAAGTCCTGGTCGCGTGGAATTGTTACTTATATAAGCTCCCAAGAAAATAGTTTGTAAATGGTTGAATGATGAGATTGTGTTTCTTGGTAATCCTTCAAACCATTTCAAGTGCTTCTCCAATTAAGCTTGATGCGAAGTATTTGCACAATATGGCATCATGATTTTCCCATTGTAACATACATCTCATATAAGCCTTGATGTGTTGTACCGCATGTGGTTGTTCCATCGAAAATGTTGGTTAATGCAGCGATTGCACTTAGGTGGTATTCCTCCCATTTGTACTTCTATCGTGAAAGGAGTCTTCGCAGCTTCTGCGATGGCTTCATCCAACTGTCTTCTTCCTCCTTCCTTCTTACTATTTAACAATTTTCTCATTTCTGCTAGTTCTTTCAAGATTTGCTCATTTTCCTCAGGATTTGACTCTGCTGGTCTTTTTAGCTCTGCCTCTCGCCGCCTGCGTTCATGCCTGTTTTGACCTTCTTGTTCACTATTTTCTTCTCTCCTTTCTCCGCGACTTTCTCCTTCGTCTCTTTCATCAATTCGCACACCATTATATCTATTGTTCTCTCTTTCGGGTTCTCTATCAACTCTCCTCTCGCATCCTTTCGTATTCTCCATTGGTATTTCTATTGACACGATCTTGTGCTCGCCTCCTCTCTCGGTTGTCGTGATTATTTTGCCGGATTGCTTCTTCCAATTCTTGGTTTTCCACTTCTGCTCTTACTCTCTCTCTCTCGCGGGCTAAGCGTGCTTGTTCAAAGATAATGTTTCTCAATGTCGTCCACGATCTCTTTTTGCCTTCTCAATGCTTCTCTTCCATGCAAGTATTGCTCTTCCTTGGCCAATTTGGATCATTTGGCCTCCGAAATCGCCTAGTTCCCCGATTTTCTTCATTACGCTCATCTTGGAAATTCTCGGGATGGGGAATATAACGATCTTCTGCGTCCTCTCTTCTTTCATGATGTTCTGAGCTGAGATTTTGTGCTTCCCGTTGGTTTTCTATCTCTGTAATTTCTGTTGGTAAGGCTCTCCTTCTTTCTTCCCTAGTCGATCTTGTACTCGATCTCGCAGTGCTTCTCGATCTTCTATTGTGCAATCTTATATTTTCCATTCTTAATTCATGATTCTGTCTTGTCAAGTTTGCTCGTTCCTCTGCCTCTAGTCGCCTCTCTTCATGTATCGTTTGTCTCAATGTTTCCAATGCTGTGAGTTCTTCATTTCCTGGATTCATTTCTCCATTCATTCTTTGATCTCCTTCTCCTTGTCCATTGTTTACCAATTGTTGCTCTTCTTCCCTTTCATCCTCAGAATCCGTCCTCCAAGTGTGCACACTTACTCTATCGTAATCCACAGTTTCATTTGCTATCGGTGGAATTAAAGCTTGGACATGATTCTCTTCATCATTCCTCATATTCATCCTTGACGATTCTCCTCTTTCATTTCTCCTTTCTCCAGCAAGTCTTCCGCTTCTTCTCACCGGTTGTTCAAGTACATTTCTTCTTCTAGCCATTTCTCTTTTAGTAAATTTTTTGAAAATTATCTCAAATTTCTTTCTTGTTAATTCTCTTCTTTTAATCTTTGTTTCAAAGCTCTGTTTCTAGCGCCAATATGTAGTTGTTGGGAAATCCCACAATACACCCCTCACTATATTTTGTTTAACTAATCCATTCAAAAGATAATAGATGAACAATTATGAATATTTATTAATAACTTTCTTCAATCTTTACACAGGAAAATCGAATTATACTTAAGAACTTACAAATATTTTCTCTCTTTCTCTCTCCTAATGACTTACTCTCCAATCCAAAAAAGATCTCTCCCACAACAGATTCACTCACCTCTTTATATAGGGTAATACATAGTGAATGACAGCTAAGCTGTCCTTTATTTTCGGGAATGTCTCGCGAAGTGTCGCAGCTGTACACGTATTCGTATTCGCGACACTTCTTACCTTTCGCCAGATTTCATATCTTCCTATCGTCATCCAATGCGTCATTCATTATTAATTTTCTGCGACTTCCTCGCAATGTTGTTGTCGGTTCTCTTCGCGAATTGTTGTTGCGGCGATATTATGATCCTACACAGACATCACTGAATAACCCTCGAAGATTGAAGATCAAATGAAGACATCAATGAGGAATTCATCAACAAAGGTTTGTGGTGATTGATTTCATTTGTAATCTTGTTCAATTCTACCTTTCTAATCTTTCGAAACAAGTGCTCACTTTATGGAACAATTCCTATAACGGTAAACATGCATTTATGTGTGGACTCGGGGATGTTTGAGCCATGACTTTAGTGATTATAACCTTTGTCCCTAGAAAAGTCATTATGTTGTAGTGAATGAGCTTACGAATTTAGCGAGCCAAGAATCACTTAATTTCGAGTTATAACGAAGAAGTTATGAGTGATTTATTAAAGCAACACTTAATCAGTTCATGAATAGGAAACACTCTACGATCTGTTTGTAATGGTTCACGTACTTGAGCGTGAAAACATGACTAGATGCCTTTTTTTGGACAAGTTTTTGATGTTTCCTTATCTAGGCAAGATGGTTATTCTTCCACACACAATTGATTACCATATTAAAGTGTGTGTGATATTTTAAACTCCTTCCTAAGTTAAATTGTAATTTATTTTACAAAAATATAATTTATGCCAAAGTAATTATTTATTTAATTAATTATGCAAGAGTTGGAACTTAGGAAAGAGTCTCAAAATAAGGAGAGTCTTTGTAAAATGAAATATCTCACGAACTTGCTTAGGTTTCAAGCAACCGTTCACTATAAATAAAAGGTTCATGTGAGCTATACAATTCATCCCTTGGAAAATTGGTGTAAGCTTCATAAGGTTATTTTCCAATACTTTTGTTCTTCGTGAACAAAAATGAGACAATAAGACTTTGTTTAGGGGATTACAAAGCACGAGTTGGTGATAATCTTCTTGATAGTTACGTAACTTGTAATATAGGTTAATCCAATAATTCTTGTCCATTCCAAGGTCCGTCTCTTCTGACATAATGCCATTCAAGGATTGTTGATCATAAACCGTAGGTTTGATAGACCTTAGTTCATGATCATATATCGACACTAGTTGTTCGAAATATGGACTAGAAAGAAAACTTCAATTAAGTTGCCTTAATAAGTTTTAACAAGATATCTCTAGATTGATTCTAGTTGTTCTTGTTGTAGAATAATTAGGTTTCTCTTCCAATTTTTGAAGAGTATAATAAACCCAAATCTACAAGTTTGTTTTGATATTACTTTTACATAGTAATTGTTTTTCTCAAAACAAACACAAGATTTCCAAAACCTTGATTCACATAGGGAAATCAAACCGGTATTTTGTGAAAGCAAAATATTAAAAAGTATTAACGGTTTTTTTTGCATCTTCTAAAGAGATAATGTTCTTCTAGAGGATTTTTTAAGTATACCTTCTAAAGAGAATTGGTATTATGCTAGAAGATTTTCTAAAGTGCTTTTGAAGAGAATTGGTATTCTGCCAGAAGATTTTCGAGAGTAGCTTCTAAAGAGACTTGATGTTCTTCTAGAAGATTTACTAGAGGAATTCTTAAAGAGAATTGGTGTTCTGCTAGGAGTTTGGGGTGACAGCTTGTGTTCAAATCTGGACAAGGTCCCGGGTTTTTTGCTATTGTGGTTTCCTCGTGTAGTAGCAGGAACTCCCACACTACACCCCTCACAAGAATTCACACAATCAAGTCATTTTAAGATGAACAATTATATTCTTTATTGATTAAAACTCACAAATGTTACAAGATGGAAAGGAAATAAGCTAAAGAATTTACAACCGCTCTAAACATTCTCTCTCTTGATAACTTGCTCCTCACTCGAAAAAGATCTCCCTTCTCTTAAGCATGTTCGGCTCTTTACATAGTGGTTGACAGCTAAGCTGTCCTTTATTTTCGGATCTGACTTGCAACATTCTCGCGAGTGTACAAATGTTAAATCTCGCAACAATCCTAAATCTCGCTAGGTCTTCACATCTTTCTCGTGTTCAAGCTGTCGTCATCCGTTGCGTCATTTATATTATCCATCTGCGACATTTTCGCAATGTGTCGTTTATGGATTTCGCAAGGGTCTTGATGTTGCGATATTCTGATCCTACATCTTGCCTCTTCTCATGTCTTCTCTGCGAAGGGGAGAATGTCATGAGAACTAATACTTTTAAAATGACGCAACTGTTCATTTTTTCATATTTTTCTGTATTGACATGATTCTGTACTTTTACGCAGAATTTATTACACGTATCTCTTCCTCCATCCATTTCTTGACACGTCTTTTTCAACTGCTTTTTCTCAACCGTTCATGTATACTCTTCGTATTAAATGTGTTTGCATTTTCGAGAAACCTTCTCTCTATATATACTTTCCTTACTCCTCTCTTCTTCTTTTTTACTTTCCTGCTTTCTTTCTTTTTTCTGCAACTTTTCTTCAACATCTCTCCGTAACTTCCATTTCTGCTACTGTAAATCTTTTCCTTTTCACTTCTTTTGATCTTCAGTTTCTCTACATTCCCATACTTGCCTTTGTTATTTGCTTTCAAATGAGAGATTAAGCAAGTTACTTTCGAATAGTGATATGTGTTCATGCCTCAATCTTGCATTTATTCTATCGCTGGATTTTCAGTAATTCAAATGTCCTTGGTTTCGCAAGTAAGGAAACCTTGGTTTCTTCCAAGATTTCCTTTTTTCTTTTTCTCTTGTGTGGTCTTATTTTGCCTTTATAAAGGACATGAGAATTGGGCTTTATTGCAACATCAAAAGGACAGCTTAGCTGTCAACATCAAGACCCTTGCGAAATTCTGCGTAAAAGTACAGAATCATGTCAATACAGAAAAATATGAAAAAATGAACAGTTGCGGCATTTTGAAAGTATTAGTTCTCATGACATTCTCCCCTTCGCAGAGAAGACATGAGAAGAGGCAAGATGTAGGATCAGAATATCGCAACATCAAGACCCTTGCGAAATCCATAAACGACACATTGCGAAAATATCGCAGATGGATAATATAAATGACGCAACGGATGACGACAGCTTGAACACGAGAAAGATGTGAAGACCTAGTGAGATTCAGGAGTGTTGCGAGATTTAACATTTGTACACTCGCGAGAATGTCACAAATCAGATCCGAAAATAAAGGACAGCTTAGCTGTCAACCACTATGTAATGTCCTATATAAAGAGCCGAACATGCTTAAGAGAAGGGAGATCTTTTTCGAGTGAGGAGCAAGTTATCAAGAGAGAGAAAGTTTAGAGCGGTTGTAAATTCTTTAGCTTATTTCCTTTCCATCTTGTAACATTTGTGAGTTTTAATCAATAAAGAATATAATTGTTCATCTTAAAATGACTTGATTGTGTGAATTCTTGTGAGGGGTGTAGTGTGGGATTTCCTGCTACTACATATGCGCTAGAAACAGGGACTTATTGAAGATTAACATTGTGATTTGAAAGAATTTGGAATAATAGGGAAGGAATTTCATATAATTTTCAACAATTCATTAAGATTGAAAAATGGCTAGAAGAAGACATGCATCAAAACAACCAATAACTGTTAGAAGGAGTAGGAGACTTGCTGGAGAAAAGAGAGACGAGATGGGGGAATCTTCAAGAATGAATACAAGGAACAATAGAGAAAATCAAATTCAACCGCCAATTTAACGTACACCACCAATACAAAATAGAGTTGTGGATTATGACAGAGTGAGTGTGCATACTTGGCGGTCAGATTCTGTAGATGAAATGGGAGAAGAGCAGCAATTAGGAGGCAATGGACAAGAGGAGAGAGACCAAGAAGTAATTAGAGGAATAATTCATGAAAATGAAGAGATTGCAGCATTAGAGGCATTGAGGCAAACAATACATGAAGAAAGGCGGTTAGAAGCAGAAGAACGTGCGAATTTGACAAGGCAAAACCATAAATTGAGGATGGAAAATATGAGACTACAAAATAGAAGGTCAAGAAGCACTACAAGATCAAGTTCAAGATCAGTTAGAGAAGAGATAAGACAAAATTTGCCTATAGAAAATGCTAATGAAGAAACTCGAGAGGGAATACAAAATCCAGGCGAAGAACGTCGTGAAGGAAGAGAAATATTGGAAGATCGTTATATTCAGCGTGCTGAAATTCTTCAAAATGGGCAAAATGATAGAATTCAAGGAAATAGACACCGTCAGGGGAGAAATAATCAAGATGGAGAAGAAAATCAAGAAGAAGGAAGGAGAACATTACATGGGAGAGAAATACAAATAAATGAACGAGCAATTGAGGATGAAATTGAAAGACACTATACTGAACAAACACATTTAGCTCGCGAGAGAGAAAGACTAAGAGCATAAGTGGAAGAACAAGAGCTACAAGAGGCAATTCGACAGAATAACCATGATAATAGAGAAAGGAGGCGTGAGCGAAACCGCAATAATGCTAATATCAATGAAGAATATGATAGAGTACAAAGGAGAACTGAAAGGCGGCAAAGAGGAGAAAATGAGAGATATGACGGTGTGCGAATTAATGAAAGAAGTGAAAGAGAATATCGCAGAGAAAGACGAGAGGAAAATGATGAACAAGAAATTCAAAACAGAGATGAACGCAGGAGAAGAGAGGCGGAGTTGAAAAGACCAATGGATCCAAATTCTGGTATAAATGAACAAATTTTGAGAGAGTTAGCGGAAATGAGAGGAATGATAAATAATAAAAGAGGAGGAGGTAAGAGACAATTGGATGAAGCCATAGAGGAAGCTGCGAAAACTCCATTCACACAAGAAGTACAATTAGGAGGAATACCCCCAAAATGCAATTTACCTGCGTTAACCAGCATTTTTGATGGAACAACTTGTGCAGTCCAACACATCAAAGCTTATGTGAGATGTATGCTACAATGGGAGAACCATGATGCAATATTATGTAAGTATTTCGCATCAAGTTTAATAGGAGAGGCGTTAAAATGGTTTGAAGGTTTGCCAAATAATACTATAACATATTTCAACCACTTGCAAGCTATATTTTTAGGAGCATATATAAGTAACAACTTTTCGCGACCTGGCATTGAAGATGTATTTGGGCTGAAGCAAAGAGTTGGCGAAAGTTTGAAGCACCTAACTGTGAGATGGAAGACAATGTGTAGTGATATGGCTGGTCGTGTGGACGAAAGATATCTCATTCTGTCATTCATCAATGCTATGTTCGCAACCAACCTGTTATACATTCAAATTTTCAGAATCAAAAATACAATCACAATGACTGAGTTGCGAGAACTTCAGGAGGAGTATATTGCTCTTGAGGAAAAGCAAAATGAGATGGAATCATACCCCATTGCGAACACAAGTTCAAGAGCAGCGAATGCAAGCTTGTTACCCAAGTTAATAAATACAGTGGCGAGCACCTCGCAAGGTCAAAAAGAGAGGATAATGGGAGATAGTCAGCAAAAGCTAGTAGCTATGGGGAGCCGTGATCAAGAAGAATTTGAGAGAGAGAGAAACTTCTATAGCCATGGTGTAAATAACAAAATCCAAAGACTTGATCAGCCACAAGAAACGTATGGAGGTCATCAGCCACAAGAAACTTATGGAGGTCATCAGCCGCAAGGAACTTATGGAGGTCAGAGGCAAAACTATCACAGAGGGCAGCGAAGTCATAAGATAATATGGGAAGAAATTAAAATGCCACCTTTGAATGCTAGTGTGGAGAAGATATGGGAAGCTATAATCCTAATGGAAAACATACTCGCACCATGGAACATGGGGAGTGAACCACCTCCAAGCTACAGAAGTGATGAATTTTGCTCTTATCATCATTTCCATGGACATACAACAAATGACTGCATAAATATAAAGAGAATCATTCTCAGGATGATAGATCAGGGAAAATTAAATCACTTTATAATAGGACAAACGCAAACTCAAGCATTACCACCTCCTCCAGATATTCACAAGCCAAACACAACAAAAGAAAGAGAAACATTTGTGATTGAAGTTGGCGCAAAGGCAAAGAATCTGTTTTGTAACTCTATCGTACACTCATACAAGACGATTGAAGATTTTCACGATAACACTCTCAGCAGGGTTTTCGCAAGAGATTCCGATGATAGAGAAATAATGAACATTGCGAAGACATCGCCACTGGAAGAATGGCAAAAGCAGACTATCTCTTTTACCGCAGAAGAAGTACCTGAGGGTGGAGAAATGCACTACAACCCATTGGTGGTAAGATTGGAGATCAACCCAAAGCCTAGCGAGGATGAAGATGATGAAGCTGAGAATTCATGGGCAATCAACAGAATTTTGATCGATACTAGAAGTTCCGTGAATATTCTTTTTTATCATACTTATAAAACTATGGGAGGGAAAGATGAAGATCTAATACCTTCAATGTACAAAATCTATGGTTTTAAGTCGCAAATAAACCAAAAGGAGAAGTTCATATGCGAATTCCACTGAAAGGATTATCTTCTGAAATTTTATTCTTTGTAGTTGATGTGGAATCACCATACAACGCACTGATTGGACGACCTTGGTTACATGAGATCTTAGGTGTGGCATCGACTTTTCATCAATGTATCAAGTTCCCTCATCCCACTGGTGTTGGCATCATAAAGGGAGATTGGGTTGAAGGAAAGAAGTGTTATGAAATTGATATAGAATCTTGCGAAGAAAGAGCTGCGAAGAAGAAGAATTGGAAACACAACATCAAAGAAAAACAAAGGGGTGAAAGATTAATGGTAGATATAATAGAACAGAGAGAGGAAGAAATGCTGCGAAACCAATATATGATGAAGATAGGAAGTGGCGAAGGCTTTGCAACAGACAAGAAAATGACAGGAAAATTCAAAAATGCAGAGGAAGAAAGTAGCAGAAATAAGAGACTTAAAGAATGAATGTACTTGTTGACTGTCGAAGAAGAAATTGGGAGGAGGACGAAAAATGTATGATGGGTTTGATCTTTAAAAAAAAAAAAAAAAAAAAAAAAAAAAGAGGTTGCGAAAAGAAGTTGATATGCAGAAGAAGAGAATATATTTTATGAAATATAAAGATATGATTGCGAAATTACAAAAAGATTTATATGCAGAAGAATCAACAAATTAATCTGACAGAGGCGAACCTTCGCGAAATCAAAATTTCGTAAGAGGAAAATGTAAGACCTAAAGTGCGTCATATAAGGGGGTACCTATTGCATGGCTCAGGGAAAAGGTTACACCTCCCCTGGAACCTGAGTCATGGAGAATTGGGGTCAATAAATCCCATCCAGGGGAGATACCTTGGATTTTCAATCTAAGCTTATGACTTAGATTGGACGACCGAGGGTCTCTTCTAAGGAGTCGGCATTTGACCAAGGCGCCAAGGTACACGGTTGAGCCAAGAGTGCCTGGGGCATTTGAAGTGTCTCGGCCATTCTTGGCAAGTCTCGGCATATCTTTGCACTCGGCCCAAAAAAACTCCACTTAGGGTGCGGTCTCGTAACCATAAGCCCTATAGGCAAAAAGGATAAGAGGTCAAAACAATCGGTTGTTGTTAAGACCGGATGGGGGGAGCTATCCTTGTATGGCAGAAGTACGCCTCCTTGAAGGGGAAACCAGGGAGATGATAAGGGTGGCACCCTCCATTAGGGAGCTGATAAGTGTCTTAAGACGCAAATGTCATGAGGCTTTATTTTCGCAAGGAAATTTAGGCTTGTCATATTTTTGCGACAATCCTGAAGAGGCAATACTACAAAAGATAAAGATAAGACGAGATCAATGGGTCAGTACATGAAAATGTAAGGACGTCCTGCGATTTCGTCGCAAGACGGCAATGTCATGGGGCTTTATATTCGCAAGAATTTTTAGGCCTGTCATATTGTCGCAACAAAAATATCCCGCAGAGGCAACAATACTAAAGAAATGATAAGGAAAGATCAATGGGTCATTACATGAAAGTGTAAAGACGTCCGCGATTTTGTCGCAATGACAAGGGGTGGCACATTAAGACCTTTAACTAGGAAGGCAAAATAAGACCACATAAGAGAAAAAGAAAAAATGAAATCTTGGAAGAAACCAAGGTTTCCTTACTTGCGAAACCAAGGACATTTGAATTCTGCGAAAATCCAGCATTAACAGCTGCAAGATTGAGGCATGAACACATATCATTATTCGAAAGTAACTTGCTTAATCTCTCATTTGAAAGCAAATAACAGAGGCAAGTATGGGAATGTAGAGAAACTGAAGATCAAAAGAAGTGAAAAGGAAAAGATTTACAGTAGCAGAAACGGAATTTACGGAGAGATGTTGAAGAAAAGTTGCAGAAAAAAAAAAAAAAAAGGAAAGTAAAAAAGAAGAAGAGAGGAGTAAGGAAAGTATATATAGAGAGAAGGTTTCTCGAAAAGGCAAACACATTTAATACGAAGAGTAGACATGAACGGTTGAGAAAAAGCAGTTGAAAAAGACGTGTCAAGAAATGGATGGAGGAAGAGATACATGTAATAAATTCTGCGTAAAAGTACAAAATCATGTCAATACAGAAAAATATGAAAAAATGAACAGTTGCGGCATTTTGAAAGTATTAGTTCTCATGACATTCTCCCCTTCGCAGAGAAGACATGAGAAGAGGCAAGATGTAGGATCAGAATATCGCAACATCAAGACCCTTGCGAAATCCATAAACGACACATTGCGAAAATATCGCAGATGGATAATATAAATGACGCAACGGATGACGACAGCTTGAACACGAGAAAGATGTGAAGACCTAGCGATATTTAGGAGTGTTGCGAGATTTAACATTTGTACACTCGCGAGAATGTCGCAAGTCAGATCCGAAAATAAAGGACAGCTTAGCTGTCAACCACTATGTAATGTCCTATATAAAGAGCCGAACAGGCTTAAGAGAAGGGAGTTCTTTTTCGAGTGAGGAGCAAGTTATCAAGAGAGAGAAAGTTTAGAGCGGTTGTAAATTCTTTAGCTTATTTCCTTTCCATCTTGTAACATTTGTGAGTTTTAATCAATAAAGAATATAATTGTTCATCTTAAAATGACTTGATTGTGTGAATTCTTGTGAGGGGTGTAGTGTGGGATTTCTCGCTACTACACCTCGTTAACAAACTTTTCCGGTGTCGTGTTATTTCTTTTCCGCATTATATTTTGTTATATAATTAAAATATCACAGGTTGTGCGTTGAATCGATCAATTGGTAAATCCGACCTTTGGTTGTTGATTGAAATTGATTGATACTTGAACATTGGTCTTTGGTACCATTCAATTTAATTTCTCTTGTATTCAATTGGACTCTGATTTCTATTTGCTTGAGTAAGTATTGAATCGAGAAATTGAGATATAACTCTTTGATATACTTTTCTTAAGATTGAGTCGACTATCTAGTTGATTCTCTTGAAATTATATTGGAGTTAGTCCATCTGATTTCTGTGCGAAATATTGGGTGAGGTTGTTGTACCCCGTTTTCAATTGGTATCGGAGCTTGCAAACACGTTTAAAAACCTTATAAGTATGTGTTTGTAGCGATCGACTATATACGGCGATAATATCTCCGACAAACGCGTCGAAACAAAAACTTTGTCTCGATAAAGTATCCCATCAAAGAAGAAAGATTCGTCAAATCTATAGAAGAACCCAGGTGTTCTAACGAAGGCGAGCAGAGACAACGACATGTGTTATTCCGTTTACCCTTCAAAAGAGTCCCATCTCCAGTTAATGAAGGGAAACAATTGAAGAGAGTGAACTAATTGAATCTTGTTAATATCCAAGATGGTAGATTTAATCGGTTGAAAAACAATGTCAATTTTCTTCTGATATAGTAAGAGACTGTGATTCCAAAACGTTGAAGTTGATCTTCACGTATCCTACTTGAGGCAAGCCTTAAAAAGGATGCTTTGGAAATTGAACATCGCTTGAATAAACACTCGATTCAAGGATGTTCCAAAAAGTCCTCTATAACATCTACCTACTACCGCCGACTTAGAGAGTTCTAGTTCGTAGTAAAACGAGAATCCTTCCTATTGGAAAAGATGTGCACAGCCAAACTCCACTAATCAAGGATGTTGCACATCACATGGGAGGAAGAAATCTTCAAACGATGATGTTAAGACAGAACTTTCTAATCACCCTCATGATAAGAAAGTATGTCTCTTTTGTGATTCAAAAGGGCCTGTTAAGCAAAAGAAAAACTCTAGGTTGAATAACAATTCCATTGTTGACTTCCACACACCTTAGATTTAATCCTCAAAGGTGTAAGCGACATTGGTATGTCTAAGCCAATTGGTTTCGATTACTCACCACAGTGTATTCTACCGGAAAGCGGTTCTATGAGTTCTCAAATGTTCGTAAGTATAACGGACGTCTCAACAAAAATCGTCTAGAAGAGATCGGTTGTTT
>JAJJWW010012552.1:0-124977 GCA_023531295.1 Papaver armeniacum
AGATGTTTGTATACAATGAAGAGGATGAACAAACAAAGGAACCGAGAACAACCTGATCAGAACAATAAGGGTATGGAAAATCTAACCTCTGCTGCTGCTGGAATAAGAATTTATGATAGTGATATTGATAGAGAAAATTCCCAAAGAAGAGGCACAAAAAGGAGGAGGATTGATGATGATGATAATTTATTTTCAACAATCAAGTGATGGTTGGAGTTGGAGTTATTGGTGAGAAGAAGTGCTGCATGTGGAACTGGAGGAAATATTGATGAGGCAAGTAGAAGCAACCATGAAGATAGGGTAAATGCAAAAATAAGAAGATTACTTAAAGGTATCTCCAATTACTGATAACAATGGAGTTAGTCAGAAAGAACTGAAACAGAAAAGGAGACAAGATGACTGGTTTAGACTCCTAGGACAGTACTCAGCATCGGAAAGAAAGTTTGATGACTCTTGGGTAATGATCAAGAAAAATGACAGTAACCGTCTAATGAATATGGCTGGGGAATGCCGAAATACCGCTGAGATTGTTACTAATGAAGAAGAAAATGAACTCTGTTGGAGTATCATTGAGGAGGAAGCTGAAAATGGTGTGGGGAAGGAAATGGAGATGGCCAAAGCTGGTATTGGTTCTGATAATGCTCTCCCTGTGCAACATATTATTATTCATGAGGTATTTTACGATAACCAAATATTTAGTTACAAATGCTATTATAACTCAATCATCAACTGCGTTACTTTTGAATGGATAACCAAATGCTATATAGTCATCTTATTTACTAGGTTCTGCTATAGTTTATTTAAACAAAAAAGTTACAGCTGCTTTGGTTTTAAAAAAGTTATCATCTATTCTGCTTTTCATATTTGCTTATTCATGAAATGTACTCTTAATAGTTTATTTCCCTTTTACCAAAAACTGTTTTTCATAAATATGGTCATGGATGATATGAAATATGGGGATGACTTCAAGGTTTTATCCTGGAATCTTCAGGGAATTAGGGCAAACGTGAAACAAGACCATCTGAAACATCTGTGTAAAACACATAAACCAGACATACTCTTCCTTTCAGAAACAAAATTTAAAATACAAACGATAGAGAAAGTGTTTAACAAATTGCAGGTTAAGGATTGGTTTATCATCCCCTCGATTGGAAAATCAGGGGGATTTGCTATTGCGTGGTATCAGGGAGTTTCTGCTAAACTCATATCTTTTAGGGATATTTGGCTTTTGATACTTACATTTTGACCAACTTTAGTGTTTGGTCTAACATTTGTCCAACTTAGTGGTTAGTACCTAGACTTCACGTTGACAACTATTGACTCTGTTAAATATTTACTTCTATTAAGAAACTATTTAATAAATAGATAAAATTTTAGAAAATGAAAAATAAAATAAAATTATTACTCGAGGTTACCATTCTAACCTTCATTTTCATCTTCTTATTCGACCACCACTACTTTCTTCGTTTCTCTTTCTTCCATCACCAATGCAACAACCATCAGAACCACCTTCTTACTTTCTCTGCTTCATTCTTCCCGTCCGTTACCACCGTAACACCACTCCACCTCGATCAGCGCTACCAGTTCGAACAATTAGAAACAATTAGGTTTCAATTCAAAAATGGGGTTTTCGATTTGATTTAGAAAATCAGGTTTTGTTTGTATTATAAATTTGGTTTTCGATTTAGTGATACTGGGTTTCGAATTAATTCAGTAAATTGGAGGTTTGAGTTAGAAATTAGGGTTTGATTCAAAAATTGGGGTTTTGATTTAGTGAAAATAAGGTTTTTGTTGTTGAGAAATAAGAGAACAATTGATACTTTGTCTTGACTGAAGTAGCAAAGCGGATGATGATATTGGTAGCAGCAGTAAGATTAATTTTGATTGCCTTATTCTGAAAATATTTTTGTTAATGGTGGTCGGCGTGTTCTTCAAACAAATCAGGGAGGAAGAAATGAAAATTAAGAAATTTGTATCATGGGTTTAGGTTAAGTTTGAAATGTGATTAAGTTGTTTGATTTGGTTTCCTATTGATACACCATGGTCTGTATTTAGACCCATGATACAAATTTAATCAACTAATTGGATCTTGACAAAAATGGAGTTTACAGCTGGGATTTCTGGTAATGTCTTTGATGGAATCGGTGTTGGAGTTAGCGGTGGTGGTCCAGCAGCGGCGAAGTCTAGATTGGTTAGCTGTGATAAAAATTTCGAGAGAAGATTTTTTCAAAAGAAAAAAAAGTTTAAAATAATGTAAAACTGAAGGCTAGATTGGTAAAATAACTAATTTACATATAGAAATATAAGTCAAAACTAATTTATATATTGAAATCTTAGTCAAACAAAGTCAGTGGTAGTCAACGTGAGGTCCAGATACCAACCACTAAATTGGACAAATGTTAGACCAAACACTAAAGTTGGTCAAAATGTAAGTATCAAAAACCAATTATCCCTATCTTTTATGCATAATGTTTTTAACTTTCATGTCATTAAAGATAACTTAAGTTTTAATATTTCTTTTGTTTATGGTGCTTTAGATAAAAATATAAGAATTAAACAATGGGAATTTATTTCTAGATTTAGTGACCTAAATGAACCCTGGGCCATCATAGGCGATTTGAACTTTATTTTGCATAGGGATGAAAAAGAAGGTGGTAGTGATACAAACTCAAGTAGTCTAGCTTATGCTTATAGTTGCATTCAGAAACTTGGATTAGTGGACTTAAAATTCACTGGCTTACCTTTTACTTGGACGAATAAGAGACTAGGGAAGGAGAACATTCAGGAAAGAATTGATAGGTCTCTAGTTAATCATAAATGGCTAGAGATCTTTCCTAAATCAATTACACAACATCTAACTAGAGTCATGTCTGATCATGCGCCTATTATGCTAGAAACTTTGCCAAATAGGGTGAAAGGAAATAAACCATATAGGTACATGAGATGCTGGCAAGAACATAAAAATTATAAGAGTTTAGTTGAGTAATCCTTAGTTACAAGTAAGAATAGAGAGAGAGATTTTTGTGGCACTATTAAAAAACTAGAGAACGATTTTAGAATCTGGAATAAGAAAGAATTTGGTAATATATTCAGGAATATCACTAGTATACTAAGTGAGATAGAAATAGTGAACAAAGCAGCTCCTAATTATGAATCTAAAAGAAGGCTGGATTATTTACATAATGAACTAGAGTCTTGGTATGCTAAAGAGAAAATATATTGGGGACAACATGTGAAGGAAAAATGGATAAAGGAAAATGATCATAATACGAATTTTTTTCACCAAAACGCTTCTGAGAGGAAAAGAAGGAATAGTATTTATGCTCTTAGAGATAATAGTGGATTGTGGATTGAAGGTCAGGATAACTTAAGTGACCTTATTACAAAACATTTTAAGAATATATATCAAACTAGTGACAAACCAATTGACCCTATATTTGAAAGAATTATAAAACATAAAATTAAACAGGAGGACAATAAAAACCTTTGTAAAATTCCTGATGAGAAAGAAATAAAAGAAGCACTCTTTAGTATGAATTCTTGGGGTGCACCTGGACCTGACGGATTTCCCCCAGGATTCTACCAAGATCACTGGAATGAGTTAAATGAAGGTATAGTTAGTAGGGTTCATCAAGTTTTTAGGAACAAGAGATTTAACCAAAAGGAGAATCATACTTTTATCTCTTTGATTCCAAAAAATAGCACGCCAAGAACACCACAGGACTTTAGACCCATTAGTCTAAGTAATGCCCTTTACAAAATTGTAGCTAAGATTATAACTAATAGAATCAATTTTTACTTAGATAATCTCATTTCACAAAATCAATCGGTCTTCATTCCAAAAAGGCAGATTACGGACAACATAATAGTTGCTCATGAAATCTTACATACCATGAAGACTAGTAAAAGGAAAAATGGCCATATGGCTATGAAATTAGATCTCTCCAAGGCTTTTGATAGGTTGGAGTGGAATTTCATCATTAAGATATTCAGTTGCCTAGGATTTTCTAATGAATTCTGTGATTTACTACATGCCCGCATCACCTCTGTTTCTTATGTTGTGCTAGTCAATGGCCTTCCAGGAGATTCCTTTCATCCCACTATGGGAATTAGACAAGGTGATCCATTATCACCGGCCATCTTTATAATTTGTATGGAGGCTCTGTCAAGCCTGTTAAATTACGAAGAAGAGTTAGGTAAAATATTTGGAATAAAAGTTACAAAAAACTCTCCAGCTGTGTCGCATCTGTTCTTTGCGGATGATTCCTTTATTTTTATCAATGCTAGTATTCAACAAGCTCATAATTTGCTAGATGCTCTTAAAATTTTTAGCGACTCTTCAGGACAGCTCATAAACTACAAAAAATCTGGTATATATTTTAGCAAAAATGTTCAAAATAAACATTGTAAATTGTTTTCTAGGATCTTAAAAGTAGGTAGAATTACTAAAACTGACACCTATTTAGGTACTCCCCTTTTCTTTAATAGATCGAAATCCTTTAATTATCAAAACCTCTTAGACAGAGTCTATAATAGATTACAAGGATGGAAAGCAAAATTCCTTTCCCAAGCAGGCAGAACTTTACTTATAAAATCTGTTACTAGTGCTATGCCTATGTTTCAGATGATGTGCTTTTCTCTACCTAAAAAAACTTTAGATAGAATTGATGCCTTACAAAGGGATTTTTGGTGGAAAAAAACTAAAAACAACAAGGGTATTTATATCAAAGCTTGGGATGTTATGTGCACCAGTAAGGATAGTGGGGGTTTAGGAATTAGAAACCCACATAAATTTAATCTAGCTCTTCTAACTAGATTAGCCTGGAGATTAATCAAATTCCTGGTAAGCTTTGGTCTGTGATTATTAAATGTAAGTACTTTGAGAACACAGACCCCCTAAGTTATAAGAAGAAGAGAGTTAAATCTTGGGTTTAGACTAGTATTTGTAAAGGTCTAGACATTATAAAAGAAAATCATAGCTGGGACATTGGCAATGGAGAAAAAATAAAAACTTGGACCGAGAAATGGATACTAGGAAATGGTATTACAGTTCCTAGAGAAGATTGCCTTCCTGATTTAAACCAAAAGGTCTCTGATCTTATAAATAGTAATGGTACTTGGAATTGGAATAAGATAAATGAGATGTTTGATGATAATACTATTCAGCTGATCAATCTGATAGAACCCAATAATGTTGGTGGCAATGATAACATAAAATGGATAAGTACTCGTGATGGAGAAGTCTCTGTCAAATCTGCGTATAATTACCTGTGTAACAGAAATCATTTAAATGTTAAAGTAGATTGGATAGGTATTTGGAAGCTTAAGGTTATTCCTAGAGTCCAAATGTTCTTATGGAAAGCTTGTAGTGACTGTTTACCTGTTAAAGAAAAGTTAGGAAGACATATACCAATAGATACTCAGTGTGTTCTCTGTAACAACCTAGTGTGTGAAACTACTAATCATCTGTTCTTAAATTGTCATTTTGCTGAAGCTGT
The DNA here is from genome assembly GCA_023531295.1 of Papaver armeniacum. Lineage (NCBI taxonomy): Eukaryota > Viridiplantae > Streptophyta > Magnoliopsida > Ranunculales > Papaveraceae > Papaver > Papaver armeniacum. The sequence goes on from JAJJWW010012552.1 coordinate 5,499, forward strand.
TTGGAGGGGTATGTCTCTCTCTACAGTCTATTATAATGGCAAATCTTTAAACTTTAAAGATTGGTGTGTGCAGTGGCTAAAGGATAAGGATAATAAAGAAATTTATGCTTATGTTCATTGGTTTCTATGGAAATACAGATGTAGAGTGGCTTTTGATGGCATTAAACCAAACCCAGTTGACCTGATAGAAAAGATTAAGACAGGGTTAAAACAATTTATTAACACCAGTAATATTGGTAATGATAAACAAAGGAATAGCCCTAAAAATAGTTGTGACTGCTCTCATCCAAACTATAAATTTGGAAAGGATGGTTATTCTGGTAGTAACCCTCATTATATTATGTTTGATGCAGCCTTTAATAAAACAAATTGGAACTTTGCTTATGCTGCTGTCTTGTTAGAGCGTAATGGAACTATTCTAAATTTTGTAGGAGGGACTGGAAGATGCACAAGTTCAGAAGAAGCAAAATCAAGAGCTTGCCGAGAAGCAACTAGATGGGCAAAAGACGCAGGAGTATACAGAATAACCTTTCTAAATGACAATCTCAATGTTATCAATGGCATGAAGAGGAAAAATTTTGCAGTAAATTGGAGAAGTGAAGCTTTTATACTTAAGGCTTTAGAAAACACCAATTCTTTTGCTTCTTCCTCTTTCTTTTATATCAAAAGGGATTGTAACTATATAGCGGATAGTTTAGCGAAACACTTTCTTAAGCATGGCTTGTCGGAGATAGATTCTAGGAACTGGAGTAAAGATAGGAAGAAGGTTTTCTTTTCAAAAATATGTAATATAAACAACAATGTATTTTCTCTTGCTTAGTGTTATGGAAATTTCCTTTTATCAAAAACAAGAAATATTTATCTTCTTTAAAGATTCTTTTGACTCATACCATTTCAACCGTCATCTTATATAAGCAGTGACAGAGGGAATGAGACAAGTGGATACATGGACCCCACATATTATAAATAGTCTTGAGTTTCTTCGTAAATTCTGCCTTTTCTGGGGATAAATGCGTATGGTAAAACTTACAATCTAGTATTTAAATCTAGTTTTTAAAGGGGGTTAAAGAGCTAAGATGATCTAAGTTAAAACCCATCATTTGTTTAGACCCATATATATATATAATCCTTTTTCCCAAAATATTCTTCAAATCCGTTACGCGTTTGATTTTTATTCGCAAAAATCAACATGTGAGATAGTGTGATTTATCCTTCCTCTTGTTTGTTTGCCTATTTACCACATTTACTAATATAGATTCTATATTTGTGATAATTATTGGTTTGACCAGAGGCATTATAAAAAATGGTCATACAATCTGCTATAGACATAAATGGCTAGAAATTGAAAGATTTTGGAAAAAACACCTTAGTATGAATTTTTAGATCAACACCGTCACCAATAGTCAAGCAATTAACATTTCTAGTGGAATAAAGCAGAAAGGTCACGGTCTTTGTGTTTTGTAAGGGAATGTCTAGTGATGAAGCAGAAAGGTCACGGTCCTTGTGTTTTGTAAGGGCATGTCTAGTAATAAAATCCAAGTTATTCTACGTTCAGAAAAAATGTGGAATGTCATATCTAATGGCTTCCAAGTTGGCATCATCCGTACTTTTACCAAGCCATATTCCAAGGTTCAATGAAATGACTCTCAAAGTTAAAAGGATTGATGCTCAATCTTATGGTTGATATTGTTTACAAATAGGACTGTCCTTTAATTTGTGTCAGTTGATCTCGTGGCCAAAGATAAAACGACAATCCTTTCGATACTGAGCGTCAATCTTGTTCACGTTTTGGAACCTATTTTATATTCCACCATTAGACTTGCATTTCGATGATATATTTCAAATGGTGGGAGGTGACATGTAATTTTTCTTTCCAGATCGATAAAGAAGTTGGTATTGACGAGTTTCAAACTCAAGTCATTAGTATCATCATCGCTCAACGACTTTATCACTGTATTACGATGACATCGGCACTTAGAAAATAAAGTTCTTCCACCGGCCATCAGTCTTGCTCTGAGTACCCATCTCTTCGGATAACAAAATTAAAACTACTGAGATCTAAGTTGCACAAAGCAAACGAGTCTATATCCCTCTTTAACAAGCTAAATTGAAATGTCACGTAAACACTCCAAGTTATCCAAAACCAAACTCAAGTTCACGAGATCCCCCATCACACCTCAAAGTTATCCAGGTGCTCACTGGTTACAGCGGCCCATGGATGCTTCCCTACTAGACTAGTGTCACTGTGTCAGTAGCATGACTAGTGCGCAAATTGGACTCTTTCACTGGGCAAATTGGACTCTTTCACTGGGTACACTACGAACCAGATAACTCATACTTTCGGCAAATCTTTCGGATCCTTATATTTCAAAAGGTCATTTTTGTCATTTAAACAAAACAAAATATTTCTCTCCGTCTCCCTCTCTGTAGTACTTCGAAAGAAGAAAAAAGAAGAGTAGAGAGAGCTAAACAAGCAAGCAATCCCTAGAATCAGTTATTCTCTCCAGAAAATCCCCAAATACATTATCTATAGATTTAGGGTTCAGAATGGTGGATTCATTAACTAAAGGTATGAAATTACTATCCCAACTCATATAATTTGTGTGAATTTAGGGGTCTGAGAATCATTTTCTCGGTCCCCAAATATAATGAGCACCAAATATCTGCACAGTCCATTTTTAGGGTTCACCTTGAATGGAAAAACCAACAAGAATTCATCATTTGGAGGTAAGACAGGAACTAGGTCTTCATCTTTCCCTAAGTATAAATGTGCAAAGCAAGACCATGACAACAAGGGTCATGGTAAAGGGCAAGGACAAGGTCCTTTGTTTTCACATTTTGGTTGGAGAAACTATAAAAACTTTATGTCAGGGGAGAAATTGAGAGATAGGTTGAAAATGAACTGTATAGAAGAACGATTCTCACGAAGTAAAGCTCTAGTTAAATCATTAGTCCCGTTATGGAATGAAGGGTTGGTTTTAATTAGATGTTCTATTTTTGTTGCTGTGATTTCTGCTATTGGAACGTTGGTATGGTATGGTCAGTTAAAAGCTAAGAGTGTAGTTGAAGCCAAGTTATTGCCTTCTGTATGTTTAGTGCTGAGTGAGTATCTTGAACGTAAGGTTGATTTTGGTAAGGTGAAGAGGATTTCACCTTTGGGTATTACATTGGAATCTTGTTCGATTGGACCCCATTATGAAGAGTTCTCCTGTGGTGAAGTGCCTACTATTAAAATTCGTGTTCGTCCATTTGACAGTCTTAGGAAAGGGAAGATTGTGATTGACGCAGTTTTGTCGCGGCCGAATATATTGGTTGTACAGAAGGAAGATTTTACTTGGTTAGGGATCCCCTCGTCAGATGGTGTGTTCATTAGGCACTCTTCAGCTGAAGAAGGGATTGATTATCGGACCAAAACCAGGAGAATTGCTAGAGAGGGAGCCGCTGTTAGTTGGGCCTCTGAAAGGAAAACTGCAGCGGAGGAAGCTGCACAGATGGGGTATATTGTTCTGGAACATGCTTCTGGTTCGTCAGCTGGTGAGGTTTCCAAGGAGGGCGTTGTTCAATTTGATGATATGACAAGCTCGAATTCATTTTTTTGCGTGGATGAACGGTTGCATAGGAGGGATCATAATTCCATGGATCCAGGTGTTGAGTATAGCTTGAAACATGGGGATTTGGAAAAATCACTTGGAGTTGAACTACCTGGGTCGGGGCTCAAATTATGGTCTCGAATCATAGCCGCTCCTTTAAGGCGCAGATTCAAAAGGAAGGGTCGTCAGAAAGATATCTCCAAGGCTTGTTTTTTAGCTAAAAAAAGAAATCTTGAGCATAGTGCTGTAGCTGCAGTTGCGCATTTCCAGGGTATAGATGGTAGGAAATCCAGTGACCCTTCTCAGTTGGGAGGAGCACCTTCATCTGGAAGCAGGGATGCTGTCGAACTTGAAGCAATTGTGTCGAAAGGTGGTGATGCAAGTGATTCAAACAAAAAGACAGCAAATGAGCATGAACCAGTTGTCACGAAGATGGAAAAACATAGCAAGTCAGGAAACTCTGGAATAACTGCTGAGTTTTCTAAACCGAATGGAAAGAACGGTTTATTTAAAAATATGCAGGATGATCATGGTTATGCAAGCAATACTAGTGATACAACAAATAAGGCCCAAACTGATAATCTCAGCTGTACAACTGACCCATCTCTAAGTATTGGAAAACACAGTACATTAAAATCATCTAATGAACATATCCCTGGGAGTAGCACTTCTGCCGAAGCAGAGAAAACACTTAGTTATGATGTAACTGATGGGGTGCCGAGAATATTTGACAATGAGGATAGCCATTTCAACTCCAGAATCAGGTCCGAAGGTTTGCAGAAACTGGGGTCTGTTGAAGAAAGATCCGACGGCCACAACAGATATTCATTCCTGGCTGCAAATTCTGTAAAGCTTGGCCCCTGGGTATTGACAAACCGTTGGGTTCCCATTTGGCCCTTGAGCCTGAAATCAGGATTTCCCTCCTTCTCGAAGGATTTTGGAGAACTGTTATCTAGTTATTTGGGAGGTCAAATGCAGAAGCTGAAGTCATGTGTGAATCTAAAACTTGATGACCTTGTTGCCGAGCTTACTGAAGGAGTAGAAGAGATCCAGCCTGTGGGCATTGAGAAGATGCTTCCAATTACGCTGGATTCTGTCCATTTTTCAGGAGGAACACTAATGCTGCTAGGATATGGGGACCGCGAGCCTAGGTGAGATAACTGCAACTACAAATGTTTCTAGTACAGTCTAGTATTTTTGTTTTTGTTGACTTAGAAAAGTGCCTACGGCTTCAATAATACCAACATGATAACAGCTTGGAGGAGACTCCTGTTGCAATATCTTAGGTTGTGCAGTACTGTTTACTTCAGTTTACATGTTATCTTTGGTGTTAATGCATCCGGCACCATTGGTCCTTAAATTTGGAGCAGCGGGTTATAATGTGTATACCTATTTCTGGATTTTTGGCACCTCTTGGAGGGGTCTTTCTTTTTCTTTTGGATAAGTGAGATATTTTTATTTTTTTTGAAATACACGAAGGTTAAGGATCATAGAATACTTCTGGCTGACCTGGATATGGTCTTTACTTTGATCTATTTAATGTGATCTTCTGATTATATATGTAATAATGATATAACTGCCTATTTATCTAATGTGTGATTTTATACATTCGTTGATAGAGAGATGGAGAATGCCAGCGGACATGTGAAATTTCAGAATCACTATGGTCGTGTGCATGTACAGGTGAGTGGGAACTGTAAGGAGTGGAGATCAGTTACAACATCCGAAGATGGTGGGTCTCTGGCTGTAAACGTGTTTGTTGACACCGTTGAAGATAAATGGCATGTCAATTTGAAGATTGCGGACCTATTTGTTCCGGTAAGGTACTTACTGATGTCTTGGTTTTTTTATCAACTTTCTTGGAAAAAGGTAATTTCTAAGAGGTCGAAGTTGTTGGGTTTTAGTATTAAAGTTCAAAGTTTGCAATGGAATAGATCGTTTGGTGTTAACTTCTAGGTTGTCTATCTATTTGCAGCTTTTTGAAAGACTTTTAGATATTCCAATCACGTGGTCTGAAGGAAGAGCTAGTGGTGAGGTGCTTCTCCAACTTCAATCCAACTCAATTAGTTTCCATAAAAGTTATTTTAAATCTGTATTCCTGTGTGGTCATCGGTGTCATCATGTCACTAATCCAACATTAAGCTAGTGATTATTTGGCTTCTGGAATGTGACTGTGCAGGAATGAATCCTGGTGTTTGTTAGAAATAACAAACCAGGCTAGGTAGGCAATCCTAAAGCTGTTCCCCATGTCTATAATAATTTTTGTTTTCTTTTGTTTTATATTTTGAGGGTTTTTAATTTGAGTGAATACTGGAAAATTAGTTTGATAGCTAGCGCCTTGATTATGCATTCCAAATCAATTTGGCCACCTGAAACAACAACATTAAAATCATTCTAATTATGTGTCCATCACGGAACGCCTGTTCCATCATTACGACGGATGACAATTTTACAAAGAGTTTTAAGGGTGAAATAGGGTAATAAGGTATATAGGCAAAACACTCCAGAAGGGTAGTTGGGGTAAGGTGGAGCAAACCCGAAACACTACTGTGTTAGACTCTTAGTGGTATCAGATCTATGAATTTCTATGTATTTAGATGGTTACCATTAGTGCTTGTGATCTCTTATCTTGTCTACAAGGCTTAGGTGGGTAGTTTGATATGTATATTACTATGGGTACATTTCATCCTTTCAGTGCCATCATTTCTTGAGTTAATGACTTGTATTATGGTAAAAAAAAGTGATAGTGCAAGATGTTGGCAATTTCTGGGACCCAAGTTTTCTTGGATCATAAAATACTTTCTGTAATAAGGGTTGTTTGTTGTCTGACTTAAATGCGTACTGTTTGTTCGACACGGTTTTGTTACTTGAACTTCAGTTGTCCAAAATTTACACAGGTTCACATTTGCATGTCAAGAGGGGAGACTTTTCCCAATATTCATGGTCAGCTTGACGTAAAGGGGCTGGGATTTCAGATTTTCGACGCTCCTTCATGTTTTTCAGTAAGTTCTAACTCTCATTCTATTTTCTTTACCCCCTGGATTTCTATTTTTGAAGCAGTTGATGTTCATATTATATTTGAGCATTTGTTGATGAAAAACTCTATAACAGCGTTGATGTAGGTTGGTGTTCATATAATATTTGAGCATTTGTTGATGAAAAACTGACATTGTTAAAAACTCTATAACAGTGTTGATTTAGATGTCATTTGTGTACTTCATCTGATTCATTTGTTGATGAAAAAAGCATGATTTTGATATGACATTGTTAAAAACTCTATAACAGTGTTGATTTAGATGTCATTTGTGTACTTCATCTGATTCAACCAAAGCATGATTGATATGTATCACGAGTCTTGAATCTCGATGTTCTACAGATGTTAAATGTTATGTTATCACTGCACTGATGAGTCAAACGACTTGTAAAGACCTTGAGATCTACTGAAATGATTCTCAGCTACCTGTGGAGTAAATTTGAGATAAGCTCTGCAAGTTGTATTACATGTCCTCCCTTCTTTTACCTTTCCTATCTGATCCTATGATCAATGGTTCTTCTAAAGATGACGTGTCTTGGCCAACTATTTTCACTTTTTTATGGTGGCCACCTTTGATAGTTGTTCTACTTCCCCTTTTTTATGGTGGCCACCTTTGATAATTGCGCAGTCCCTCTCATCTGTCTTAAGCGTATAGGATACACGAAATATGTACTTCTCCCCCTTCCTCTTAGTCTTTCCCTTTTCTTTTCTCATTGTTTTTTTTTGCAGTTTGAAGTGAGGAATGCATAAATGCTTGTTTTTGTTCATATCTTATCCAAGTAGAGACTTGAATTTTCTTATAAACAACTTTACTTGGTTATGTGCAGGAATTAGCAGCAATTTTATGTTTTCGTGGTCAGCGAATATTTCTACACAATGCTAGGGGTTGGTTTGGCGCTGTTCCTGTGGAAGCTTCTGGAGATTTTGGAATTAATCCTGACGATGGAGAGTTTCATCTAATGTGTCAGGTATTGCTTGTAAACTTTTCATGAGTGTCATATTGGAATCTGAAATTACTGACTTTCTTTTGTTTAAAAGTTGTACAAATGACCCAATTTCCTCTCATGTTCTTAAAGTCCTAATCCTGCCTCTTGGTCTAGAAGCAGGACTTGTGTTCTTAAACTTTCTGAGGATATTTTCTCTCCGAAACTTACAATCTATGGAGAATCATTTCTTCGTTGTATGTTCTTGTCAGAGCAGAGCTCATCTAACATGCAATTTTTTTCCTGTTCTGATTATCAGGTCCCTAGCGTTGAAGTTAATGCTCTTATGAAGACCTTCAAGATGAAGCCTTTGTTGTTTCCGGTATGTTTACCTTTTTCTGGTGCCTGACCTTCTCATGATGATAACTCTGGTCCCTAGATAAGTCACATATACCTGCCAATTGTTTGGTGAATGAACATTTACTACATAAAATTCTAAGCAGACCATCTTCCATTTGCTCGTGCTGATTCTAATATCTTCTGACACTCCTGTACAAATGGTTAAATGCTTGTTATTGGGATACATGTGGATGACCATGTTTCTTGTTGCTACAGTTGCTCGAGAAATTCTTATCATGGGCAGGAGTAACTTTCATTTTGTATGACCCATCGTTCTCTTTATCGTGTAAAGAATTTATAGATACAGCAAGCTGAATGAATTGTCTATTTGTGTACATTTCATTTACCATCATGTTTACTGCAGTTGGCAGGCTCAGTAACTGCGGTCTTTAATTGCCAAGGCCCCTTAGATGCTCCTGTATTTGTGGGGAGTGGGATTGTTTCGAGAAAAACAAACTACTCAGCTCCTGACTTCCCATCATCCGAGGCATCTGAGGCTATGATGAAGAGTAAAGAGGCTGGTGCTGTGGCAGCATTTGACCGTATTCCATTGACATATGTGTCAGCAAATTTCACTTTCAATACAGATAACTGTGTAACTCTCTCTCCCTCTCTCTCTCTCTCTCTCTCTCTCTCTCTCTCTCTCTCCCCAATTTATTATTTTAAATATTCTTATTATCTTGTTACAGGTTGCTGACTTGTACGGAATCAGAGCCACCCTTTTGGATGGTGGTGAAATTAGAGGTGCTGGAAATGCATGGATCTGTCCAGAGGTAATGCCTAATTCTGCTACATGTCGTGGTTCTTTCTTCTATGCTAGGTGTCCTTGAAGTGCCATTGTGTGAAAAGATAATCTCGCTCCCACCCCTCCTTCCCTCCAGTTCAGTACCCTTTCGGCTGACTAAAAGTCAAATTAAGTAATATATATTCCTGATATCTTCATTTGCTCAGGGTGAAGTCGATGACACGGCAATGGATGTGAACTTTTCTGGAAATTTGTCGTTCGATAAAGTTATGCATCGATATCTACCAGGTGAAATTCAGCTGATGCCTCTCAAGATAGGGGAACTAAAAGGAGAAACCAAACTTTCTGGGGCGCTTTTGAGACCGTAAGATTCGCTCTATGTGACAATTTATGATTCATTTAAAGTTATGACGTGACTATCTCTCTCATCCTTTCTCGTATTTTTTCCATTTTAATTTTGGAGGTTTTCTTCAGTTTAACGGGCTTAACATTCTAGACTTGATATACTAGGAGATTTGATATCAAGTGGGCTGCCCCAAAAGCAGAAGGATCCTTCACTGATGCACGTGGGGATATTATTATTTCCCATGAACATATTACTGTCAATTCGTCATCAGTTGCTTTCGACTTATATACGAAAGTTCAAACATCTTACCCCGAAGAAAGCCGGTTAGACAGAAATCCTGATGATTTAAAGAGTGATGTACCCTTGACTATTGAGGGAGTTGAACTGGACTTCCGTATGCGTGGCTTTGAGTTCTTCAGCTTGATGTCCTCTTATACTTTTGATTCTCCAAGGCCTATGAATTTGAAAGCTACTGGAAGGATCAAATTTCAAGGAAAGGTTGTCCCTATCTGTGTTTCTAATACTAAACTGGCAGCAAGTGACGAGAATACAAGCACTCAGATGATGGACGATGCAGAGGAAACTGGTCTTGTTGGGGAGGTTTCCATCTCCGGTATCAAGCTAAATCAGCTGATGATAGCACCTCAATTGGTTGGATCCTTGAGCATATCACATGAAAAGATTAAGGTACGAGTTACGACCATGAAAAATGCATATATGTTACTATATTGCAGATTTTCTTAACGAACCTCTACTTGCTAGTGAGAATTTCTAGTATAGTTTCCACTATCGATTTAGTCAGTCATTTTCTTTTTGCTGGTCAATCTGAGTTAGTAGAGAACTTCCTAATTTAGGACTCACAAAGTTCCTAGCTTGGCAGTTGAGACTTCTATGTAGTGTAAATTTTTGCAATGGCCAACCTAACGACTAGATCACCCTTTGAATATTTCCTCTATACAGTCAGAATTAATTTAACTTAAGAGCTGTATCCTTCACATTAGAGTTGCTTGTATAGACTTTCTTCACGAATCATATCCAACTATTTGTTCAGCATATTTCTTGCGATACTCCACGTTAACCGAAATCTCATTGTCTATTATGTCTGTTTTCTTATTTGCAGTTGGATGCCACAGGGAGGCCTGACGAGAGCTTGGCAGTGGAGATTGTTGGTCCTTTACTCACTACATCTAAGGAAGAGAACTTGCAAAAAGGAACAATGTTGTCCCTTGCTATTCAAAAGGGTCAACTTAAAGCCAATGTCTGCTATCAACCTCAATATTCAGCTAATGTTGAGGTACCTAACTTCATTCTACTATTGGTCTTAGTTTTTTTAGTAGTTTCGGTTATGCTGTTCACTTGTTTCTCACGCTGTAATGTTGTAGGTGAAACATTTACCGCTTGATGAGCTGGAGCTGGCTTCACTAAGAGGAACAATACAAAGGGTGAGAAATAGTTTGTATCTGTAGTTCGTGCTAATATTATTTTTTTTTTCTGCAAGGCACCCTTGTTATTCTCATTTAGTCTGTAGCTTATTAGTTTGAATTCTTAAGAGTTTGCTTTGTTATTTTGTTTTATCCGCCCGTACAAGGGCCTTAAGATTTTGGTATTAGTCTCACATAGGGCCTGGACAGCCTAGTGAATCATGTACAGCCTTAAGATTCTGGTATTAGTCTGGACAGGTGAACAGCCTAAACTTGGTCGTAATCACTTAAGCCTTTTCTTCCATATGGTCAAACAGAAGTCCTAATTTATATATCTCAACATTTCATCCATATCCTTCGTACAGATTCAATGCTGTTCTCACATCAGAAACCCTAATTATTTTCTACTCAACACATACTTGCATATCCTTGAGATAGAAAAAGCTCGATGACCTTTGATGCTGAAATGATTTAAGCAATCATTGTTGTCATAACGGCCACTTATGAAAGACATCTCAGTTTGAGGGTGGATTACAGCTTTAATATACACACAACATATTATACTGCATTTATAAGTATTCTTCCTCTCAATTCGTATGTGTACTGCTGCATATTCGCCAGGGTTAAGGCACCGGAAATAATATGTTAGCATACTTCTGGTTAACAATTGCTGATGCATATTTAAGTAAAAAGGTGTGATATCCGTTCTCTGTGATTGATCACGTCAGGTTGGTAGGTTTTCTCATGCCAAGGAGCCAATGAAGTATAAATTTTTCCAGGGATTGAAATGTTAATCATGCAAGATGGTGTGAAAAAAAAAAAACTGTGCATAATAGAGGTGGAGGATGATCTATATGTTCAAAGAATTAGTTTGTATGTATCTAAAAGATGTGCGGCATTTAAGAAATACTAAGAAATAGCATTTGTTAATAAAGAAGGATGGTATTGTGTTGTGGCTATGATGCTTTTAATCGTACCCGAGGAGAGACACTCCCTGAGGAACAGTCATTTTGAGTTAACGCTCACCAAAAAATTTCTACAGCTTCACACTTTGTAGTCTTTGCATTTTTATACGAGAGCCTATATACCTGGTTTACCAGTACCCTCTTATCAAAGATGATGTTTGACACATTATGAAGGTTACAACTATTCAATCCCTATCCCTTCAAATATTTGGTGTCTGCATGCCTATGTGACATTATTGTTCATCACTAGTCTTTCAAACATGAAATCATAATCATAACGATATTAGCACTGCTCACTTTCAGGCCGAAATCCAGCTTAATTTTCAGAAAAGGAGGGGTCATGGAATGTTATCTGTACTTCGCCCAAAATTTAGTGGTTTACTCGGTGAAGCCCTTGATGTGGCTGCTCGGTGGAGTGGAGATGTTGTGAGTAACTTTATTCTAACTAAAACTATTCTAAGTCTCTTTTGCTGTAAGCAGTTCCAATAATTTAGATAAAAAGCCTGAGCATCACCTTAGTTTTTAGTTTTTTACATTTTTTTCTTGCAAGGTTGGACTGTCGAAATTTATAGACTTGTGTTTGAAAGAATTACCATCTTTAGTGTTTAGCGGATGTTAGGAACACATTTTCAACTTCAAATTGAAATATTTGTGTTTGAAAGAATTACCATCTCAAATCTTTGGACTACTACTTTTTGTGGATGAAAGGAAGTTTTATAAATTAGAAAAAATGGACAAACAAAGTAGTCTGTCGCCATACATACTTGGGCTAGTGTCATTTTGTAAACAGCTGAGAACTCCACTTTTAAGTTTTAACAGACTGTGAGGAGCTTTAAGCGAAAGAGATGATGCGCCTCACCCGTTGGCCACTTCAGCAAGCTTATTACAGGACCTAGAAACAAAAAAAACATTTGTAGGAATGGAACTTAAATAACAGGCTTTTGATTCCACTAAATGTCTTGTCCATTTTTCAATGTGTTTATTGAATTCTTATTTCTTATTTTCTGCTGCTCAGATTACCATTGAAAAGACTGTTTTGGAACAAGCCAATAGTCGATATGAGCTCCAAGGAGAATATGTATTGCCTGGACGGGATCGCCACCCTACTGGAAAGGAGAGAAGTGGCCTGTGGGAAAGGGCTATGGCAGGGCATCTGGGTAGTGTAATATCTTCAATGGGAAGGTGGCGGATGAGACTAGAAGTTCCTGGAGCTGAAGCGTCTGAGATGCTTCCACTTGCCCGACTTCTTTCTCGGAGTACAGACCCTGCTGTTCTCTCTAGATCAAAGGTAGTAATTGGCTTACTTGTGAATGTGCAGACATTATCTTGTCAAGTAATTGTAGTTTTCCTACTTGTGCATTGTGCTATATACACAAATTGGACAGTGAGATTTGAGAACTCAATTTCCTGGAAGCCCTGATGTGATGCTAACAATACCTGCAATACTTGACCAATATTCTCTAGCAAATAAATTTGAATATGCCATCAAAAGGGTTCTATTATTCGTATAACCTGCCGAAGTTTGGTTTGCTTGTTTTCTTCATAACAGTTGGCATAAAACTGTGTGACTCATGCTTAATATGTTCCTTTGAACAAGCCACCTTCCGTTGTCTTGGAACTTCAGTGCTGGGAACTTGAATTTGACTTCATTGACACTTTGCCAAAATATATTGTTTAACCACCTCCCAGTCTTGACTATTTAGAAGGAAGTATTAACTACTTTTGTATAGTTAGCATTCTTTTGGACTTCTTCAATGCATCCTTTGGCCATTAACTCTCATCCCCCAGTGAACCATGTTCCGCTACTGGTGTATACACAAAAATTGAAGTCTCCTATTTTTGGTTTAAGTTACAAGACAATGTAATATTTTATGACACTCGGTTTCTTAGTTTCTCATCTCTTTCTGTTTTCTTTTATATCTAGCTTTTCTTTCTGTTTTCTTTTATATCTAGCTTTTGGACTTGTGAACAACATTCAGTAGTGTTGTTTGCTGTTAGTGGGATTTCCTTCAGGTATAATAAGATTTTATGAACTTTGCTCTGTTGAAATGAATAAGAGTATTCGATTGGTATACCCCTAGCGTAAGGGATACTCTTAAGCTAACTTACCACATACCAGAACATGTACTTTATTCTTTAACCCATACTGCGTATCTGAGCATACACTGGTATAGAATGATATGTTAGAGACCATAACTTGTGGTGTATAATTTCTCTATTTTGGGCTTCTGTTGTGGTTAGTTCTCTCTCTCTCTCTCTCTCTTTAGTCCTGATTCTATTTGTTGTTAAATCAACTGCAGGACTTCTTCATTCGCAATTTGCAGTCGGTGGGATTAAACGCAGGGAGTCTCCGTGACTTGCTTGAGGTACTTTTTAGACCAAAATGCACTCACTGCAGTTTCTGTGTATGTAATGGTTGCTGTGTGCACCTTGCTTTTATATTCTTATCAGCATGGGATATATGTCATGAACATATTGCCTGGGAATATTGTAAATATTAGACATGATAATTTTGTTCAACGAAACCTTTTATTAATCATGGCTTTGCTGTTTGTTCTTTACAATATCTAAGTAGTTCAGTTACTTTTCAGCTTGTACGCATAGATCATGCTCCATTGGATGAGGTTATTCTCGAAGATATAAGCCTTCCAGGCTTGGCTGAATTAAACGGCCATTGGCGTGGTTGTCTTGATGCTAGTGGTGGAGGCAATGGAGACACGATGGTAAGCCTTAAGGGAACCATCCCCATGCGTGTTATACATTCATTTGGTTCAGTTAAAAGAATTCCTTGAGAACTTGATTTCAGAATTTAATATAAGAAATCATTTTCTTTACTTTAGAGGCTGGTGGATATAAGACGCCAGAGTATAGTTTTCATCTTACATAGCAGAAATTGCAATTGGTGAGGTCTGGATAAACGTTAGTCAATAAAGAATGTTCTCATTAAGCTTGACTATCTTAGCTTATTGTGGTCAGACTCGGTAACCAATTTGAATTCTTGTACTCTGAAATCTGTTTAGGAACTGTGGCAGGCTTTCCTATTATATATGTAGACCTATTTTTTCTTTATGAAAGTAGGTGCTTTTCAGTTTCTTCCCTTTCTTTTTAATAAATTACCCGTTGTGTTTGGGACAAGGTTTTGACTTTTGATCATTATCTTCAGGTGTTATAGGTTGTGAGATGTACTTTCTTATTTTCCCAAAAATTTTATTTAAAAAAAAAAAGATTTGAAGGACAACGTTAGGTAAAATCATTGTAGGAAGAAGATGGGTATTCAACTTGTCATGTTTAATCCTCTAAAATTATTGTAGGAAGAAGACGGGTATTCAACTTGTCATGTTTAATCCCCATAATTAATACTTCTTTTCTTAGTTAATGACTTGCCCGTTTTTGGATAAACTGACTAAGACATGTTTTTTTCAGGCTGATTTTGACTTCAGTGGGGAGGATTGGGAATGGGGAACCTACAAAACCCAGAAAGTTTTGGCTGTAGGTGCATACAGCAACAATGATGGTCTTCGCCTTGAGAAAATGTTCATCCAAAGAGATAATGCCACCGTTCATGCTGATGGGACTTTGCTGGGGCCAAAATCAAACCTTCACTTTGCTGTTTTAAATTTCCCCGTCGGTCTGGTCCCTACACTTGTGCAAGTCATTGAATCTTCTGCCACGGATGCCTTACATTCATTGCGGCAACTAATAACACCCATTAAGGGTATATTACATATGGAAGGGGATCTGAGAGGAAGTATTGCGAAACCGGAATGTGATGTTCAAGTGAGATTACTTGATGGTGCTATTGGGGGCATTGATCTTGGAAGAGCTGAAGTCGTTGCTTCCCTAACCTCAACCAGTCGTTTTCTCTTCAAAGCCAACATTGAACCTGTTATCCAAAGCGGTCACGTTCATGTCCAAGGAAGTATCCCGATAACTTCTATCCAAAATAACATGTTAGAGGAAGAAGATAAAGAAATTGATAAAGGAGCAATATGGACACCAGGATGGGCAAAGGAGAAAGAGTCGGTTGATGAAATTAGTGAAAAAAAATCATCAGAAGGTTGGGATATTCAGTTAGCTGAAAGTCTTAAAGGGTTAAACTGGAACATATTAGATGCAGGAGAAGTTAGGGTTGATGCAGATATTAAGGATGGGGGTATGATGTTGTTAACAGCCTTATGCCCTCATGCCAAGTGGCTTCATGGCAATGCTGACATTATGCTCCAGGTATTTAGGTTTCTTGGAAGTATATTTTGAACTTCAATTTCTTGAATTTTTAATAGATCATGAAGGAATTGAAAGATTTGTTCCCGACTAAGCTTTGAACTGTTCTAAATCAATAGGTTAGAGGTACAATTGAACAACCAGTTCTAGATGGATCTGCGTCATTTCACAGGGCATCCATATTGTCACCAGTGCTCCGAAAGCCATTAACAAACTTCGGGGGTACTGTGCACGTGAATTCAAATAAGTTATGTATCAGTTCTCTGGAAGGTAGAGTTAGCAGAAGGGGTAAGCTGCTTGTTAAAGGGAACCTTCCTCTAAGAACAAGTGAAGCCTTACCCAGTGATAAAATTGATCTGAAATGCGAGGTTCTTGAAGTATTGGCAAAAAATATTCTGAGGTATTCTATGCTATCCATGAGAAATTTGAATTTCACATAAATTAGGGCTTCAACATTTTTCCTTAGTTCCATGGAAGCAAACTTACAGTACCTTACTCAACTTAACAGTTGCCAGGTTGACAGTCAGATGCAAGTATCTGGTTCCATATTGCAACCAAACATTTGTGGAATGGTGAAATTGAGCCATGGAGAAACATATCTGCCCCATGACAAGGGTAGCGGAACTGCTGCCATTAATAGGTTGAATTCAAATCAGTCAAGCCTTTCTACAGGAGGACAGAGTCGAATGACTGCTTCTGGATATGTTTCACGATTCTTCAGTTTGGAACCTGCTGCTTCACAGGCCAAATCCCCTCCTCCTTCAGGTGTTGTATATACTAGGCTTTTGCTTTGACTATATTTTAGTACGTGTAAGGTTACACACATTCATTATGTTAAAATATTCAAACTTTATCTGGTTCCTCTGAGGTGTCTCGTGGTACTTGTTTACCTGTGAACTCGGGTAGAACCGATTTCCCAGTTTTGGTTCTACATATAAGTAGCGGATTCTCTAGAAATAGGAAATATTACTATTAAGACTACTCAGTTCTGGATATGTTGATATCCTATGGAACCGGAATCAAACAGTAGGAAGTACATGCATACAGATAGTGAAGAACTGAAATGAACAAGAACGTTTAAGAAACAGAACTGTCTATCCATTTCTGGTTACACTGAAACTGTAACCAACTAGAACTATCACCAAGTTATTAGGGTACACCGACACCTCTTGTTTGCACAGAACCAAAAGCAGTCGAATGACGTTGCTTACACCATTAGTAGTATATTGTTCTAGCTTCTTTGTTAGGTGTTTTTGTGTTTTCGTGAATGCCACTAGAAGATATGATTATAGGCAGAATAATTAGCTGAAGTCTTGCCCAATCCATAGAGGCCTCACATGCTTACTTGGGGTTTTCAGGTGAACAAGTGGAAGATGAAGAGAAAATGGAGCAAGCAAATGGCAAGCCAAGATTTGATATCCGTCTTACTGACCTAAAGCTGGTCCTTGGGCCTGAGTTGAGAATAGTGTATCCATTAATTCTCAACTTTGCTGCCAGTGGAGAAGTTGAGCTAAATGGTGTGGCTCATCCCAAAGGCATAAAGCCAAAAGGAATTTTAACATTCGATAATGGTGATGTGAATCTTGTGGCTACCCAGGTGAGGTTATCGTCTTTTATCTCTTGTAACTTGACTTAAAATTTAGATTGTTCTCTGTATTCAATATTATGTTGACTCTGCTTATTTCCTGTTCAAATCCAGATGAGGTTAAAAAAAGAGCATGTAAATGTAGCTAAGTTCGAGCCTGATCTTGGGCTAGATCCCATACTAGATTTTGCCCTAGTTGGGTCTGAATGGCAATTGCGGATTCAAGGCCGAGCTAGTAATTGGCAGGATAATTTAGTGGTGACCTCAACACGCTCCGTTGAACAAGATGTCCTCTCACCTACCGAGGTACTGCCACTACCTTTAGGCCCAATGCTTGTTTTTTGCAGCATATATGGTTATTGTTAACTTCATCCCATTATTTAAATATGGTTAATCCTTGATCAGTTATGGAAGCTTTTGCAGCTGAAATTTTAGCTGCTGAAGCTTCTTCACTTGTTTTCTACCGCCATCTTTTTTCAATCTTATCATAGTTTTATTGTGTTTATTCTTATGAGTGGTTGCATGGACCTAGCCAAAAACATTCGGCTAAGATTCTGTATTTTCATCTACCTGCAGGCTGCTAGAGTCTTTGAGAGCCAATTGGCAGAGTCTATCTTGGAAGGTGATGGTAAGCTTGCATTCAAAAAACTCGCAACTGCAACACTTGAGACATTGATGCCGAGGATAGAAGGAAAGGGAGAATTTGGGCAGGCTCGGTGGAGGCTTGCATATGCCCCTCAGATTCCTAGTTTGCTTTCTCTTAATCCCACTGGGGATCCTCTCAAATCACTTGCGAATAATATGTTTTCTGGTGCTGAAGTTGAGATCCATCTTGGGAAACGACTCCAGGTTAGTTTAGCTTCACAGAAGCCTCATGTTCTTTTTGATGTCATCTTCCATCACATCAGCTTATCTTCCATTTCGCGTGGTGATCATCTCGCAAACAATAATCATCAGCCCTAAAAGTCAATGCCTTTTTAAGAGCTTAGGTTTTAGAGTTAATGGCCATTCACACACCTGAAAGCTAAACCGAGTTCTCTGATATAGGCATGTTCGTCACATATGGTTTACAAATCTACTAGACTACTTCTCTGATTACTGAGCAGACTCCATACTCGGATGTCCATGCAGCTATGGTGGTTAAACTTTTCTTGCTCATTGATTTCCTTTTTTCCTATTGGAATTTTTAGGCCTCAATGGTGAGACAAATCAAGGACTCGGAAATGGCAACTCAATGGACGTTAACATATCAGCTTACAAGTCGTCTACGTGTGCTCCTTCAGTCTGCTCCATCCAAACGCCTCCTGTTTGAGTATTCAGCTACATCTCAGAACTGATCCAGATCATCTGTCTGGTAAATTTGGAAGCAACTCACATTTTTCACCAGGAAAGGAATGGCCCGAAACATTTTGGGGATTTGGGTCCTGTAAGTGCTCAATCAATCTCGTGTACATTATGGACTTACAGAACATACATCTTGTTCAGTTAATCATTTTGATTGTAAAGTTAGATGCTGTAAATATGAAAAGTATCCAAGTTACTTTAGTGGTAGAAGTAATAGTAATAGTGGTAGAACATTCTTTTGCTCCGTACATACCGAGCTTGTCTGTATCTGTAAGCTCTTAAAATCAATTCAATCAATTCTTTCTTTATAATGAACGCTGTTCATTAGGTTTTTGTTGCACTCCAAGAATAGTTCGATATTATGTTTGTTCTTTTGGTTTGGTTTTAGCCTTTTAGGTCATTCATAAAATAGAATGCAGCAAGGTTTGTTATGGTAGTTGTGGGGCGAAACTGCATCTTGATGTTGGGCATGCAGAATGCACAATAACAGTGTAGAAACAATTTCTCTTGGAACTCTTTTACAATGAGGATTTTACAATGTAAAATTGTTTTATGTTAAATATACAGAACGAACATCAGAAAACTTAACACAAAAATCTCTTTCTAATCACTGATGCTACAAAAGTGCGCATTGTGAAGTGAATGATACTGGTCGCCAGCCTTGAACTCTACAATTCAAAAGAGAAAATTGAAAATTGTTGCAGGAAACTATCTACTGCAGTCACCAGAATCTCCAAGGATCTTGCCCTGGAGAAACGTAGTTATCAGTTGGAGGAAGAAGGCGGAATGAGGACACCGTTTTCTCTAAAACAGGTCCCATCTGCAACACAAGGAGAATGGAAGAAAAACATTTCTTTGTCAGATACAATATTTAACAACATAGATCTTTCTGAATGAGTCGATTCAATTTAGTTAGTGGAGGCGGACGGGACTTACCATATCCCACTTCTTATCAAGAGTGGAAGTGTTCAATGAATACAAAAAACCTACAGGAAATCATGAAAATCTTTATGGTATACCATAATCGAAGGAACAGAATATTTTACACAATTTGATGATATAATGTCTTACCATCTCGTTCTGCAGTTACAGCAGCATAGCGCCGGAATATGTTCGATTCTTGAACCTGCAATTCATCCACAAGGATAATTGGTGATCATTCGACAAGAAAACACTGACAAGTTTGTTGACTGAAAAAACTTACAGAATTTGTTGGTGATTTCCGGACAAGGTATTCATAGTACCAATAAGGTTCACCGTCAATCTGTCAGGCAAAACTAGACATGGTCAAGCTTTTGAATTTGTGTACAAAAGAAGTACATTTTCTAGGCTAAGTTGGTATCATGGTGTTGTAACAACGCATCGAAGACAATAGTATCTTCTTAACTAAAAGCGAAAAATAAGACCAAAGAAAGTTATCCTTGGCAGAGCAAATAGGACTTCTAAAACAAACAGGTCAAAACAAGGAGAGCAGGAATTTACTTGGCTTGTACGAGTCTCAAGAAGTTGACTCTCTGCCTTGCGCTCTGCTGAGGTTACTCGCTGCACAGTTTATGCATGTGAGTTCAAGCATCAAGTGACAATGACAAACAAAATATCAATTGACTACTGGGGAAGGCCAAAACATCCAATTACCAGTGCAGATTTGTACGACAAAACAGAATCAGCAACATCTTTTGCATTCCATTCTTTCTTGTCTGCAGATGCTATGAACTGAGAATTCGGAGGACCTATCTGAACCAAAGAATGTCAAATTCACGAACCATGAAATAGAGGATCACTATTGTTTCTGCTTTATACGGGTTCAGTGTAGTTACCGAAACAGAAATGATAAGGTTATCAATTATGTCAACGTGCTCAGATACAATTCGCATCTTCGCATCAGCTGTTTAATAACAACACCAAGAGGAAAATTCTATTAGAAGTCCTCATGAAGACCGCTATGTTATCTTAGAAATGGGATAATAAAACATACGAGATAGTGGTGCAGCTGATGAATAACGCTCGGGCTTTCTGGATTCCACCCTTCAATTAGACGAACAAAGTCAGTTTTCAGATACATCTAATTCATTCATAACTTCTCCATAGTGCAACAACCTTATGTTAGCCATACCGAAAAAGGACTGCCCAGTGGTGTTAGACCAAAATGCGCAATATGAGTTAAAGGTAGTGCAGTGAAGAGACACATTTGTCAATAAGATTGTTCCAAATGGTATCAAGCTGGACTAACTTAGATTATAAACCAGCTGGGAAGCCAGTTTGGTCAGGATACTACTCTCGTATTTGAGGTCAGTAGTTCCAGTCCCCACACCGACCCTTTCAAGATAAACCTTAGATTCATGAGAACTAGTCAAATTCATAGCCTATGCCAGGATGAACTTAACAGATTGATATTCAAAAATTAACTTACCATTTGAAGACAAACTTCTTTGATGGCAATTCAAGAGGGTACATAAATGAATAAGCATTTATATCATCAACAAATAAAGCCATTTTCTCTTTCTCCATCTCAACAGCAGCATTTGAACCTAAATGTTGCAAAATCACAGAAGAACATCCAAATTTCAGACCTATTTCATGAAATTTCATAGTAACTTTAAAATGGGTTTGTTTTGTTTAGCTTATACCTGGAGTTGATAAGAACATAGACACCGAAGAAGAAAGTCCAAACAGCATTAATTCCCTTTTACCCAAATGAGTTGGTTCCACAGAATTTAGCATTGGGAATGCATTTTCTGAAGTGGGTTTTGAAGAATTACAAGAAATTTTATGTGATTTCTCTTGATTTTGACATAGTTTCTGGTTCATAAAACTACTGCTCTGGGGTCTGTTGAAGATAACAAAATGAGTTAGAAAGCAAAAGAGAGTTAGAAAAAGAGATTAGAGATGGAATGCAAGAGAAATTACCTGGAATTCAATGGATTTGTAAGGATTTTGGAGAGGGATGGAGGTTGAGAGAGAAGAGCAGTTGCCGCTGCCATTCTTTCTTTCTTTCTTTCTCTGTTTTCTTGTCAGCTCATCCACTCAGTGGTACTTCGCTTTTGTTAAAACGATGACTATATTTTCAAACTAGGTACCTATACAAATACAAAATTTATAATGTTACCCTTTTATATATTTTAAACTTTTTTATACCCCTCCTGGAAAGGTATTTACTTAAAACACCCTAAGAAATTTTGGAATGATGAAACTGTCCAAGACTAGGTACCTATGTGGGTTGTGTAGAGGGTCTGGCAAGCTGGCGTAAAAATCTGTTACATTTTTATGAGATAAAATCTCTGCTTTGACAAGCCAGCATAAAAATTTGTTACATTTTTATGAGATAGAATCTCTAACCCACCCTGACTTGTTCGGGAAAAAAAAAATTCTATTTTCAGTTTTTGACTTTACGAGACTAAGTTCAATGAAGTTTAGAAAGAAGGATAATAATTTCGCATTAAAATATCAGTTTTAGCACGAAACCATCGCATGTTGGATAATGCAAAGTCATGACGCATTTTTTCATTTTTCATTTTTTTAATCTTTTGAAGTTTTGGGTCACATTTTTTTTCCTTTCTAACGAATAGTGCGTATAAATTTTTGAGAAAATGGGTCATTTGTCCAAAAAAATTTAAAACACGGTTCAAATGGACGAGTAAAAGAAAGTACGGGTGAAATAGCAAAAAAAAAAATAACAAGGATGAAACTGGATTCATTCTGGCTTATACTTAGAAAATAGCAAGGATGAAACTGGATGCATCCTGTGTAAAATAAAAATAAAAAAAAATATTTGAAAATGGACGGGATTAAACCTGTTACATCCCTTTATTTTTAAATTTTTGTCCATTTAAATGAAGATCTTTTAATTTTGGCTATTTAAACAAAGATCAAAACCTAAGTGTCTTTTTCACCCAGGAATTGTTGATTTTGGTCTTTTTGACCAATTTTGTGTAAATTTTTCCATTCCACCCCACAAGAGTAAGAATTAGTGTCTTTCAAAGTCTGATGTGACATACATGGATACACAGCATGGCCTAATCTTATGTTTTTCATTAATGAAATTTACGATTAAAACTTTAACAGTTTTGCCCTTGAAAAAGATAAAGATTAAAAATGCACTAAGCACAAAGAACATTGCAAGTTATAAAATCTAATGAAAAATCATAGACTAAATTTCATGTGTGCATTCACTCTCAACTGCTTCATACCAAACCTCTTCTACCCATGAAATGAAGCTTTGCATGTCAATTCATGTCATGTCACGGGATAAATTCCCACTATAAATTACAGCAGTTTCCACTTCTTAGACTCTTCTATATTTCGCTATCATGGCTTCATGGATACAAGAGCTCCAATTCCCTCACCTCAGTATCCCTGTAAGACATGATCATTTCCATATAGTGGAACCAGAATCTCCAATTCCTGCCGCTCATGGCGACTATCTCTATCTATCGAATCTCGATGACATGATCGGAGCACGAGTTTTCACTCCGACGTTATACTTTTTCGAAGCGAACAATCAGAATTCTAACCGGAAGTTTGAACCCAAAATCTTGCGTGATGCTCTAGCCAAAGTTTTAGTCCCTTATTACCCATTTTCCGGGAGACTTAGAGAGACTAAAAATGGAAAACTGGAGGTGTTTTTTGGACCGAAACAAGGTGCGCTTTTTGTTGAAGCTTCTTCGGAGATGGAAATGTCAGATTTAGGAAACCTGACAGTGCCAAATCCGGCATGGATTCCTTTGATTTTCAGATATCCATATGAAGAAGCATATAAGGTTATTGATATGCCATTGGTAATTGCACAAGTTACTAGATTTAAGTGCGGTGGATTTAGCCTCGGTTTACGCCTTTGCCACTGCCTTTGTGATGGTCTAGGAGCAATGCAGTTTGTCAGTGCATGGGCTGCCACAGCGCGGTCAGGTTCCCTTGTGACTGATCCTACTCCATGTTGGGATCGCGAGTTTTTTCGGCCTAGAGATCCACCAAAAGTAGAATTCCCGCACGTTGAGTTCACAAAAATAGACGACAGCTCAAGCCTTACAACGACATTGTGGCAAACGAAAGCCGTTCAGAAGTGCTACCGCATTTCAGATGAGTTTCAGACGCTCATTAAAAGCTTAGCGCAGCCAAATGATGGGCATGGCTGCACAGCTTTCGACGCAATGGCAGCTCATGTCTGGAGATCTTGGGTCAGAGCACTTGATGTAAAACCATTAGATTATGAACTAAGGCTTACATTTTCTGTCAATGCTCGACCGAAGCTTGTTAATCCGTCGCTAAAAGAAGGGTTTTACGGTAACGTGGTATGTCTAGCTTGTTCTACAGCTACTGTTTCACAGGTCATAAATGGAGACTTGCCGAAAACAGCTCAATTGGTTCGCGAAGCTAGAAAAGGCGTAACCGAAGAGTATGTTAGATCGACAATCGATTATATTGAAGTAGATAGACCACAAAGACTTGAATTTGCTGGTAAGTTAATGATAACACAATGGACCAGGTTTGGCATGTATGAATCTGCAGATTTTGGATGGGGTTTGCCCGTTTACGCAGGACCTATTGATCTAACTCCAACACCACAAGTTTGCGTGTTCTTGCCGGATAGAAATGAATCTCTTGGCCGGTCAATGGTGCTATGTATTTGTTTATCTGAATCTGCTGCTGCTAGATTTAAAGAACATTTGTCTGAAGTTTTAACTTTAAATTTATAAGCAAGCACACCAGGCATAAATCTTGTAACATTATAGTATCAGTACATTAGTAGTATTTCCTAACTGCTACATAGTTGGCGAATATTTATCGGGTATATGTCTTTCGAATCGCCATCGAGCAATCGTTTAGCAACGATTAAGTTGACAGCCTCAGTAGGATGAACTGCATCCCAGAAAAAATATTTTGATCTATCTGAACAAACTTTGGCTGTTGGACCGCACAAACCCAATCCCCCGTATCGGCCTAATTGACGGCAACACGCAGAATTATAGTTCTCTAAGCCGTAAGATTGATAATTTTCGATGATATCCGAAGCAATGTAGTAGAGATCTGCGTAAACAAACTTCGATCCGACAAGATTTGAGTTCAACTCGGATACTAATGTTTTCAGTTTCGCATTGAATAACATTGCTGCATCGTTCATGGACGTGACGCAGGAATCCCCAACCCATAGATGGTTCAAGTCTCTCTCTAATGGGACGCATCCAATGGGTGGAACATTTTCAATGACAAACTTTCTTGCACCCATTTCATACAATTTCTACGTACAAAAATTTAGGCATTTCAATACAGAGGATTGAAGGGTAAAAAAAGAAGGTAAAAATAAAATTTTTGAGGTAATTTTTTACTTACTGTTAGTTGAGGTCTATATTCTGAGATCATTGCATCTACAAATACTTCTGGAGGAATTAACGTCTGTTCAAGTATTGAAAGAACTGGAGTGTAGTAATTGACAAGAAAATCATTTGCACCCATACCAACTGCGAAAATAGCTTTCGAGAAAAGCTCGGTTGCGGCTTCAGTACCAATACTGGAGATTATGTACTGCCTTGTTTTCGAGAAGTTACTGAGTTGATCATTCATACAAATTCGTTGTCCCTGTACATGTTTCGATGAAATAAAATTATCTGAATATGTAATGTTCCGAAAAATAAATGGGATTAGCAACCGGAGTAAGATTGACTTACAAAGATGTAACCAGACTTATCAAGAATTCCACTACCACCAGATGCATAATTGACACCATGAAAAGCAATTTCTCCGGCAGTAGCTGGATTATTATAAGCTGGAATGAAATTCTTGAAACCCAAACCTTGAGCTGCAAAAAATGTGCGATTAGAATAATCATCACAAACACAGTGAGTTAGTCGGATTTATCAGGAAACTCACCTAAAAAATCAACAGCCGTTCTTCCGTTAGTGTATCGTCCAGTAGGTATCCCGCCTGGAAAATCGATTCCGTTCGGCCAGACATTATATTTTGCAATGTTATCAAGTCTGTTATTGTTACCAGGATCAACTAAAGAATCTCCAAATACAAAGAATGCTGAAACTTTACTTTCACTGTCATTATATGCCAAGCAAATCCTAAACAAAGCACTTAAGATAACAATCTTAAGAAGAAAACACAGATAACTGTATGACCAAATCTTTGTACCCATAACTTCGACTGTGAACTATGAAAAACTAGTTCGATCTGCATACATATATATAGCCGATGCCGAAGAGTCGGTATGTTGTAGTTTTCTGATATAATTGTATGGCCAAACTGATCATAGTTGCATATATTAATAGTACAAAGTTAGCAATGGAGACGTGTAAATGCATATAACATCCTGTTATAAAAGGGTGATTGTGGATATTTGAACAATAATAGTGCTTTCTTAGACATTGTGATTTGTGAGTCATATCTTGGTTACTTATATCTCACTATTTGCAAGCCAAATTGATGTAGTTTTGTATCGCATAAGCAACTGATGAGCTTTTAATTACGTTCCTCATTTGGAATGTTAGTATCTTATAACCACTACTGAAGGAAGTCGAAAGCTTATCTACAAGCTTTGATTACTTTGGCATTTTTTGCTACAAGTTTGGTTTTTCTGATCAATACATTTAGTAACAACCAATAATGATATGGAATAGAGTAACCAACTCATTTTAGATTGAACCATATTGCTTAAATCTTGGTGTGGGGCATTTTATTTTCCCATTGGTTCAGAATTCAGATTAGTCCGCTTGAAATTTTTTTTTTTTTTGCTGATTCGTGCCTTTTGACTCGACACTAATATGTCAAATTGTTCGTTTTTTTAGTTTGAGTTAAATCTGACTCGCGACCTGACTTAAATTTAGTTCTGATCCGGACCCGTTTAAATCAGAGATTAAAATGGTTTTGATTCATGGGACCAAATCACCGGCTCACGTATTTTTGAGTCACTGACTCGAAAAACAAATACATTGATCCCGATCCAGAGGGATCAAGTGATTTCAGATCATCAGTCAGATTCAAAAGAACAAATGCAAACGTGATGCAAGTTTCCAAATCGAACCTCGACCCACTTTTGATCCTAAACTATTAAACCATTTGTGGGTACAAAATACCGCACACTAGTTTTGTATGTGAAGTAACTCTGCAAATGGCAAGCGAACACGACCGCGTATAACATATTCAAGATGACGAACCAGATGACGTCACCGAGATCGGGAAAGGTGTGAAGATCTATGCGGCAGTGAAGAAAACTGTGCGTCAATGATAAATCCCTACGCGATATTGATGGACGTCAGGTCCGAAATGGAAATAAGAGAAGGCGTACTCTATCGAAGGTCCTTCCTTGGACCATCACTAAGATGTTTAACGCGAAAGGAAGGAATGGAAATATTAAAGGCAATACACTATGGAGACGCATGCAAGAGTACTATTGGACCTACATGAATGAGGATGCGAAAGAGGTATCGAGATGATGCGAAGAATGACAACGTCATGGGAAAAGGATACATGCACCAGTAGCGGCGCTAAACTCATCAACAAGTGTGTGGCCATTCGCAAAATGGGGCCTTGACATTGTAGGTCCATTTATACCAGGAACAGGGCAGAGGAGATATCTAATAGTCACAACAGACTACTTTAAAAAGTGGGCAGAGGTGAAAGCAGTCCAACACATTTGAGATCGAGATGTCTTCACTTTCATATTTGAAAATATAATTTGCAGATTTGGAATCCCCGTGCAATTAGTCTCTGATAATGGAAAGCAATTTGAGGGCGAAAACATAGAAATGCTGCTTAACGCGTTCAAGATACAAAGTGGAAAATCAACTCCTTTATATCCTCAGAGTAATGGGCAGGCTGAGGCAACTAATAAAACAATCGCAGACATATTGAAGAAAAATCTCGAAGGGCACAATAAAGGATGGTGCGAACAAGTACATAATGCAGTATGGGCATGAAAAGGCGAGGGCACCCAAATATACCACAAGTTAAAACTTTTCCTACCTATAAGTCCTTTCTCCAAAAGTGATTGTCTATGGTCTGAGTCGAGACAATACAACTAATCGGTTCACACTTCGTGTGATCATCTATAGATACGAGATCGAGACAATACAACAACGAAGTATGTTACTTGATAAAAAGGTTCGGACTTAACCAAACACAATAGGATTCACTTATCAAGTAAATAGGAATTAACATTTGTGTAATTTACTTTAATTATAATAAAACAATTATAATGCGGAAATATAAAGTAAATTACACAAACAAGATTTTGTTAACGAGGAAACCGCAAATGCAGAAAAACCCCGGGACCTTGTCCAGAATTGAATACTCTCAGGATTAAGCTGCTACACAAAATTACTAAATTCGTATAGTTGAGACCAAGCAACTAAACCTATAGTTCACCTAGTTCCGCTGTATTCCCACGCCTCCGACCTTAGTCACGTACTTGGAACAATTCCTTTGGTTTGTATTCCAAACAGTAAAGGAACAACAAATCTGTTTGGTATCAACTCTATTCAACCAAGTGATATGAGTCGGACAAAGGCTCTTCCGTTTATCTTAACATAAACTCCTTCGTCAGGTCCTTAGATCTATCTTATGTTCAATTACCGAAGTAATCGTTTCAGATTAAGCCAACAACACTATTAATCCAAATAATTGTGTTGATGCCGAACTACTCAATTAATCAATCCAATCTATCACAAAGATAAACAAATTATTAATTGGAACCTTTTTTACCAAAACAAGTATTGTGCACACTAAAGATTATGAACCCACAAATCAGAAATCTTCAATATCTTCTTTGTCTTCAAATCTTCTTAGATCTTCAATAAACACCTGCACATAATCACTTGAATCTCTTGTGATCAATCACGCACAAAATGGAGTCTGTTAACAATGGATTATCACAAGATCGTCTTTATAACTAACAACAGTCTAAAGATCCCTGTCGAAACTCTAAACTAGTTTGAGTGAATCTTATATTAGAAGAGAAGATTCTCAAGCATAAACAAACTAGGTGCAATCAAAGTTCAACCACCGTTAGTCAATCAAATCAAAGAAAACAAAAGATAAACCGCAATTATCTAGTTTCCCACCAATGGTACTCGTAGAGCTTCTCAATCCCAAAGAAGACTTTAAACTGAGTGGCCGTAAGAGATTTCGCCTAATTAGGTTACTCTCATCTCCGAATAGGCGGATACACCAGTAACAACATAACAAAGAGGAAGTATGTTGTTACGAAGGATTAGTTTGCTAGAAAGGCAAACTTCAAGTATTTATAGACAAGGAAGTTTGGACACCAAGGAATTTCCAAAACCGAAAATATTTTCAAGATATTCATTAAAGCACAAATTCGGTTTCCATAATTCCTGGAAATGCTCTGTCCAAAAATAATGATCGAAATCTCTCGGAAAATCTCTAATTAGTAAATGCACATTACTAATTCTTATTTCCCTACAAAATGAAGTTAATTACCTTAATTAAAAGATTCTTAACTTATTTATGTTTTGATCATGGGATTCTCTTCCCTTAGCTATTAAGGAATAACTTTGAACAATTAAAGAAATAAACATTCATAGCACGTGTTCAAAGTATGTCGACATCTTAACTTTTTAAGTTCTCTTTCACACTTACAACCTTGAAACCGATTTGCCACACTTCCAAACAAGTTTAGAATTGGTTTATCTGACTTTCAAGAACTATGTGATTGATCAAATAACATTCAATCACAATCATGGGTTTAACGGTTCTACCAAAACAAGTTTGGTTCTACCTTCCATGTGAGTATTGTGCATAGTCACACTAGCTTTCCAAAATTCAGTTGACTAGGTACTAGGATCGGTTCCCCACATATATATGGTATCTAACTTATATGTGTTGCACATGTCCATAGGATCGGTTCCCCTTTGCCTAAAAACATGTTGCACATGTCCATAGGATCGGTTCCCCTTTCTGCTATAAACCTTGCTGCACCTCATACAAGGATCGGTTCCCCTTTGTGATGTATCGCACCTCTTACTAGGATCGGTTCCCCCTTTCCCATATTTGGTCGACATAAAATCACAAACCCGATCATACCATCTTAGGTGATTACTTAAGATCGGTTTCACTAATAAAAGTCATACCAATACATAAGTCGAGGCCTTTGTGAATAGTTCTACCAAGAACACAACAAGTCGTGAATGATTATACTAAATCACACATATTGGTTGTTCATAAGATATGCAATGAATAACAAAACCAATAACGCCTGGCGATTTCCTTTTCGATTCACAAACAAGTTTATGAACTTACTTCCTTAGAACACATGTAAAACATTGTTCCCTAGGATAAAATCCTCACCTCATATACCCATACATAATCACAATAGCATTCAAATGATTATGGCGATGTCTTATCTACAAAGTTTAATGGTTAAGCAATAAACCTCGTATTGTATTCCTTAATACTATGTCTATCTAGAGTTAAAATATGCTTCGCAGTTTTGTTTTCAATATGCACGACTTGAAAGATACGTTAGGGAATGAAACAGTTCAAGTCAAATATCACTAACCTCAAGTGGAAGGATGATTTTTGTCGTTGTAGCTCCTTGCTTCTTCACATCTTCAAGTCTTCGCAATACTTGTAAAGTCTCAAATACTAATACTTTCAAGCTAACCTATTCGAAGTTGACTCTAGTACATAATCAAGCGATTTCTTAACATGAGTTTTGATTCACTAAAATATGACAACCAAACTTGACATACCAACGCTTGGTGGGTTCAACCGAGCTATGCTCTAATGACATTTACTGGTGACCAACTCGATAAGTAACCCATTTTTGTATGTGTAGAGAAATCCTATGGATGATGGGTGTAGCTTGAGTTTTAAAGTAAAATTTTATGATCATGTAACAAATCCGATTTCGACTCGCTTATCTAGTATCTGAAGTTCGTCTTTTTGTCGGGAAACAAAAAAGTAACTGAAGATGCAAAAAAATAAAATAAATCCATATGTCTCAATTGTATCAATACGAACAATCATATAATGTGGGATGTATCCATGAATCATGGTGATATTTTTTCTTGTAAGTGAAGTTGGTGAGTGGTCACCTAACCATCATAAAAAGGTTGGTGTCAATGCTGTGAACATGAAAATTTGTTAGAACGATTGAGAGAAAAAATCAGCAAATGTGGAAATCCAAGAATATTTTCTCAAACCTAACTTCTTTAGCATGGAATTATATGGTGGTATAGCAGAGGAGCCTCATGGAAAGCATCGAGTACCATGAAATCTAACTGAGATAATCTATTTTACTCTTATTAATTAATTTTAGTTATTTCATGATTACTTTCATTTACTTCTGCATCATAACTTAGTTCACAATATGATAAATTGTGGTTCCAATATTCTAATCATATTTTCTATTATTTGTCTCATACTTGATTAAAGTTATTTCTACACTATGATCGTATATTTATTATAGTTCCAAGCAGTCATCCTAATCACTGATTATTATCAAATTTCCCTTATAATTCATAATGCTAATAGCTACATCATCATCATTTGTCATTATTCTCATATTTTATGTATCCCTCTTAATCTTAATGCGGCTTCGAGGACATTTGTGCATGACCTTAAGATTATATCATGAAATTTGCAGGGACTTAGATCCCGATGAAAACAAGATCACTTTTACCATCTAAATAAATCTCATAGTTTTAGTGTTGTTTTTCTATCTAAGAAAAAATCTCAAATTTCACTCATAAAAAGAGTTTTGTATAATCTCAAAACATCTCAAAACAAAAGGTTAGCTTTTCATTCATGGTTTGGTTCCAAGAAGTAACTTGCTACATTTGTAATTTTCATCTTTAACAAAATCTTGTTTTTCCAATTTACTTTTGTTACTCCGAATTATATTGATTTTTTTTTATAGTCAAAAGTAAACGTGTGGACGTTGAACACATTGTCTGTTATGTGATGATCTCTATCTTCATAAGATCATTCAAGGTGCGCCCTGAATTAAGCCAAAAGATTAATGTTGTACTAGGTGCCCTCGTCTTTTCATTAGTCACTCCATGTTTGTATATATTTTGGATGTTGATATCGCCATTCTTCACCTGTATATGAAGGATATCATTTTATCCGGTTCTTTAAATGATTTGCTAGACTTCATAATCTCTCATTTTTAATATCCCTTTCCTACAAAAAAAAAAAGAAAAGAAAAGGCTATTGCGTTATTTTCTGGTTGTTGAAGGTACTTTTCACACTTCATCTCCTAAAATTCATTTTACCCAAAAAAAAAAAAAAAAAAAAAAAAAAACCTTTGAACAATTCACTAAACTTGTTATGTTAACGTGTTAACGTTAGAAAATTTCGGTTATTAAGAGTGGAAGAATTTCTATTCTACATGGGAATTTGCTTACAATATAACTTTTTAACGTGTTAACTTTGGAAAATTCTGGTTGTCAAGAGTCGAAGAATTTTATTCTTCATGAGAATTTGCTAACAATATAACTTTTATAATTTAATAGTCTTGGGGATATGATAACTTACTTACCAGGTCGAACTCAGGTCGCTGGTATCATCACCAAGCAACTTAACCACTGTTCCATAGTGACATCTGCGAATGTTATTGCTCTAGCTCTGTCCAATCTTACTCTACAAGCCCACATAAGACCATTTCTCAAAAACTGTTGTTGTTACATTCCAATATGCGAGTCCAAATTTGTTCACACTCCTCTAACGAGTGTATATTTCACATGTTCTTCTGATTGGTTGATTATTTAACTGATGGTCCCATTATCCTCCATGTTTAGAATCACGACCCTCGTTATATAATTCCTTATATTTAATCAAGGGTAGAGATTGATGATGTAGTTTTACAGTGGAAGTAAGAATTCGTTTCTCGGACTTTTGAAAGATTCGGTTTTTAGACTAAAAGATGCAGCTTTTTTATAAAACTCTAAAATAATGGAAATGCTAAAAATGATTTTTGTATTAAATTAAAGGAGTCTAGGATATCAAGATTCCATCACTACTACACATACTAAATGTTTGTAACTATTCCCTATAACACTCTCCCAAAATTACGCAAGACGATTTAGGACAAATAATACGTCTTGGAAAATAAATCTTTTCAAACAATTATTTTTCTCAAAGAGTTAAAAATCTTCTTCACTATAGAATGCTAGTCTCTAACAAAGAATATATAAGTCACTATTTAAGCATTATAGGACACATGAAGAAAATCATTATCGTGACAAATCAAGAATAAGGACCAAGAGAATTGTTATAGAAAATAATCAAAACATATTAGCATACATAGAAGGACTTCCTCTCTAGTCCTAGATAAAAATTTAGCTACTCATGACAATAAAATGGAAGAGCAAAAATTGAAGAGAAAATATTTTATTAATTGGTTTCACTTACAAAATGAATGGAATAGTTTGTCTCACTCTTTTCCTTCTCGGATACTGAGGTGCTCTAACCAAAAACTCAATGACCACTCTCAATAGTTATTTCTCTGCCTCTCCCAAAGACTCTATGTAGCTATTTCTCCTCCCCAAAACCAAAAGTGTCCCCAACCCGTGCATCTTCTCCTCTTTATAGTGGTAGCACCCATTTTTAATATAGCAACAAAATGTCTCATTTATGTTAGATATAAGGCAATATCCCACTTTTGGTAATAAAGATAATTATCTTCCATTTTGATTTTGAAAAGTCACTTTAATGACAAGATTTGTGTGATGAGCACTTTATCTTCCATGAGCACATCCGCTGATTCCTTTCTATACATATAAGGTAGGAACATACAACATTCCAACCTCGCACATATAATATTATGTGTATATTTTCCCATTTTAGCTTAATACTTGCAGATTCCACTCATTTCCATAGTTAGGATATATATGCATTATTCCTTGAAATTCTTCTCTTGATCCTCATTTCCAAGATTAGTCGTGCAAATTTTCCGTTGGATCAGCCTCTATTAATTCTCTTAGCATATGACATCACACATCCTTAACTAATGATGTCGACATACCATCTGCCCCACATCCACTTAAGCTTGTCAAACAAGAGAAATGAATCCTAACAAGTCCGTTGTTGCCTTGTTGTTGGTGACTGATCCCATGTCCCAGTGTATAGGACCCACGAGCAGTGACGATTTTAAGTTGTTGTAGCAATAGCTTACCCGTGCGGTCTCCAACTTACGAAGGTCCGTTGCAATTTCTTTAGGTTTAAATCTCTGTTATTGGGCTTGGCCCACTCTTCTTATGGGTCATTGTACATCGGCTTAGGTCCACAACTTAATTTCCAAATGAACTGCAAAACTAAACAAAACCATCAAATCTGTACAAAATAGAGAACTAAAAATTGTAAATCCAGATGTAATAATATCGTGTTTACATACTCATCAAATACCCCCAAACCTACATTTTGGTAGTCCTCGGCCAAAACTAAAATAAAAATTATTCTGAAATTGAAATAAAAATCCTAACTCACTGTCGCAGGCATCGCGATTACATTTAGCATATGCAATAAGCCTTTAAACCCCTAGGTGGCCCTAGTGGACGAGTTATAGTCTCGTGAGGGTTTACCAGAGGTGTACCCACAAAACCTTTTACTCCAAATTGGTCACAAGTATTCAAAGAGCTATGAGGACATACATATTCTCAACCTATCGCCAAGTAACTGGAATGCCAGAGATATTAAAAGTATCCGCTCTAAAGCTGAATAGGGAAAGGGGAGACACATCCGCAATACTGCTAGATAAAGAGATATCTGCTAAATAGCTAGATAAACATTGTAAGATGCATCCGCTTTACAACTGGATAAGATTAGGAGAGAGATAAAGATGAGAGGGACGTCTGCTATACAACTGGAAAAATTACGTGTGATGAGTTGAACCAGTGCTAGAAAGATCTTGTGCCAGATGGAAAGCGGACTAACAAAGCAACCAATATGCATCTCTCTTTGACTCTATCATAGTGTTGAGTAGAAACAACGTCTTCTTCGGCTTCAATTGTTGATGATAAACTCTTGAACTTCGTAGAACCTTGACAATTAACTCTTTTCTTCGATTTCTTGCTTGAAACTTCCTTATAGATTTCTAATTCCATATGGCCTTATTGAACAAAACTAACAACAAATTTGAATGTACATAATATTTTTCATTTTCTTCTTCTTTTTTTCTTTTTTTTTTTTCATTTTTTTTCATTCTTTTTTTTCATTTTTTTTCCCTCATGAAACACGATAATAACAAGACTAATATTTACATGGCCATGAGACAAGTATCTTGGTATCATTAACTTCAACAACTTACATCGTTTGATTTTCTTTGCTCTAAGTCTTCAACTTTGATTTTGATTTTGCTTTTCTTGCTTATAAACCTTAAACGTCTTCAACTTTCTTCATAGATTTTGATGTCGCTCCGCTTGTTGATGATGATCAGTTTCTACTGAGAGAGAGTCGTAATCCAGTATCTAAGACTACATTGTGAGGTTGCTTTGTCTTTCTGGCATTTCCTTTTGACCGAATTGTCTTTCTATCATGGATGGTTAGGTCCATCACGATTACCCTCTAAAAGGTACATGTTCTCTCCTGATTTTCAATGATCTCAATATATTTTTCTCTAATGTCTCACTAGAATTTTATCCCTAGTAATTCGAATTTCCATCTTTTTGGTGAGAAACAGTATGTAAACTTAGCTAACTGAATACTATGTGACTCTAAATGTTGGAGATTCTTGGTACAACTAAAATTTTTCTCCCTTACCCCCAAACCTAAATTGAACATAGTCCTCGATGTTCCAGATATAAATATGAATGCATGATCAAAGAGAAATGCTGATCAAAAGAAAAGATATAAGGGAAGATGTTACCAGGACCATGTACCACAAAGATGGATTGCCTCCCATAAAGCGCTAAGTTTAATGTCTTCGGCCAGACTTGACTGTTGTTTATGGGTGAAAACTATTCCTGCCGGATTTGGTAATTTGGGGTGTGTGGATGAGGAATGAATCTAAACCCTAAACAAATACAACTGCGCGGTGAGTGCTTGTGATTCGAGAAATCAATCTGTACAACTCTGGCCTAAACCAAGAAATGGCCGTTCCAGACTTGCTTCGGTCACAAAGTGAAGGAGATGGGGTTGATCTTAGGGAGGGAAGTGAAGAAGGTGTTGAGATTGTGAAGGTGTAGGCTTGTTTATGACTTGTAACAGAAAGATGAGCAGGCTTACGATTGATGCAAGAAGGCTTTGAGTGTTTGAATACGTTTTGTATTAACACTTGGTTTCTGTCTTGTCTTGACTTTTTTTGTTGTGTTTTGAAAAATAGGGAGGAAAACCTATTTATACAAGTCATTTGAGCCTTATTCACGTCTCTCGTGGGAAGTGGAGGAAGTGGAGTGATGGAGTAGTGGAGTTGTGTGTTGGTGTTACACGACCATTCTTGCCCACTTCTCTTGTATCTCTAACCGTCCATGACTTCCTGACACGTTCTTGTGATGGCGCGTTGCACGTCTGTAAACCGCCGACCAATACCCCGATATGTATCCCACGATTTGTGACATTATTGATGCCTCGAGTGTGTGGATCGTGGGACCCACGTAAAGTAGCATGTAATGCTAGACTAAATAACTAAATTATTTAGGAAGTCGATACTTGTGAAGTATCGTGTGTATTCTACGCAGTAGTGTATCGAGTATATTCAAAGCATATATGAAGCATCATGTTTTTTTTAAGGCTTACCGGAGTAAGTCATGGATTTAAGCGTCTTAAAATAGCATCATGTTCCAGCCATCTTCGAGTGATCGTTTGGAGGCTATATAGGTAAGCCCTGACTTGACCGATCACTCTATGTGGAAGAGTGGTAGACGGTGATTGTGGTGACGCCTCATTGATAGCCTAACTCATGTCTTAGGCTGTCCGCCCAAGCTGGTAAAGTTGGACGGACGAGATGACTTGCAACCCTCATCTCGCGACCATCGGATTGGGGTCTAAGAGGTACGCAAGTTCCTTCTTTGACTTGGTCGAATCCAAGCATGGGAAGTGTTTTATAGAGGACCGATCATGCATGTGTGTAGACGACATCTTGGTGTCCATGTTTATACTTCACTATCCCACGAAGGTGAGATCTAGGCCACTCAAGTTTACACAGTAAAGAAGAGTGGCTGAGATTGATTTGCGACAGGGAATCGGGTGCCGCAAAGGCCGCGCATCATGCCCACTTCGGGGCGCGCATTTCAAGACGACCAAGCACGGTCGGTCCTACGATTGATTCGGCGTGTGGGTGGTAGGATGGTGTTCACGCCTGTACTTCATTGCCTCGTAGATTCGTGATCTAAGCCACTCAATTTGTCAGGAGAAGTTGAGTGGTCGAGATCGTTTACAATTAGGAGGTGCGACCACGCCCGGTTTGGGCGTGCGAATCGAGGTGTACAACCAAGTTTGGTCTTGGCTGATCGGGTGTGGAGATAGGTGGGCCCGCCGGTGATCATGTTGATACTTAGGACTGCTTAGTCTATTCCTGGACCCTTCATCCGAGCGGGAGAAAAGGGACGCTCGTGATCGCGACACAAACCCTAATCAGTTTTGCCGGCCGTGTGTCATACCCGGTTTGGGGACGCACGAATCAAGACGACCAACCATGGTTGGTCCCGACCGATCGATCGGGTATGTAGGCGGGCCCACGGTGTTTGTGTTGACATGCTCGGGGCCCTTTGAATCTACATCTACACCCTCCATCTATGCCTGCGAAGATGGATGGTTGAGGCTGTTTTGCGATACATGTAATGTGCCGCAAACCCTAATTTAGGTTTTCCGTCCATCTTTGGTTTTGGTTTGGACCCGGTTTGGCAAACTACGCCACCGTTTTGGGAGGCCGACCATGCGGGCCGCGTTGGGTTGGTGGTGAATATTCCAATAGGCTGCTTGGGGTCGTGGATTTAATCTAAGCCATCCAATCATCTTTGGTGAGGTTGGATGGTCGTGATCGTTTCCGAGACCGATATGGTGATTCGGGTTCAAACATGCTCAATCGGGCTAGTATAACACACCGAGAGTTGTAGCTTTGTATGGGTATTTCGTACATGTTTTATTATTAATGCTTGGAGATTCGTGTTGCTCTGCCGAGAACAACACTCGGTCGTCATGCCGCACCGGTAATGAGTACAGAAATACGAGGCTGGTCATGCATTAATTAATAATGATGTAAATTCACGTGGTATATGGGATTGTTGCTACATGCTCCAACAGGATGAATTTTGTGTATTTAATTCACAGAATACTGGGATTGTTGCCACATGCTCTATTCTAGGTGAATTAGTAAAGTGAAGAAGTATTCATCACTTATTAATGGCTTTATCTTTTGCAAGATGTTAGCGCATAATTTTCTGGCTTTTACAATTTTAACCTTAAATGAAAATGTCATGTAACTAGTGAGTTTAAAAATTGTAATGGGCTGACTAGTGATTTGTGAGTCTAACAGCTATTGGGCCAGTTTCTCTTATTAGTCCATTTGATAAAGTTGTACCCATTGGATTGTTTCCATCTGTAGGGCAACAGATTAGTTATTACCACCCAACGGGGAGTCAAGTAGGAATGCGGCTATTTATGGCCAGGTCTTTGTAAGAACATGTTTATGTTGAATTTAATCAGAAATTGAGAGGCTCATCCTTAAGTTAGGAAGAGAAGGTTATTGTAGATTATTGAATCTGCTCGTTTCATGACAATTGGTATCATCCAGTCCCGATTCTGATTCCAGTAGTGATGACTGGAGGAGTAGATAAAGTTTCTACAGTAAAAGATGCTGCAGCTCAGTTGCAGTTACATTCCGATCGATTACAGAATTTGGAAGAGTCGTTCAAGACCCTTACTACTGAATTCCGTTCTCTATCTGCAGATATGGTTCCTGTCAAGGAATCTCTATCCACTATCGCCCTGTTTTGTCAACGATTTGATATTCCAATCACTAAGACGGCACCAGATCCACAATCCTCTGTTGATGGTGTTGTTCATCCCGATCTTCAGGCGCTCATCTCACGATCTGGTAACTTTATTCGTCACCCTAAAATTGATTTTCCTCGATTTGATGGTAGTAATCCTAGAGGCTGGATTCGAAAATGTGAGAGGTATTTTCAATTGAATAATGTTGAGGATCGACATAAGGTAGATTTAGCCTCGATTCATTTTGATGGTCGAGCTGATTCTTGGTTTTTAGATTATCAAGAGGGTATACCTGTGCTTGACTGGTCTCAGTTTTCTTTCGATATTTGTTGTCGCTTTGAGGATGTTGCTTCCGATAATTATGTAGGTAGCTTTAACAAATTGTCACAGATAACAACTGTTGAAGAGTATTTTGATCGCTACGAATCTTTAAAAGCCTTGATGAAAATTCACAACCCCAGCTTATCAGAAGACTATTATACAATGAGCTTCATTAGTGGCCTCAAAGATGAGATTCGCAACCCTGTCCAAATGTTTAAAAACTCATCGACATCGATGCTTTCTATTTAGCTCGGATGCAACAATCCTCAGTCGATCTTCAATCTAAACGATTTCGACCATTTTCTAGACCATTTCAACCATCCTCCACACCTTACTCTTCGTCTACACCATCTATTAAACCTGTGTTATCACCAATTACTCCTCCTCCCAAACCTCATTTTCCTAATTCGAAACCATTTGTTACCTTACCACCAACACACACTAAATTAGACCAAACTATTCCTCCTATTAAACGTCTTACCCCGCTCGGATGAAAGTTCGACGCGACAAAGGATTGTGCTACAATCGCGACGAATTATATAAAGAAGGCCATATTTGCAAGACCCAATAGATTATTTATGTAGGTTGCTCTCCGAGGATACTGATTCTCCATCCTCAAGTGAAGAACACGAGTATGATGTTGCTTCTCCTTCCTCATCCATCGAGTCTCCTATGGAAATTTCACTACATGCTTTAACAGGTATGGTGACCCCAACCACAATTCGAATAACTGGTTGCATTCAGTCACATGATATTTTTGTTCTTATCGACACTGGCAGTACCCACAGTTTTGTGGATACTATATTGGCTGAGCAAATTGACTCCATCTTCTTGTTGTACCCTTTGGTCCCATGTTAGTGACGGTAGCTAATGAAGATACTACAATCGCATGGGTATATGCCATCAATTATCTTGGACTATACAGGATTTGACTTTTGTAGTGATCTTCGCATTTTACCACCGGGAGGTTGCGACATGGTTCTTGGCGTGGATTGGCTTACATGACTTGGCGATATTTTTTTCAACCTAGCTCGAGCTCCGAGTTTCCTTCTTTCACCAAGGCCAACACATTACTCTTCCGGGGAGTTCTTCACCCACTTGCAACATGATTAGTGGCAATGCGATTATGAAGTTTCTTAAGGACAACACACCCACCTTTCTTGGGAAATTTTTCTCCATTTCAGCTATTCCATTAGAACCCATTCCTGCTAATATTTCTACAGTTCTAGAATCCTTCTCTGATATTTTTACTGCTCCAACATCTCTTCCACCTCCGCGAGCACTGGATCATTAAATACCTTTAAAACCCATTCAACCGTATCTCGAGACCTTATCGATGCCCCCACTTACAGAAAGCAGTGGTAGAACAAATGATTGATGAACTGCTTGATGCCGGCTTTATCCAAGAGAGCCATAGTCCCTTCGCTTCTCCCATTTTGCTTGTCAAGAAGAAGGATGGAACCTGGCGTGTCTGCGTGGATTACATAAAATTAAACGACATCACAGTTAAAGATAAGTATCCTATTCCACTAATAGATGATTTGCTGGATGAATTAAATGGTGCAATCATATTTTCGAAAATTGATTTGAAATCAAGGTTATTATCAAATCTTAATGAACCTAGTCGACATTCCCAAAGCGCTTTCACACTCATCAAGGGCATTATGAATTGAGTTATGCCGTTTGGCTTAACTAATGCTCCACCACCTTTCGGTCCCTCATGAACACTATATTCAAACCCTTTTGAGGAAATTCATCCTTGTTTTTTTTGATTATATCTTGATTTATAGTAAATCACTTGAAGAGCATGTAGTTCACCTCTCCCAGACTCTCACCTTATTGAGAGAACATTTATTATTTGCCAACAGAAACAAATGTTGCTTTGCTCTGCCAAGACTCTCTTATTTGGGCCATTTGATCACTTCTGAGGGTGTTGCTGCTGACCCTGACAAGATTGAAGCTATGCAGAATTGGCCTCAACCTGCCCCACTCAAGCAACTTCGAGGGTTTTTGGGATTGACTGGTTACTATAAGAGATTTATCAAAGGCTATGGAACTATTTGCAGGCCCTTGACTGACATGCTTAAGAAAGATTTTTTTTCTTGGTCACCTTCGCATTACAAGCCTTCTTATCTCTTAAAGTCGCTATGACAACCTGCACCAAGTCTTGGACCTTCCGATTTCTCTCAACCATTTATTTTGGAGACTGATGCATGTTCCACAGGGGTAGGTGCAGTTTTGATGCAAGCAGACAAGCCTATAGCTTTTTATAGTAAGCCCTTGGGTCCACAAGCTTTAGCACTATCCACATATGAGAAAGAACTATTGGCCATTGTCATGGCAGTTCAAAAGTGGAAGCATTTTCTATCTCATCAACAGTTCATTATTCACACAG
Source organism: Papaver armeniacum (assembly GCA_023531295.1). Classification (NCBI taxonomy): domain Eukaryota; kingdom Viridiplantae; phylum Streptophyta; class Magnoliopsida; order Ranunculales; family Papaveraceae; genus Papaver; species Papaver armeniacum. The sequence continues at coordinate 46,675 of JAJJWW010012552.1, forward strand.
ACCACCAAAGTCTAAAATATTTTATGGAACAGAGAATTACTCTTGTTTTACAAACAAAATGGCTCTTGAAGTTACTTGGTCTGCAATATGTCATCAAATACAAGAAAGGTTTGGAAAATAAAGCGGTGATGCTTTATCAAGAATTCCCATGCTTTATCAAGAATTCCCATTCTACATGCCAATCATTGTCAATAGCACCACAGTGGACTCAAGACATTATTTTCGGCTACACTTCGGATGGTCATGCTCAACAACTTCTCTCTCGACTTCTTATATCTCCATCGATACTCCTTATTCCTTAAAAATGGAGGATGATATATAAATCTAGACTCTATGTTGGTTCTGGGGCACAAATTAGAAGCCAAATCATGCATTCAGTTCACTCCTCAGCTGTTGGTGGCCACTCTGGCATGATGGGTACTTACAACAGAGCTAAAGCTTACTTTTATTGGCCCAAGATGAAGGATGATATTTTCCAGTTTGTTGCTGAATGTGATGTCTGCCAATGTCACAAACATGAACTTTCTTCCCCTGCTAGACTTCTACAGCCTCTCCCTATCCCAGACACAGCATAGCAACACATTTCAATGGACTTCATTGAAGGCCTTCCCATGTCTTTCAGAAAAAATATCATACTGGTGGTGGTGGACAGACTCACTAAATACATCCACTTCATCGCCATGAGCCACCCCTTCACTGCCATTTCTGTTGCCAAGGAGTTTATGCACCATATCTTCAAGCTGCATGGCATGCCAATCTCAATCGTTTCAGACAGAGACAAGGTATTTCTCAGTAACTTCTGGCAACATTTGTTTAAATCCTTGGGAACTCAATTGAATCTTAGCACATCATACCATCCACAAACTGATGGGCAGACCGAGAGAACTAATGCTTGCTTAGAACAATATTTAAGATGTATGACTAGTTCCTCCCCTAAGTTGTGGCTCAATTGGCTGGCCTTACCTGAGTGGTGGTTCAACACCAATTACCACACCAGCCTCAAAATGACCCCATTCCAGGCATTGTATGGTTATACACCACCACACTTGGCATTTCCTGTCCAAGCTGTTACTTCAGTTGCTGCAGTCCAAGATTACTTGTCAGCTAGGGATCACATGCTTAAACTTCTCAAGGAGGATTTAACAAAAGCCCAACACAGAATGAAGCAATTTGCAGATGCCAAGCGAGTTGACAGATCCTTTACAGTTGGTGATTTTGTGTTCTTGAGGTTACAACCATACAGACAATCATCTGTGGCCTTGAGAACTAATTTGAAGCTCTCTGCAAGATACTTTGGTCCTTATGAAGTTTTACAGAGAATTGGAGCAGTTGCTTATAAGCTCCAATTACCAGTGGGTTCTAGGATACACCCTGTCTTTCATGTATCCCAATTGAAGAAGAAGATTGGCCAACATGTCACCATTTTGCCAACTTGCCCTGGTGGACTCTTCTCGGTGCATTCATAGTCTTGCCGGTGGGCTGTCTTGGACTCCGGATATATTCTCGAGAGATGACAACCATGTTTTGCAGGTACTCATTCAATGGGTTGGTTCACCACATGAGGATGCAACCTGGGAAGAAGCCAGCCATATTCATTCTCACTTCCCTGACTTCATCCTTGAGGACAAGGATACGCAAAGGGGGGGGGGGGGGGGTTGTAATGTAAATAGTGAGTTTAGAAATTGTAATGGGTCGACTAGTGATTTGTGAGTCTAACAATAATTGGGCCGTTTCTCTTATTAGTCCATTTGATAAAGTTGTACCCATTGGATTGTTTCCATCTGTAGGGCAACATGATTAGTTATTACCACCCAACGGGAGTCAAGTAGGAATGCGGCTATTTATGGCCGTGTCTTTATAAGAACATGTTTATGTTGAATTTAATCGTAAATTGAGATGCTCATCCTTAAGTTAGGAAGAGAAGGTTATTGTAGATTATTGAATATGCTCGTTTCATGACAGAAAATCCACCATCAACATTAAGTCCCCTTCCTAGCACATAATGGTTACACTATTGTGGGGTAGGCATGAGATGGTGACAAATTTGTACACTAAAATGACCAAGCTAAAGTGAATACATATTTCTAGGATAGGTCGACATCGTCGGCGTTGCCACGAACCGGTTAGTCATGATTAAGGTTGTGAAGAAGGAAGCAAGACTTGATCCGGTGAGTCGCTTTGGTTCCCTTTGTACATATACGGACGAGCTTGGCCCCTTCCTTGGGTCAGGTGTACTCCCTTTTGTCACACAACAGCTTTACTCAGATGTATCTGATAAGCATCGTTGATTGCTATCCCGAATTAGTAGCCTTTATAGGTGGAAAATAAAGACTTCTTTTCTCCTGGGATTCTGACGACTTGCGAGATTATAAAGAATCATCTCACGTAGTCGTTTTTTCTATATCTCGAGTGCACGCTCACACTTATCTCGATCTTCTCGATTGATTGATCGATTGATTGATTTTTTATGTGCTCATAACTTCTTCTCCTTTGCGATTTTTCATGGAAGCGGTGGACGATCATTCTGTCACTTCTACAAAAAGAAGCTTCGAAGTTGACAAGCCCGAAACCCATGCGCACGAAGAAGTAATGGCTAAGATCGATCTTCCACTTCGCGAAGTCGGCCGTGTTATACATGGGATGTCCATTCTGCACCTGCGTATTGCCAGGGGACGCATATTGGCCCTTTCATCTGCGATCGACATGGAAGAACGATGGAGGCATGAGGAAGCGTTGCGAGCACCAGTAAGCGCAAGGGCAGAAAGATTTGCAGCGTGGTTAAAGAGGCGGAGAGTGGAGCATAAACGGGCTCCGGATAAAGATAGGCGTGATTATCCAATCCAGGGACGGTGTGATAATCCTTGATTCGACACGGACGGACACGAGTGTTCGAAAGCAATCAAGCACAAACCCTAATGTTCTTTGTGGGATTTGAGGAAGACTTGGAAGATGTTCCTGCTAATGATGTTAGGACGGAGAACGTTGCTGCGGAAACATCGAAGCGGAAGCTGAGGCTCTGAAGGAGAAGCGGTAGCAGGTGATGGCGTTGAAGCAGGACCCAGCAGTGGTGCAGGCGCAGTTATTCTTCTTGACGGCTAAACCTCTTTGCTTCTTTTTCTCTTTTCAAGTGTATTCCCGTAATTTTTTGAACCTCTTTCTTGTACTCAGTGGCGGTTGAGTTCAAGATCTTTTCTTCTGTTTGCTTACCATTGAATAAAGGTTTATGTCATAACCCCTCGTTAAGATTGTATCTGTATGTGCTCCTGACGTGAGATCTCCTTGGTCTTGCTGGGGCAGATGGCTCAAATCATTTTCCTTTTGTGTACACAATCTATTTCCTTCTTCCCATGAGATGTTTGCTTAGGGTTTCCTTCCTTGATCTAGTGGGTTTATTTAGGTTGACTCAGGACTTTGTGTTTTTAGGGGTAGAGAGGTTCTCAGATGGAAATAACATTTCAATTAAATTGGAAATTGAAAATTGAAACTCTAACTATGAATGCAAGTATTGCAATCATTTTCTGGAAGAATTACAAATATGACATGAAATTGTAAAAGGAAACACGCTGGAGGAAATAGCACATCGTTTTAAAGTGTGGAGGACGCTGGAAAGTGGTAGCACAACGTCTTAAGTTCGGTAGGGTTTGAGCCATTGTAAGTGAATTGTTATGCCTTCTAGTTTATCAGCGTTGATGAGCTTGCAGTAGCCGCCCAGGATAACATCTGCTACCAGGTACGGTTCATCTTCTCTTTCGGTGGTTGAGTCAGGTGGAGTGGTCAATTTCATGCTCCCAACCTTGAATGCAGTCGTCTTCGTTACCAGATCTCCAATTCCAAATGGGTTTGGGCGTGCAGATACCTGGACCTTGGCCTTATCGTCTTTGACTAAGACAGCCTCTAAGCTCTTGATAAAACGTTTGAAGGGGCCGGCTTCCCATTCACATCTCTTAGCCGGGGTTGGTTTGTTGGTTGGAGCCAGTCCCCAGGACTTATCAGAGTGAGGAGTGATTGGTTGCAAGAAGGGTTGCGTGATGAGACTTACTTGAGCTCGGAACCTCTTAATGTATGCCGATGGGCTCTCTCCGGAATTTGTGTCATATTGGCAAGCCTGCAGGGTGCGGCAACGGACTGACCTTTGTGTCCAGACGGCTTGTTAGAGATCCTTTCAGTGTCGGAATTAGGAGAGGGCAAACTCCCAGTGTTGTCTTGTTGTCGTGTACCCAAGAGCGTCCTAGGATCATGTCGTAATTCGGATGCTCTCGACTATGTAGAACTTTGCTTGTGTCGAGGCATCGCCCAATTTTACTTCAAGATCGATGTATCCATATGCATCTCGAGTTCCCTTACGGAGTCTTAATCACAATTGGGTTGCGAGTAGCCTCTTGTTTTGAAATTTTTTGCTTTTAAGGTATGGAGAGTGATGATGTTGAATTCACGGTTAAGAGTCCCCAATTTCCCTTGCTTGCATCTTCCAGCAAGGACTGAGGTTTCGAGACCGCTTCCTCTTCCAGATACAAGCGTTTGCCTGAGACAATACGGTTGAGGGCTGCAAATATGTCCCGACGCTGTGCTTTGGAGAAGTACAAGATCTCGCATAAATGTTCCATCATAGATTGTACAAGTCTTGCGAACGGAATACCCAGAAATCATGCGGTTCCTGACAGAAGAGGGTCTCTACGAACACCTTCGTTTCCAAGCTGGAGTTCTCCTGTCTCTATCTTTTCTCTCGAAGATTTGTTTCGGCACTGTTACAGTCTTTGGTTGGATGGTGAACGAACCTATGGGCGGCGTACTTAGGATCCGCCATATCTTTCTCGGTTGGTGGACGTCTGATAGGAGGCAGCTTGATGGCGTCGTCTTGAATCCACGCCTCCAAGAGTTCCACTACTTCATTCATGGGGAACGGGAAACCTGTATCTTCGGTGTCTTGTGCAGGAGTCTTGCCCATTCTCTTTTGAGAAGAATTCATGTGTGCTCGAGCCGCACGCTTGGGTTGTTGTTCGTTCTTTGAAGCCTTCCTTTTTCCTCCTTCGCCAACCACGCTCACGAAGGACCCGGTGTTGTATTGTTTGTTTGTGAGACGCTGCTTCCTCGACTCTCACGTGGATCTTCGTTTGAACAACCCCGGTTCTTTCTAGCAATGCCGGGAAGTTATGGCCGAACGTTTGGCGGCTTCATGGAGTTCGGAGAACGTCCGAAAGCCCGCATTCTCTCTAGTAAAGCGCGGTATATGGGTATCATCCCGTTGATGCATAGCTCCACCAATAACCGGCGTTCCGTGATGTTTGGATCATGACAATCTAGTGCTTGAGTTCGAACCTCTTAACGAAGTCGTTCGGATGCTCGTTGTTCCGCCGAGAGACTCTCCCTAGATCCGAAAAGGTGATCTGCTCGGACACGAAGAAATATTTCTGTAGAAAGCACCGACCATCTCCTCCCAATTGGATATCTTTGTCAGTGTGATGTTGTTGTACCGGTGTACGCCCTTCCCGTAAGTGATTTGAGAACTCTTTCGGGGCGGAGAACATGATTGTACTCATGCTTTCCCAAGGATTCCAAAAATCGAAACGTGCTCACGAGCGTTACAGTACCATCGTAGAGGAGAAGGCGAGGGAGAGGTGTATCCTCTTGGAAGAGGGATTCGTTGCATATCTTGAGGGTACGGCGGTTGATGTTGGTGTGCATCCATCAGATTTCCTTTGCCTCGGTTTTGGAGAAGTCGTTCCAGGTCCTCACGTGTGATGAAGTTGGATGGCTGGTTCCTCTCTCTTGGGCGTTCAAGAGCAATACGAGCTTCTTCACTCATGTGGGTCCGAGTGGAAACGCTTGCTCCGGGTGTATTGAAGGCATCTCTTGCTGGCTCTAAGGGTTGCCGTGAATCTTGTGGCAATCGTTCAGTTAAAGTTTTAAGGAAAGTGAGTACCTCAATCTGAGTTGCGGACATATCCGTTTGAGTCTTAGCAAGAATTTCCTGCTTCTCCATCAAGTCTGCAATGGTAATAGACGGTGGCCCTTCTCTTGTGCCTCCGGCTCCTCGTCCTGATGAAGGAGTGAAAGTTGTTGCTCTGGTGACCACTGGAGGCGTTACACTTGAGGATATGCCGGGATTTGCGGCTGCTCTGGCTCTAGTGATGGGGGGCGTTACACCCACTGGAATATCTCCTGCTCCGCTAGCGTTGGTGATAGGAGTAACGGTTCCACGAGATGTATTGACCACTGTAGCTCCACTAACGGGTACATCGACACCGGGAGTGTTATCCGTACTAGCTCCATCAGGATTGATTGCTGATCCAGACCTGAGTTCTACCATCTTGAAATGCTGATTGAATTGATTCTAAGATCTACCCTTTTTTGAAATTAATGAAATTGAATGGGATTTCAAAGAAATTGACTTTACAACCGAGAGATTAACCTCCCGCTGTGGTCGCCAATTGTTTATGGGTGAAAACTATTCCTGCTGGATTTGGTAATTTGGGGTGTGAGGATGAGGAATGAATCTAAACCCTAAACAAATGCACTGCGCGGTGAGTGCTTGTGATTCGAGAAATCAATCTGTACAACTCTGGCCTAAACCAAGAAATGGCCGTTCCAGACTTGATTCGGTCACAAAGTGAAGGAGATGGGGTTGATCTTAGGGAGGGAAGCGAAGAAGGTGTTGAGATTGTGAAGGTGTAGGCTTGTTTATGACTTGTATCAGAAAGGTGAGCAGGCTTACGATTGATGCAAGCAGGCTTTGAGTGTTTGAATACGTTTTGTATTAACACTTGGTTTCTGTCTTGTCTTGACTTGTTTTGTTGTGTTTTGAAAAATATGGAGGAGAACCTATTTATACAAGTCATTTGAGCCTTATTCACGTCTCTCGTGGGAAGTGGAGGGATGGAGTAGTGGAGTTGTGTGTTGGTGTTACACGACCAGTCTTGCCCACTTCTCCTGTATCTATAACCGTCCATGACTTCCGACACGTTCTTGTGATGGCGCGTTGCACGTTGCAAAAACCGCCCGAGACCAATACCCCGATATGTATCCCCGATTTATGACATGATTGATGTCTCGAGTGTGTGGATCGTGGGACCCACATAAAGTAGCATGTAATGCTAGACTAAATAACTAAATTATTTAGGAAGTCGATACTTGTGAAATATCGTGTGTATTCTACGCAGATACTGCATCGAGTATATTCAGCATGTATGAAGCATCGCTGTTTTTTTTAAGGCTTACCGGAGTAAGTCACGGATTTAAGCGTCTTAAAATATCATCATGTTCCAGCCATCTTCGAGTGATCGTTTGGAGGCTATATAGGTAAGCCCTGACTTGACCCGAGCACTCCATGTGGAAGAGTGGTGGACGGTGATTGTGGTGACGCCTCATTGATAGCCTAACTCATGTCTTAGGCTGTCCGCCCAAGCTGGTAAAGTTGGACGGACGAGATGACTTGCAACCCTCATCTGCGACCGTCGGATTGGGGTCTAAGAGGTACGCAAGTTCCTTCTTTCAGCTTGGTCGAATCCAAGCATGAGAAGTGTTTTATAGAGGACCGATCATGCATGTGTGTAGACGACATGCTGGTGTCCATGTTTATACTTCACTATCCCACGAAGGTGCGATCTAGGCCACTCAAGTTTACAGGTAAAGAAGAGTGGCTGAGATTGATTTGCGACAGGAATCCTGTGCCGCAAAGGCCGCACATCATGCCCAATTCGGGGGCGCGTTTCAAGACGACCAAGCCTGGTCGGTCCTGGCCGATTGATTCGGCATGTGGATGGTAGGCTGGCGTTCACTTTTTGTACTTCATTGCCTCATAGAAACGTGATATAAGCCACTCAATTTGTCCGGAGAAGTTGAGTGATCGAGATCAGTTTACAATTAGGAGGTGCGACCACGTCTGGTTTGGGCATGCGAATCGAGGTGTACATCCAAGTTTGGTCTTGGACGATCGGGTGTGGAGATAGGTGGGCCCGCGGTGATCATGTTGATATGGGACTGCTTAGTCTATACACTGGACCCTTCATCCGAGCGGGGAGAAAAGGGACGCTCGTGATCGCGACACAAACCTTAATCGAGGTTTTGTCGGCCGTGTGTCATACCCAGTTTGGGACGCACGAATCAAGATGACCAACCATGGTTGGTCTGACCGATCGATCGAGTATGTAGGCGGGCCCACGGTGTTTGTGTTGACATGCTCTGGGCACTTTGAATCTACATCTACACCCTCCATCTATGCCTGCGAAGATGGATGGTTGAGACTGTTTTACGATACATGTAATGTGCCGCAAACCCTAATTTAGGGTTTTCCGTCCATACTGGTTCGGTTTGGACGGTTTGGAAAAAACTATGCCACCGTTTTGGGGAGGCCGACCATGCGGGCCCGCGTTGGGTTGGTGGTGAATTTTCCAATACCGCTTGGGTCGTGGATTTAATCTAAGCCATCCAATCATCTTTGGTGAGGTTGGATGGTCGTGATCGTTTCGAGACCGGGATATGGTCGTTCGAGGTTCAAACATGCTCAATCGGGCTAGTATAACACACCGAGAGTTGTAGCCTGTATGGGTATTTCGTACATGTTTTATTATTAATGCTTGGAGATTCGTGTTGCTCTGATGAGAACAACACTCAGTCGTCATGCCGCACCGGTAATGAGTACAGGAAATACGAGACTGGTCATATTTTAATTAATAATGCTGTAAATTCACAGGGTTTATGGGATTGTTGCTACATGCTCCAACCTGGATGAATTTTGTGTATTTAATTCACAGAATACTGGGATTGTTGCCACATGCTCTATTCTAGGTGAATTAGTAAAGTGAAGAAGTATTCATCACTTATTAATGGCTTTATCTTTTGCAAGATGTTAGCGCATAATTTTTCTGGCTTTTACAATTTTAACCTTAAATGAAAATCCACCATCAACAACTGTACCTGCAGAAAATTAGTCGTGATTAACGGGATCCTGTAAATTTGTATTTTCCACTTCAGGATTGGTCAATTCGATAACAACCGCTGGCCGTTGACTTTAAAAGTCTCTCCAGTATCATGGTTCCTAACCTCAATAGCACCGTGCGGATACACGGTTGATAGGGTGTAGAATACATCCTATTTACTATTTATTGTTTATGCTTTCTTTGCTATTTTTCTTGTAAATTATGTATTTTACGCTTGTTTTGAGTTTTATAGCTACTTTGGAGTCGCACGGAGGAAAAGAAGAAGAAATCACCCAATTTGAGCCAAAAGGGCAAAAAGGTCATTTTACAGGCGATTGATATATGGAGCCCAGTTGAGGTTAAGGGGCATCTCTATTTTGGAGGATTATTAAAGACAGACTAGCTGTGGTTAAGGGGCTGCCATCTGGCTAGCCCTTATCATAAGTGACATCCTATTATGGGCACCTAACTGGGGTGGTCCCTGTCCTTGGGGTGTACCATCCTACCCTATACTTATACCCTAAATCCATCGAGAAGATTATCTTCTCCTCTTTCTCACCTGAAGCTACAAAGCGATCATGGTGTTGTTACCATTAAGCGAGATCGAGAAATGAAGGCGATGAAATTGGAGCTGGGTTCAGTTTCAATTAGGGTATTTGATGTCTCATCTGTTGAATCAGAGATCGAGAAGAGATGGGATTTCTGTGAAGATTTAAGCCACAGGAAGAGAGATTAGAAACGGGTACTTGAGTTATCTTGAAGTTATGAAGAACACAGAGAAAATGGATGATTGAAGGTCATCGAGATCGAGGGTTTGATGATGCCGATGGGTCCTTGTTGCTGTTGAAATCAAGAGACCGAGATCGAGAGATTTAAGAACCAAAGATTGAAGTTTGATGACAAATGAATCTACTGCAGCTGGATTGAGTATGCAATTGGTGGAAATTGATATGGGTTACAATGGTGGAGTTTGTGCTAAAATGAAATCAGGGTATGAGGTTTGGTGGTACTGCAATTTAGAATGATGCTGGTGGTGAGATTCAGGTGACCAGATGGGTTCTGAGCTGCTGAATCTGTAACAGAAGAAGGGAAGAGCTGATATGTTGCAATGAAGCTAGTTGGGGGTCTCTGGTGAAGAGTGAATGACTGAGAATTGAGAGATGAAGCTGCAATTGGAAGATTGAAGCAATCTTTGAAATGGAGTAAAGCTTAGATGTATGTGCTAGGATTGTCACGGGGAAGAAGAAACGGCCCGAAATTGGCACGAGATATGCCTGAAAACGAGAGGAAACTCTGTCGAATTTTCCCTCGGCGATTCAACTCGTTTTCGGATGGCCGATCCAGCCGTCTAGCCGATCCGGATCGATCCGGCCTGAGAGCAACCGTCGGCCACCTAGTCGGTGACTCGGCTCTTGACTCGATGTCCGACCCCTCATTCCCTTGACCCGGTTTCGACGGTTGGTGATGGTTTGACCATTTGACCGTTAGTCTTAACGGTGGACTGAGCGGAATATTCCGTCGAATATTCCCTTGTGACAATGAGAACTCGGGTGGCGTGGCGGCGACTATTCCGACCGGATTCGACCACAATACCAGTTTTCCGGCGAGCCAAATTCTAGAATTTTCTATGGACTTCTCTCATGGGTGTGAAGACTTGGACTAGGAGTTGGATGGAGAATTTGGCTCAAATTTGGAAAGAGAAGATGAAGAGTTGAGAAAGACTTGAATTTGGAAATTGAATTGCTAAAGGAAAAGGATTCTATTCCTTGGAAGATTTGGAGAATATTGAAGCCTATAAATAGAGAAGTTTTCTACATCTTTTAGATATCTCTACACACACAACACTTTTCTTTTCTTATTCTTTGTGTGAACTCTTTAGCATGAGTAGCTAATTTTATTATTGATTGAGGATGAATTCCTAGTTCTTAATATGATTTAAGTTTTTGTTTTCAATTCTATCTTGAAGTTTTCACATAATTATCGTTTGTTTTTACTAATAGGAATGATCTTAATGACATTCATGATTGATTGATAGGTTGTTTAGAGTGCACGCTAAATTGATTTGTTAATTTGATCTAAAGCTAGTGAAAGTTAGGGGATAAGTAATCATTTCTTGACTCTTTACATAAGTAGCAAACACAAGACCTTGCGGAGGGATTCCGTGGAGCAATTGTGTGTGAAAACAACGTTAGCAAGTAGACCTTGATCTAAGAGTCTAACTACTAATATTGACCTAATAAGTTCATAAATCTTAATGCGTTTATTTAAATTACATCTAGAGTGATCTACTACTAGGTGGTTTGGTAAATAGAATCGGTAGTCGAGAACTTCCGTGTCCAGGTGATACAAGGGATTTAGGGGTTTAGCAGTCTGATCTAGCTGCTTTACCTACGGTTGGTGATAATTTGTGACTAATAACAAGTAGAAAAGAACATAACTTGATTCATTGTTTCAGTAACGAAGAAGGATTCCTTGATCTTGTCTCTCTTATTGCTTTCAACTTTATCTTTTAATTGTTTTGTTTACTTTCTTTTGTTTTACACCTCCCCCTTTTTGTGACAATTTTTACAACTAGAATCTCTTGCTCCTCGTGGGGAGCGAACTTGACTTCCATTATATTATTTTTAATTGAGTGGAAATATTGATTAATTTGATTGCACCTACGACACGCATCAAATTTTGGCGCATTGCCGGGGAGCAGCGGACGATTTTAGTTGTTTTTATTTTTCTTTTTGCTTTAATCTTGCTTTGTTGGATTCTATTTTGTATCTAACTTAAGTTTTTGAGAATCTTATTTCAGGTGCCAGTTTTCCATGTATGGTGGACAAGAGCAAGCATATTACAACAATCAATACGGTTTTCAACCTCAACATTATGGCAACTTCCAACCATCCTTAGGATACAGACTTTATGGATATTCTCATACATATCAACAACCTTATGACGGGTATGTAAGTGAACAATCACTAGGAGGAGGATAGTTATGCTTCTAAATCTATGTGTGATCTCCTTGGTGCAAGGCAACCTAGTTTGAGGGAACTTGAGAGAAGGTTCTATCAATTGATCGATGAAGGCCTAGCATCGGATGAAGAAATTTTGAAGCTAAAAAGAGCTTTAAGAATAGGCGTGAAAACGTTATTATATGGGTTATGATGATGATTATGAACCTTATGAAAATTATTGTAACAAGGATAAAGTTATTCCAACTCCGGATCATAATAACGATCCTTCACCTATTCAAAAGGAGGAGATTGGGTGTGACTTACCTATTGTTATAAGCGGTGTAACACCCGCACAAGAAGATCTTACAATCTATACCGATGAAAATCATTTTAGTGAATGACCCGATTAGATGATGAAAATGTTGAAGAGATGATGCTAGAGGATGAAACCAAATTCATTGATTTTGTGGAAGACCCAATTGAACTTGCCAATGATAATAATGATGCCAAAACTTTGGTTAAGGTAGAAAACGACGAAGAATGGTTGCAAGGTTTAATAGAGGACCACGATATACAAAGAGGTAAGTAATTCACTTGAATTTTTAAGGATGAAGAGGATTCTATAATACAAGAAATTGTGCAAGGTTTGTCTAACCCTTTGCATATTGATTCTTCTCCTTTACCTCTTATTGGTTTGAATGTATGTGCTTCGAAAGTATTTTTGGATGGTTTTGTTTCTAGATATCCACCATTGGAAACACTTGATTCTAACACTATGCAGGGTTTGCCAGAGACATGGAAATTCCCGAATTCTATGTTCTTTATACACTTAGAGTGTGAACGAGAATAAGTGTGGGGGAAATTTCTATCGAGCGATAATTTCACTATTGTTTTCTTGTGCTAATATTTGTATGGAGTTATTGTTTTCAAAACAGGTATTATGGGTGGACCTCAAATTTTCAGATTGTTAGTATATGGCTAATGAATTGTGCAAGAGCTAAGTCGGGCCGTCGACTTTAAAACAAGCGCTTCATGGGAGGCAACCCATAGGTTTTGTATTTCTTATCCTTTTGCTTTTTATTTTTGTTATTTCTTTTCTTGTTCCTTATCATGTTAAAATTTCCCACCTTAACTTTACTAGGAGGATTCAATTACATTGAGGACAATGTAAGGTTTAAGTGTGGGGGAGTGGTTAAGCATGTATTTAAAAAAATTACAAAAAAAAAAATTAAAAATTTTGAAAAAAAAAAAAAAAGTTTTACATAAAACCTTCAACTTTTAGAGATTTTAGAGTCACTAACATACTTCTAGGTATGTTTACATAGAGATTTTGACCGACATAATTGAACTTGGAAATGTTAGAGAACTACATTCGGATTTCTTGTTTGTTAGAGTGTTAAATAATGGATTTAATCATGCCGGTGATGCGAATTTGGTGCAGGGAGAAGTGCATTATTAGAGTTGATGATCAATCATTAGTGGAGACTACCCGTATTATCATGTGAGGCACCGACCAGAAAATTTTCCATCTACTAAAGAGCTTTCTTTTGAGTGTGTGTCACCGTACGTTAATTCCGGGTAGAATGGTGAGCTACCCAACCTCCCACCAATAGAAGCACTACTCTTTGGTCTCTTGAGTGCTAATTTTGTCAATCATGAGGGTGACGTCTATAGATGAAAGCCTCCTTCTTGTAGTTCGATTTGCAGTTAGCACCATTTTCTCTCGCGACAACAACGGATCCATAGAAACACATTCATCATCAACAAGGAGCGACATCAAAAATCTACAAGGAAAGTTGGAAAAGTTTAAGGTTTACAAGCAACGAGAAAAAAAAAAGCAAATTTCATATTCAAGTAAAGCAACATACAAAGAGCGGATTTTACATATATGTTGAGGACTTACAATACAATGAGGTAATTTTATATTCAAGTATGAAGACTTATTCACAAGAGCAAAGAAAAGCAAAAGGTGAGAATTGTTGAAGTTTATGATTTTGAGGCGATACAAGTTGTGAAGAATCAAGCGGTAAAATACTTCTCCCACGGCCACGATTTGTTTTTGTATTTTATTTCTCTTTTTTTAAAAAAAAAATAAAAAAAAAAAAAAAAAGAAAAAAAAAAAAAAAGAGAAATATTTGTTTTGTTAATAAGCCGTGGGGAAGGAAAATTTATAAGGAAGTTTCAAGCGACAAGGATTTAAGGTAAAAGAGTTATAAATTGTCAAGGATCTAAAATTCGAGAGTTTATCATCAAAAGTTGAAACCGAAGACGAAGACCAAGAAGTTAAAGACGAGGAGCGGAAGACGTTTCTATTGGATGCCGTGAGAGTGGTGTTATCATAATTGGCGATCGGATGTGAAGGTGAGTAAGTAATCTCATCCTTGATAATAATGGTTGATTTCCTTTCGTAGAGATCGTCAGAAAAATGGTTTTCAAAATATTAAAAGATGTGGGTTTTTAAAAATATTTCGGAAGTTGTCCTTCCCACCATTCAATGTGTTGCAGGAATTCTCTCTTCATTCCTACCGCACACACATGAGAACCATAAAAAAGCCGTCTTTTTGAGTGCAATTATCATAAAATCCTTTTGGTGAGGCGGAAGTCGAGGCGAAATGCTTATTGATCGTTTCTCAAGCGCGTTCTCTCATTATGGTGTGGTTATTTCTCACTCAACATTTAAGAATGAGAATATGTTCTTTAGTATTTCTAATTTCTTATTACTAGCATAAAAATTCTATGTCCTCATAACTCTTTGGATGCTTAGGACGCTGAACGCTTTGAAGTTGTGAGTTTTTAGTTTGATTTGCTCGAGGACTAGCAAAGTCTAAGTGTGGGGGAATTTGATAGGGTGTAGAATACATCCTATTTACTATTTATTGTTTATGCTTTCTTTGCTATTTTTCTTGTAAATTATGTATTTTACGCTTGTTTTGAGTTTTATAGCTACTTTGGAGTCGCACGGAGGAAAAGAAGAAGAAATCACCCAATTTGAGCCAAAGGGCAAAAAGGTCATTTTACGGGCGATTGATATATGGAGCCCAGTTGAGGTTAAGGGGCATATCTATTTTGGAGGATTATTAAAGACAGACTAGCTGTGGTTAAGGGGCTGCCATCTGGCTAGCCCTTATCAGAAGTGACATCCTATTATGGGCACCTAACTGGGGTGGTCCCTGTCCTTGGGGTGTACCATCCTACCCTATACTTATACCCTAAATCCATCGAGAAGATTATCTTCTCCTCTTTCTCACCTGAAGCTACAAAGCAGTCATGGCTTCTGTTACCATTAGCGAGATCGAGAAATGAAGGCGATGAAGTGGGTTGGGTTCGATTGCAATTAGGGTATTTGATGTCTCATCTGTTGAATCGGAGATCGAGAAGAGATGGGATTTCTGAAGATTTAAGCCACGGGGAAGAGAGATCGAAACGGGTACTTGAGTTATCTTGAAGTTATGAAGAACACAGGAGAAAATGGATGATTGAAGGCATCCGAGATCGAGGTTTGATGATGCCGATGGGTCCTTGTTGTTGTTGAAATCAAGAGACCGAGATCGAGAGATTTAAGAACCAAAGATTGAAGTTTGATGACAGATGAATCTCTTGCAGCTGGATTGAGTATGCAATTGGTGGAAATTGATATAGGTTCAATGGTGGAGTTTGTCTTTGAAATGAAATCGGGTATGAGGTTTGGTGAGTCTTGCAATTTAGAATGATCTTGGTGGTGAGATTCGGGGTGACCAGATGGGTTACGGGAGGCTGCTGAATCTGTGAGAAGAAAAGGGAAGAGCTAATATGTTGCAATGAAGCTAGTTGGGGGTCTCTGGTGAAGAGTGAATGACTGAGAATTGAGAGATGAAGGCTGGTGGAAGATTGAAGCAATGCTGAAATGGAGTAAAGCTTAGATGTATGTGCTAGGATTGTCACAGGGAAGAAGGAAACGGCCTGAAATTGGCCTGAGATATGCCCAGAAAACAGAGGAAACTCTGTCTGAATTTTCCCTCCGGCGATTCAACTCGTTTTCAGATGACCGATCCAGCCGATCTAGCCGATCCAGCCGATCCGGCCGCAGTGAGTAAAGGCAAGTGGTGCCACCTAGTCGGTGACTCGCTGCTGACTCGATGTCGACCCCTCATTCCCTTGACAGTTGTTGGACTGATGGTTTGACCATTTGATCGTTAGTCTTAACGGTGGACTGACGGAATATTTCGAATATTCCCTTGACATGAGAACTCGAGGTGGCGGCGGCGATTATTCCCAGGATTAGAGCCACAATACTGATTTTTCGGCGAGCCAAATTCCAGAATTTTCTATGGACTTCTCTCATGGGTGTGAAGACTTGGACTAGGAGTTGGATGGAGAATTTGGCTCAAATTTGGAAAGAGAAGATGAAGAGTTGAGAAAAACTTGAATTTGGAAATTGAATTGCTATCCTTTAGGAGTTGGATGGAGAATTTAACCTCAGATAAGAATTTAACTCTATCCTGTTTAGACCAATGGTCAGGCATTTGACCAGTTACCAAATAATTAACAATGTCAGCAAACCAGGGTAACTCAGAGATGGAAAATAATTGTTCATCAGGGAACGTGTCAAGGATCGGTCTCTCATCATCTCTAGTCTCATCAAGGATACGGGATAAATGGTCAGCTACTACATTTTCAGACCCTTTCTTATCACGAATATCTAGAGTAAATTCTTGGAAAAGCAATACCCATCTGATCAGCCTAGGTTTTGAGTCCTTCTTCGAAAGGAGATATTTAAGAGTGGCATGATCAGAATATACTATGACCTTAGACCCTAGGAGATATGATCTAAATTTCTCCAAAGCAAAAACGATGGCTAACATTTCTTTCTCAGTGGTTGTGTAATTTAACTGGGCATCGTTTAGGGTCCTACTAGCATAATAAATCACACTAGGTGCTTTATCATGCCGTTGGCCAAAGATAGCACCAACCGCATAATCAGAAGCATCACACATGAGTTCAAATGGGAGGTTCCAATCGGGTGGTTGGATAATATGGGCAGAAGTTAACAATGATTTAAGCTTCTCAAAAGCCTCAATACATGCTTCATCAAATACAAAGGCAGTATCTTTAGCAAGTAGGTTCGACAGAGGTAAGGAAATCTTGCTAAAGTCTTTGATGAAACGACGATAAAATCCAGCATGGCCAAGGAAAGATCTAACATCTGTTACATTCTTAGGTGGTCTTAATTTTGAAATTAGTTCAACCTTGGCTTTATCAACTTCTATTCCCTTAGAGGACACCACATGTCCTAACACTATTCCAGATTTGACCATAAAATGACACTTTTCCCAATGAAGGACTAAGTTCTTTTCTTTACAACGTTCTAGAACTAGTGTAAGGTGGTGCAAGCATTCATCTAAATAGGATCAAAAACCAAAAATCGTCCATAAAGACCCCAGAAATCGCTCTACCATGTCCGAAAAGATACTTAGCATGCAACGTTGGAATGCTGCGGGTGCATTACACAACCCAAAAGGAATACGCCTGTAAGCAAAAGTACCAAATGGACATGTGAAGGTTGTCTTATCTTGGTCCCCAGTGCTATAGGGATTTGGTTACAATGAGTATCCATTTAGGAAACAATAATGGTTGTGGCAGCTAATCTTTCTAACATCCGGTCGATGAATGGTTGAGGAAAGTGGTCTTTCCTAGAGGATGAGTTCAAGTGGTCTTTACGGTGAGTCTATACATACTCTCCACTCGGTGGTAACACGGGTAGGTATCAATTCATTGTTCTCATTCGCAACTACCGTAATCCCGAGACTTCTTTGGGACAACCCGGATGGGCGACCCATTTACTATCGAGATATGGGGTATATGATACCCGCATCTAACAACTTGAGCACCTCGGTGCGAACAACTTCCTTCATATTAGGATTCAAACGTCTCGCATTTCTCTTGAGGTTTTGGCACCTTCTTCTAGGTAGATGTGGTGCATACAATCAAAAGGACTAATTCCTTTCAAATCTGCTATAGTCCACCCTATTCTGAGTCTTGTGCTTACGGAGAACACTAACTAGTCTACTTTCTGATCGGGCTCTAAGTCGAGGCAATTATGGCGGAAGAGTATTCTCATTACCAAGAAATACATATTTCGGTGTATCGGTAGCGGCTTTAATTCAAGGGTGGGGGCCTTGATGATGATGGGAGGGGTTTATTTATGGTCGGCGGAAGAGGTTGCAGTTTCTGCCGCCATTTACCTTAATTCATTGCGCGTAGAATCTAACAACGCATTAACTTCTTCAAAATGACTATCCTCATCATAGTAGGCTCCAAAGTGGGCCAAGCACGCCCCCTAAAGGATCGCTAACATTATTGGTGGTAAAGTTATTCTCAACTAGAGAATCAATCATGCATATAGACTCATAGTGTTCGGGATCCGGTGGGGCTTGTAACGCCTTAAAAACGTTCACGAGAGATTTTCGATTCCAAAATGAAAATTCTACTAGGCCAGTTTGACAATGTATGACCACATTTGGGTGGCTAGAAATGGACGACCTAGGATTATTGGGATATTGATATCTTGACTAGAGACGGGTTGAGTGTCTAAAATCACAAAGTCAGTTGGATAGATAAAGTTTCTACTGAACCAAAACGTCTTCAATAATTCCACGTGGGATTTTTGTGACCTATCGACTAAGCTTGTAGTGTTATCCTCGTTGGTTTCATCTCACCTAGTCCAAGTTGTTCATATAACGAGAATGGTAAAAGATTCACACTAGCCCCAAGATCTAATAGAGCATTGTCTATCGTTTGTTTACCTATGACACATGTGTGATAGGACAACTAGGATCTTTAAATTTGATTGGGTACTTTTGTGAGATTATGGAACTAACTTGTTGGGTCAAAAATGCCTTTTTATGGACACTCGCGTCTCTCTTGACGGTGCACATCTCTTTTAGGAACTTGGCCATAGTTGGTACATGTTTTATTTCATCTAACAAGGCGAGTTAATCTTAACTTGCTTAAAGATGTCTAGGATTTCGACATATGTACTAGGCTTTTTCTTAGCTAGTCTTTGAGGAAATGGTGCAGGTGGTATGTACACTTTCTCGGGGGTAGCTTCCTCACTTGGAATCTTAGCATTCTCATGCCCATTAGGGTCTTTAGGCGAAGTTTGGTCAACCTCGGTCTGTTTTTGTTTGGACTACTATCCTTAGGTGGTTCTACCGAGTTCTCTAGAGTTTTACCACTCCTAAGGGTGATAACTACTTTGACATGTTCGTTGTGGTTAGAACTACCTAAGCCATTAACCTAGTTAACTCCTTTTGGATTTGGAGTCGGTTGGCTAGAAATCTCCCATTCTCCCTATCATTTAGCACAGCGAAAGTTGACTTATCGGAGTCTCTAAGTTGCTAATTGCTCGGTCACTATTTTGTTAGTACGCTGACTCGTCGGGACAAAGTCATCGAGCTTCTAACTTAAATGGTTGATATTTTGGGTAGTACGGGAATTGTTTAGGGCATTGCCCTCAATTAAGAGTCTTATACTTTCCTCACAGAGATGACACCTTTTTATCAACTTGGCTCGGTTCTTGGACTTGAGCTTGGTTCCTAGAAAAACCTGGTGGTGGGTTGGTAGATTGACCACCCTGTTGGGCACCTTTAGACAACAAAAAATTAGGGTTATGTCTCCAACCGGGGTTATACGTATTAGAATATGGATCAAACTTGGGCCGACCCTCATATTTAGAGTTCATACCACCATGTAGGACACTAACCTGGTCAAGGGTAGTTTCAGTTGGGTAAAACAAGGGGCACTGAGGTCCAGTATGACTTTGGTCACCACAAATGGTACATGGATAAGTTACGGGCTCCTTTGTTACAACTCATAGGTGGTTGGACCCTTGGTTCATCTCTAAGGCCTCTAGACGCCTAAGGATATCGAGACCCATTTTCAACTCTATTAACCCTATGGATATGGTTCCCTAGTTATTTCGAGGCTCCCTCATTGAAGCCCATTGTGAGTCTTTATTAACTCGATGAACTTCGTCAAAACATTCATCACAGGTCTTGATGGGTAAATTCTCCACCACTCATTGTTTCTACACGCATTCGGGTTTCACTATCAAGGCCCTCATATAAGATTTGGGCCATGTGGCCTTTATCATAGCCATGGTGCGGGCATTGGTATAACAATTTATTAAACCTTTCTACATAATCATGTAGGCTCTCACATATTTTTCGCTTAAAGGTTTGGATAGACATTTGCTATGACATCAGTCTTGTGGTGTGGGTAGAACTTCTTAACAAAGGCCTCTACAAGGCCATCCCGGGTGGTGATTGTTTTAGAAGGAATCAAATGGTACCACTCATTGGCTCTCTCTTCTAGGGAAAAAGGAAACAAACGCAACCCTAACCACATCTTTAGAGACATTCGGGTAACTCATTGTGTCACGAGATCATTTCAAAGTCTCTTACGTGGGTATACGGGTTCTCATTTTCTATCCCCCTAAACTTACGCAGCTTTCCAAATGTCCCGGGTTTAATATCAAACTTAAAGGTAGTGGGCGGTAAAACAACCCCGAGTTCACGCATTACTCTAGAAGGGTTCAAACGGTCCCTAAGGGTTTTGGTTGGCGGGACTTCACCATCATTTTCATTAACCATTTTGTCAAATATAGAAGTACCACCTAAATCCGTGTAGCGGTCGGACTCAAATCAAAAGGTCGTTCTCTTCAAGTCTATGTCCTACACGGACCCAACGGCGCATACACAAGTAGCAATGCTAAATGTAGGGTTTACTAAATTAGGTAGCTTGAGGCTACCTCAGCAAAATATACCTACAGTGCAGGTTGAGGCTTGTGGAATTTTGGTGGTAACTCCCATAAGGCCCAAGGCACGGGTTGGCGTACTTTTCCACGAGGTTTCCTAAATTCGGTAATCCGACGATGCAATATGGTGTGTGCAACGTGTATTTTTTATAAAGGAAATATATACAAAGGAAATAAAATCAAAAAGAATAAATAAAAATTGGGTTTTATAACTTACCTCTTTTGGTAGGCAATTCCTGATAAATGTTGAATATTACTGCTTTGTTTGTAGGTGAAAATGGTTTCTGCTGATTTCGGTAATTGCGGGTGTGCATGTAAGAAACAATTTAAACCTAAACAATGTCTTGCAAAGGAGTACTTTAGATTC
Organism: Papaver armeniacum; assembly: GCA_023531295.1. Lineage (NCBI taxonomy): Eukaryota > Viridiplantae > Streptophyta > Magnoliopsida > Ranunculales > Papaveraceae > Papaver > Papaver armeniacum. The sequence goes on from JAJJWW010012552.1 coordinate 67,693, forward strand.
GAGTGATCAATGCATGCAAGTCAAGCCTAAACCAAGAAATGGTCGTTCAGGACTTGCCTCGGTCACAAAGTAGAGGAGAATGGGTTGGTTTTGGGGAGGGAAGCAAGGAAAGTGGTGAGACCAGAATAGTTGATTCTGGAAGAGTAGTTGGGTTACTACGACTTGTTATCAGAAAAGTGAGAGAGCTCCCAAGGTGAGCTAGCAAGTAAGTATTTCTGAGTGTTGTATCTCCCGTATGAACTTGTTGTTCAATGGAAATAGGTAAGACCTATTTATACAAGTCGAGTAAACGTACCTGGTCTCATTAGAGTGGGGAAGTAAATGGGAGGAGGTGATAACCGTATGCATGGAATTGATGTTCCATAAAATGGTTAACGCATGGCGAAACAACGTTATGGAATTGATGTCCCATAAAGTTGTTAACGCATGTGCTTTATGTCCCATGAACGTTTCACACATAACTTCCGTATTTACTCGCCTCACCCTTATGACACTTCCTTATGACGGGCGTAGTGTACGCCGCACGCAGAACCGCCAAACCAATACCCAAAAGGATCCCCCAGTTTGTGTTGATGTCTCGAATGTTTTGGAAAACATGTATGCGTTGTTGTGGCTTGGCAAGTCAAGCTCGGGAAACTTGCCGACCTAGTGACCTTCGACGGTCGAGATTTTGCATCTTGAGAGGAGGGGCAACCGTTGATCGTTGCACGCCTTCGTTTTGGTAGCTAGGGTAGGGAAGGCCAACGTGGTGGCGCGGTGTGGTTAGGCTTGGCATGTTGGGGCCAAGGGTTCACCTTGGGCGTGGCTAGCTTTGGTTAGGTATGATTTTGGCTTGGCATGTGGGGCCAAGTGTTTTCCATGGCGTATGATGTGGCTAGGGCTAAGGCAAGGGCGTTTGTCTTGGCATGACGTGGATCGCATGGTTGGGCCAAGGCAAAGTGCGTTTGGCATGGCGCGGATATGGCTAGGTTTGGTTTGGCTTGGCATGTGGGGCCAAGGGTTTGCCATAGGCGTATGGCGTGGCTAGGCCAGGGAAAGAGCGTTTTGCTTGGCATGATGTGACTAGCATGGCTAGGGACAAGGCAAAGTGCGTTTGGCATGGCACTGCTAGCTTGGCTAGGTTTGGCTTGGCATGTGGGGCCAAGGGTTTGCCATAGGGCATGACGTGGCTAGGACCAAGGCAAGGGCGTTTGGCTTGGCATGATGTGACTAGCATGGCTAGGGCCAAGGAAAGGGCGTTTGGCTTGGCATGATGTGACTAGCATGGCTAGGGCCAAGGCAAAGTGCGTTTGGCATGCGCGACTAGCTTGGCTAGGGTTGGTTTGGCTTGGCATATGGGGCCAAGGGTTTCCCATGGGCGTATGGCGTGGCTAGGTCCAAAGAAAGGGCGTTTGGCTTGGCATGATGTGACTAGCATGGCTAGGGACAAGGAAAAGTGCGTTTGGCATGGCGCAGCTAGCTTTGCTAGGTTTGATTTGGCTTGGCATGTGGGTCCAAGGGTTTGCCATAGGCGCATGGCGTGGATAGGGCCAAGGCAAGGGCGTTTGGCTTGGAATGATGTGACTAGCATGGCTAGGGCCAAGGCAAGGGCGTTTGGCTTGGCATGATGTGACTAGCATGGCTAGGGCCAAGTCAAAGTGCGTTTGGCATGGCGCGGCTAGCTTGGCTAGGTTTGGTTTGGCTTGGCATGTGGGGCCAAGGGTTTGCCATAGGCGCATGGCCTGGAAAGGGCGTTTGGATTGGAATGATGTGACTAGCATGGCTAGGGCCAAGACAGGGCGTTTGGATTGGCATGATGTGACTAGCATGGCTAGTGCCAAGGAGAAGTGCGTTTGGCATGGCGCGACTAGCTTGGCTAGGTTTGGTTTGGCTTGGCATGTGGGGCCAAGGGTTTGCCATAGGCGCATGGCGTGGCTAGGTCCAAGGCAAGGGAGTTTGGCTTCGTATGATGTGACTAGCATGGCTAGGGCCAAGGCAAAGTGCGTTTGGCATGTCGCGGCTAGCTTGGCTAGGTTTGGTTTGGCTTGGCATGTGGGGCCAAGGGTTTACCATAAGCACATGGCGTGGCTAGCTTGGGCTAGGTGCGGTTTTACTTGGCATGTGGGGCCAAGGGTTTGCCATAGGCGCATGACGTGACTAGCTTGGTCTAGGTGCGTGACCAAACTAGGATTTTGGGGCAAAGGTCGTTTGGTAACCTTAGACGGCTAGGATTTGCTCCTGGAATTGAAGGGCAACTGTTGATTGTTGCACACCTTCATTTTGATAGCCGCGTAGTGAAGGCCAGTATGGTGGCGCGTCATGGGGCCATGGCGAGGTGCATTTGGCATGGCGCAGTAGGCGTGGCTGCCATGATTTGCCATTGGCACGGAGGTGAGGCTAGCATGGTTGACATGCTTTGGCGCGGTCGATATAGCTGGCATGATTTTCCATTGGCACAGAGGTGCGGCTAGCATGGTTGGCATGCTTTGGCGTGGTGTGGGCTGGCATGATCTGCCATTGGCACGAGAGGTGCGGCTAGCATGATTGGCATGCTTTAGCGCGGTCGGTGTGGTCGGCATGATTTGTCATTGGCACGAGAGGTGCGGCTAGCATGGTTGTCATGCTTTTGGCGCGGTCGGTGTGGGCTGGCATGATTTGCCATTGGCACGAGGTGAGGCTAGCATGGTTGGCATGCTTTGGCGCGGTCGGTGTGGTGGCATGATATGCCATTGGCACGGAGGTGCGGCTATCATGGTTGGCATGCTTTGGTGCGGTCGGTGTGGTTGGCATGATTTTCCATTGGCACAGAGGTGCGGCTAGCATGGTTGGCATGCTTTGGTGCGGTCGGTGTGGCTGGCATGATTTGCCATTGGCACACGTGGGAATTAGGGTTTGGCTTGTCGTAACCCTAATTTGAAAAAGGTACCCAGGTAATTATTTATGGACACATTAAAGGTTTGATAAATGTGCCTAGTAAATGTTTGTTACTTTAAATGTTGTGACATCACCTGTCGCGCTAGGGTTTAGTGTTTTACGATTTTAACCTAAGCTAAAAACAACCATCAACATTAAGTCCATGCTTGGCTCGGAACAGGTGCCTTTTTGCGAGGTAAGCATATGATGGTGACAGACAAGGACAAAATCGAGGTGTAAATCATTGCAAAGATGGTCAGGAGAATCCGACTAACCCTTTTAAGTGGTAAAGAGAGTTTTAGCTTCCCGTGTTGGCGGCCCTGCGTAATTTGTACCGGGAATGCACCGTGGAGTGGTGAGATGAAGGTTCTTGGCTTGGCCAGTCGTACATCTCCGAGGCAAAGGGGCGCGGTCTTGGAAGGCGACGCAAGTGGACGGCTTGTCTCGAGGGGCCAAGAGGTGGCGTGGTCTTGGTAAGGCAAAACGCGCGTGGATGATAAGGTCACGACAGGTGGAGAGCAGGCGACTTGGCATAGTGTGGCCTTGGCAAGACGATACGTACACGGACGACTAGGCGTGGTGGGGCCGCGGCAATGGATCGAATAGCTTGCCAGGGGGGCCGCGGCAATGGCATGGTGGAACGTGCAAGGACGGCTAGGCGTGGTGGGGCCTTGGTGTGGCATGAGTGGTCTTGGACGTGGAAATTGGTTTTTGCGGGACCGATTTCCTCTTTTCCTTCAATGGATCAAAATTGGAAATCCTTTTCTTGTTCTAACTCCCAATATCATGCCTATAAAAATGATGGACGGCCTCTCCCTTTGATTCACGCCCTTATTGTTTCTTCCTTTGTTGCTTGGTAGCAGTGAAGCGGGCGAGCGGATTAGGTATGTCTTCCAAGTACTTCTTCTTTGTCTTGCTTCCCTTTTGTTTTCTTGTGTTGGTGAAAACCCTAGTTGTAGGCATACCTTTTTATGACCTTGTAGAACATGTTGGTGTGAATCCTAGCCACAGGTATGTCTTGCATGCACTCATAGTAGTACTTAGTCATGAATACCATAGTAATGTTAACCTCCTCAACTCGTTGTGTAAGGTAAGCATGCGATAGTAATTTGCCATCCCTTTCCCACTAAAACCTAGTTTTTAGGGTTTACTCATTGTCTTGGTGTAGTCGTGTGCATGTTCCCCTCCTTTTTTGGGCACGTCTATCTGGCTGACTTTCTCCTACATGTAGTGGTGATATAGAGTCTGCCAGTCCCCACTTTCGCGTATGCACGAAAGGACTTTGAAACCAATTAGTTTGTTGTCTTGGGTCCAATAGAATAATTTCTACACGCTTTATGTAATAATTCTGCTCTTCTTGTTCCATTGAAGTTATGCTTGTGAAAAATAGTGTAAGAGAATCTTTGGTTAAGATGTTGAGATTTCTGCCATTCCGAGGGATGGGAGTAATTCCAAACCAAACATAGATGATAAGTTATTCACGATAGTCCACGATTAGGAGAAACCATCCCCAAGCATGTCGATCCTTCCGACCGGCCGGAAAGCGAAGGAGAGGATCGATCGGTTCGGCCAGGAGGCGTAATAAGGTTTTGCCTTCATCAGGAAAGAATATCGTGCCTCTTCTATCGACTTTAAAATCCCCGCAAGTCCTTTGCGTTCCTTTGAGAAATGGGTGCGATTTATGATGGTCAGGAGTGCGTAAAGACTAATTTGACCGGGCGCAAATCATCGATGATGCTGCGGCTTCCGTAGTGCTTCAGATTCGGAAATACATTCCAGGGTTGGTTGCATTTGTTTCCAGATGGTGCCCAAACACCCATACGGCCATATGCAGGTGGGGCGAAACGACCATTTCTTTGGAGAGCGTGGTTGTGCTGCTAAATTTTCCTGTAATTGGAAACCTTAAAACCAAGTGTCGCATGATGAAGAAGAAATTCGCACCACCCCTGGTTGCTAAGTAAAATGGATTTGCTCTAAGGAAAACGAGACGAAGTGTTTTATGACTGGTGGGTATCTCGATGGTTTCTGACGAGTTGGAGTCTAGGATCAGGAAGAATAGCGTACTTCATGTCGCGGCGTTCTTGGCTCTTTGGCTATCCAGGGATATTTTTGATGACGTCTCGGGCAAGAAAGAGATAAGACAGAACTTATCACATTTGCCTATAAAATTAGCAAAGGGCGTCGCTCTCTCCCCTGGTTTGTTTCTTGGTTCTTTGTATGCACACACTTGGATCATTTGGCTTTCGACATGCGCGCCTCGAACGGTTACATGAAAGTGGATTCGTATGTTCATGTTGCCTTTCTCCAGGCATGGTTGTGGGAGCATTTTGAGAATTACGCCTCTAAACCGTTGGCTTTACTTCCCGATTCTTGGGGTGGCTCTGAATACTCGCGTTAGTCGAACAGCGCCCAGAAAACCGGCTCAAACCGATTAAGTTTCTTGACAACTCGTATGCGGTTAATTTTCGTCCATGGGCTCCGTTGCATGAGTCCATAACTCAGATTAGTACCTTTGCTCCTGGTTTGAATATGTCTTTGTCTTCTGATGAGAAGGGCCTCAGCGTTGGAGAGATTGTATTCATGCGAAGTTGCACGTCTGGCTATATACCGTCTTTCTTTCGAGGATCGTGTCGGGCGAGTCTCTTATAATATTGAGCGAGCACCTCAAGCATATGGGTTTCGACCAAGGGGTCCCTCTCGTTCGTCAGCTGGCAGCTCCAGAGGATCCATTATCGAATGTTCTTGATGCTAGTGTTCTCGCACGGCTTTAAGTCTCCCTTTCTTGCTTTCGGAACGAAATCCGTCGACTACCTCCAAGTATAACGCATTCTGGCAGAGTGAATTCCTCGTCATCCAGGAATTTGTGAAAGCCGTAGTGGAGAACACTCGTGGTAGGCCTTCCGCTGATATTTTAGCTAAACATCCGTTGTTGAGGGATACTTCTTTAACCAAAAGGAAATCCGTCGGTCTCGGATGTGGACAGTCCCCAAGTGAAGGAGCGAAGGTCTAAGAATCGTGCGGGCGGTTTCCGGTCCAGATTCCACAGCTCTACTGGCTTTTAGTTCATCCAACATGAGGGTACGTGTGATTTCTTTCTTGACTTCATCTCGGATCACGTATATCCTTGTTTCTTTCTCGAGAACGTGTCCTTGTATCTCGTCCGGGGTTTCAAAGAAGACGAACGCCTTTGCAAAACTTGAAAGTAGTCGAAAGCATCGTTTTCGAGGAGAGGGTGGGGGTGCCGAGCTCATCCTTGGTGATGGGGATTCCGAAAAGGATGAAAGTCCGAGTCCAATGATGACAAGAGTAGTTCTTCCGATAATGAGTCTTTGAATCTTCGTCTAGTCGATCTGGCGAGATCGGTGAGTCCCCTCCATGTTTTTCTTCTTTCCCATTTTTTTCTTCCTTTGCAGTAAAACTAAATTTTGATTTTTAGGCGAAAACCGTTTCTAGGGATGATCTTAAAGTGGAAGAACACCAGAGTAAATACGTAGCCGTACTTCCCACTTGCGGAAGCTGTGCCCGACTAGTGACTTGGACATGGAGATTCATCGTCCGAGGGTGCTTTGCCGTGACTCGAGGTGGAGGAGAGCACTTCGGGGTGAAATCGTAGTTAGGATCTCCCGTTAGATTCTTTGATTCGGTTGCGGGTGCCACCTTCAATCCTCCGTATCTGGCCCCTTTCCTAGGTCATGTGTTGATTGGTGGATTTAGCGTGCCGGCTAAACATGCGACATTGTACACCAAGATTTGGGAAAGCTATGGTCACATTGCCACGACTAAGAATATCACTAGTCGACATGCGTTGGTCAAGCGTGTGGAGGAAGCCTTGTCTTCGATTGATGAGATGTGCAACGTGATTTGGCCATACAATTTCGAGGATGTAATCTCGAGTGGAAGTTCCATCGTGACATGTGCGTGGGCTTCAATTCAACGTTCCTTGGTTCGTTGAAGGTCTCTCTCGTTGTTGAAAGGTCGTTGGGCTGGAGCAGGTTGAAGGTCCTTCCGCGGAAATAGTGAAAAGCAGAAGCGGAATTCAAGAAGTTGTACATGCGCTGAAGTTGAAGAGGGTGGCTCTCCAGAGTACAAAGGAGGCCTTTGCTAAGAGGAGCAAGCTGCTGCTGAAAAACTTTCCTTGAATACATTTCTGACTTTTGAACATCTTATCTTTAGGTTTTTTTTTTTTGAAAGGCAAATGAGACGCCTAGTTTTGGTTTTTGATTTTCTGATTTTCTCGGTTTAATAGATAAATGCTACCTTGACGGTTTTGGATTATATATTTTTTTTTTTGAATGAAATGTTTAGAATTGAATTTTCTTTGGCTATGAATGAAAGTGACGCAGACATCCCAGGAAAACCATGGAACCGTGTGTTGGTAGATGACATGGGATGAAACATGACTATAGGTTTTATCAGAACTTGAAAAAGCAAACCACGTATTTTTGTATATATAAGACTTACTCGGTTTTAGGTCTCCTGATGAAAAGTGAACCTTCCGGTGTAAGACCGAGTTTTATGGGAAACACCGTCGTGGAAAGTCCCCAGTCGTTACTGAGCTGTCTGATAACCGATCCATTGATCCTTGTGCGGATCGTCTACTTCTATCCTTTGGGAACACCGTCGTGGAAAGTCCCCGGTTGTCACCGAAATGCTCGATAACCGAGCCATTGATCCTTGGGCGAGTGGATCGCCTTCCTTCTATCCTCACGGGAAGTCCCGCCGTCCCTTGTCGCGTCATGATCATTTGATAATCGAGTTGTTTGTAGGTGAAAATGAAGTCGGAGTGGATCGCCTTCCTCTACCATCTTGACGTCTGGGTCGAAGAATTAGATTGCTGGTTGAAAAATGGGTTGGTTTTGGGGAGGGAAGCAAGGAAATTGGTGAGACCAGAATAGTTGATTCTGGAAGAGTAGTTGGGTTATTACGACTTATTATCAGAAAAGTGAGAGAGCTCACAAGGTGAGCTAGCAAGCAAGTATTTCTGAGTGTTGTATCTCCCTTATGAACTTGTTTTTCAATGGAAATAGGTAAGACCTATTTATACAAGTCGGAGTAAAAACGTACCCTGGTCTCATTAAGGAGTGGGGAAGTAAATGGGAAGAGGTGGTAGCCGTATGCATGGAATTGATGTTCCATAAAGTGGTTAACGATGAAACCGGGGTTTTCATGAAAGCTGTTAATGTTATGGAATTGATGTCCCATAAAGTTGTTAGCGCATGTGCTTTATGTCCCATGAACGTTTCACACATAACTTCCCGTATTTACTAACCGCCTCACCCTTATGACACTTCCTTATGACGGGCATAGTGTACGCCGCACGCTGTAAACCTCCAAAGCAATACCCAAAGAGGATCCCCCAGTTTGTGTTGATGTATCAAATGTTTTGGAAAACATGTAGCACGTTTTGTGGCTTGGCAAGTCAAGCTCGGAAACTTGCCACTGGTGACCTTCGACGGTCAAGATTTTGCAACTTGAGAGGAGGGGCAACCGTTGATCGTTGCACGCCTTCGTTTTGGTAGCCGCGTAGTGATGGCCAACATGGTGGCGCGGCTAGGTTGGCATGCCTAGGTTTGGCTTGGCCAAACTTAGGTTTTCAGGCCAAAGGTTGCCATGTGTCGTCTGGTAACCTTGGATGGCTAGGATTTTCTCCTGGGATTGAAGGGCAACCGTTGATTATTGCACGCCTTCGTTTTGGTGGCCGCGTAGTGAGGGCCAACGTAGTAGCGCGTCTAGGTTGGCATGCCAAGGTTTGGCGTGGCCAAACTTAGGTTTTCGGGCCAAAGATTACCATGTGTCGTCTGGTAACCTTGGATGGCTAGGATTTTCTCCTGGGATTGAAGGGCAACCGTTGATTATTGCACGCCTTCGTTTTGGTAGCTGCGTAGTCAGGGCCAACGTGGTGCCGCGGCTAGGTTGGCATGCCGTTGGCATGGAAAGGTTTGGCGTGGCCAAACTTAGGTTTTCGGGCCAAAGGTTACCATGTGTCGTCTGGTAACCTTGGATGGTAGGATTTTATCCTGGGATTGAAGGGAAACCGTTGATTGTTGCACGCCTTCGTTTTGGTAGCCGCGTAGTGAGGGCCAACGTGGTGGCGCGGCTAGGGTGTGGTTAGGCTTGGCATGTGGGGCCCAGGGTTCGCTTTGGGCATGGCTAGCTTTGGATAGGTGTGATTTTGGCTTGGCATGTGGGGCCAAGGGTTTGCCATGGGCGTATGGCGTGTCTAGGGCCAAGGCAAGGGCGCTTGGCTTGGCATGATGTGACTAGCATGGCTAGGGCCAAGGCAAAGTGTGTTTGGCATGGCGCGGCTAGCTTGGCTAGGTTTGGTTTGGATTGGCATGTGGGGCCAAGGGTTTGCCATAGGCGCATGGCGTGGCTAGGGTGTGGTTAGGCTTGGCATGTGGGGCCAAGGGTTCGCCTAAGGCGTGGCTAACTTTGTCTAGGTGATATTTTGGCTTGGTGTGGGGCCAAGGGTTTTCCATGGGCGTATGGCGTGGATAGTGATAGACACATTTTTTGTGTCTGAATTGTCCTCAGTGTTGGTATTGTTGGAACTCGATTTTTGTACTAATATTGTGTTTTTATGTATTTTTAGGTATTTTTGGAAATAATTATTTTTGGAAAATTCGGCTCAAAAAGTTGCGCGGAACACCCCCGGAGGACATTTGATATTCGGACTCTCGTCTTTGGATAAGGGGTAACCCAATTGCTAAGGGGCACCCCAAGGAGGCACCTGCTATTCGCACCCCCCGGAATAGGATAGGGGACTTCATCTTCTCCATTTCAAAATTCAGGAATTGGCGGGAAAAGCTTGGTTTCACGGGAAGAATTAGGGTTGCGAATTTGAAGCTCTTCCGCGAGACTCAATGGTCAAATTCATTGGGTATCTTCGTTTGGGCCTAACAGGGCTGGTATGGTTCTTTGGTTTTGATCCAAATTGGTTTGAATTGCCGCGAGAAGGAAAACAAGGTAACACGTTCACGAGGAGATATTCACGGGATTTTGGGAAGTTTCCGTGTGCTACAAACATATAAACTCATTCTAAGTTGTGTTGGAAGCGTGTAGGAGTGAATCTTCATACAGGAAACTCGTGTAGTGTTAAAACAGGGAAGAAAATATTCCACAAAATATTTTCTTTAACACCGAGTAATGGTGGATTATTTTGAGTTAATGAGCGAGATATATTGGTGCTGTTCGGTATAAATATGTTCGGGTGGTATCACATAAGGGTATGGAGAGTTTGGGGCAAGTTTGGAGCATCACAGAGGCGGGAAATCACAAGTTGCAGAAAGAAGCTTCTGCTGCTGCAAAACTGAAGAACACGAAGAACAGACGGCCAGAAACCGTCGTTCTTTAATAGTGTCAAAGACCCGCAAACGTGGGTCGTAGTTGAAGGCAGACTTAAATAAATAGTAACAGCGACAGAAAGGTGTTATCGCTCTCTGTAACAATTAGGTTTGTAACACTTATATCTGTTACAAACCCGGTTTTTATTTGATATCTATCCTTTTCATCATTTGTAAGCACCTTTGAGCAATAAAATCATATTTTGAGCGTGTTTCCAACATGATGAGCTAAACCCCATCTCTGGGACGACGGACGGAGCTGAATTTCATCATGTGGTAAATTAAATTAATTCCTTAATTACTTTTTGCACCGATTATTAATGATTTATGATTTCTATTAATTACTTGTTATTTTGTTTGATGTCGCATGCTTAGTTTAAATTACTTTTGATGCGTCATGCTTACGACTTACAGATAATGTTTTATGAAATCTACTTTGGCAAAGAATAGAGTTAGTGTTTCTTTTATTTTGAGCTATAATTGCCTAGGATTAATTTCTGAACCACTTGAATATGAAAGTCAGTAAAATCCGGAGTCCCAGTAAACTCTTCATCCCGTGACACATTTTGTATATATTTTCTTTTATTAATTCTTAAAATCAATCTCTTCAAGTCCGAGTGAACGACAACCCTACTACCACTTTCTACAACATCATTGAAAATAACCATCAATTTTTGGCGCCATCGACACGGACTTGTCTTTAGGCTAGAATTTTTAGATTTTTTTTTTTTTAGGTTTTTATTTGTTTTTATTTTATTTGTTCTTCTTTACGTTTTTGTTTTTGTCTTTTCCTTTCAGATTTTGGGATTTGGAGCGAAAGAAATATTTGCCAAAGCTTTTGGTGGATACTTAAAGATTTGGAGTTAAAGACAAAGCGAAAGGAGCAAAAGAAGAAGATTTTTTTTAATATTTTATAAAAGAGAAAAAAAAAAAAGAGAGGCATTTTTATTTTTTTAGACTTTTCTTTTCTTTTGCACTTTTACCTTTTTGGACTTGGACATTTGGACATTCCTTATTTTTTTAAACCCTACGGAAGGGTAGTATTAAATATCAAACTGTTTGCAGAGAAGGACGGTGATTACGATATCACCTCGGCCCCTCGGGTTCGTACATGACATAGGAATCGTGGCCCGAGTCGACTTCAACGGTTCATCCCCGTCTGAACGGGAGGTAAGAATTCTAAACACCCGCGAATCCCTGTCGCCGGGTTTCTTGGATGATTTTGTATGCATATATGTTGAGGTATTGAAAACGGTCCGCTTTAAATTCCTAGTAAAGGGCAAGGACTGGCCATACAAGATAAGGGTTCGGATTTCATCACCGTTCTCTTCTTGCCCGCCTTAGGAAAACGAAAACCAAACACGAACCTAAGCCTAAAATTTTGACTAGAACGAGACCTATAGGGTAACGAGCTTAATAGGGAAGTCGTTCGAAAAATATTGGTTACTCTTTTGAGCATACTTCGAAGTTCATGATGGTTTCTGTGAGTTGAATGCGTGACTGCGCCGCCTTGTAATACGGTGAGGCCTTGGGTATCAAAGCTCCACACAGCTTCCCTCGCCTCTATTCAACTCACTTAAACTCGGATTGATTCCAGAGGGGTTTGCTCAGATTGTAACGAATTCCCTTTCAAGGATTAGAAGTCTGGTCTAGAAAACAATCTAAGTGGAGCCATCATGCTTTTTGTTTGCTAGAAATCAGTAGGTTTGTTGTGGTCGAGTCAGCCTTGTTTGTGTTTGTGTAGAATTCCCTTGCAGTTAGGATGTCAAACTGGTATTATAACAGCCAATACAATGATTATCCAACTGAACAATATGGACATTACTCTTTTTATGACCATAGTGTGAATAGTGGTTGGGAACGCCAATCTTTTGAAGGTTATGGGTCATACCATGGTGAGCCCAATTACTATCCCCACGTGCATCGGTCTTATGAGCAAAACAATTCATCTATTTCTCTAGAAGAGGCTTTCAAGAGTCATTCCTTATTTGTGAAGGAAAACTTTAATATTCCAGATGAGTCCCCAGAGCAGTCAACTAGGATGTCTTTGGAAGAGACTCTTAAGCAATTTACTGAAAGTACAAATAGGATTGTCGAAAAACTTGCTCGAAATAATCTTAATTTCCAATATAGTGTTTCCAATAATACCCATGAAAATGAGGATATTTATTCGCATAATCAAGATTACGAGGTTAGAATTGGTAACACTACTTGTTTAGAGGAGGTTCAACCATTTTCATGTTATGATTATGATGAGGATAGTGTTGATGAAGAATTTAAAATATGTAGGCATAGTGATCAGGAATTTGTTACTCCTATTGAACTTTATAATGATAGTACTATTTCTGGTTCAAATCCCAATAATTTTAATAATTATTCACCTATTCGAAAGGACGAGGATTTGACTAGAGATGCCACCGTTTTAGACGATGTAGTTCATGATCCTTTAGCCTACAATATGTTGGATAATCCATTATTTGATGTGCCTATAAGTGAATCAGAGGAAGTAACTATGATTAACACCTTAGTTAACGGGCCTTTACTAGAAACTTTCGCTGATAATCCTTTATATGATTGTGATGATGGTTTAGAGGAAAGAGTTTACCCTGAGAATATTGTTTTAGAGTCTAGTGATTTAGAAACACTAGTCTTAGAAGACGATAAACTCGTAGAGATGAGTAAGGATGCATTACCTGATAATAACTTAGAAGAATCAATTGACCATTTTCAGGATTCTGATATTCTAGAAATTAGGAAATTGTGACTAGTCTATCTAGAGACACTTTGAAAACTCTAAGTTTGGGGGTGATTATCACTCTCCTAGTGCATTACCTTTAACTCTCAGAAAGTCCCCTCACTTAGGACTGGACATCCATGCCTCAACCATTTTACAAGATTATCTTCATACACTTTTTCCTGAACCTAGTTATGTCCATAAAGAAGTTCAGTTGTTAGAAACCCATCCTCTGGTTGATGTGGTTAACCCAGGCTATGATACCACGATTGACTTTGTTTTCCCACCAAAAACCTTCCTTCCAATTGTGGGAACTTATAAGTTTCAGATGTGTCAATTATTAAGTTTTGAGACTAAACCTAATTACTTTAGGATATTAGGGTCGACACATTTGCTTAAGGAAGACCACCAATCTTATTGTGGTCAACTGTGTGAGTCAAGTCTGATTGACTTAGAGGATCCCCAGTTATTCAGGTTATTATTATGTGCTTCTAAGTTTTTATTCGAGCTTTTCCAGACTCTAGAACCTGAACATTCGGATCTAACTCATAAGGAAACGCAACCCATGAAAATATGTTATCTAGACCCTTTTATAGAGCCTGAACCCGAACCACAACTAGATGTAGTTCTCTTAAACAAAACAATATATAAGGGTGTGTTGGATATCTTCCTGGTCTGTGGCAGTTTCCTCTTCTTGTGGTTAGCACTTTTTGATCCAGATGACCCGCAGTTATTCCGGTTACTGCTATATGATTCTTCGAGGTGACTAACCCTGTCCAATGTCCGGGTCAAGACTTTAAACTTAGCACTTCTTGGGAGGTAACCCATGCTCTTGCAACACGGTAATATCTTTCCTTAACTCTTTTACTTCAAATGGTAACAGTTTCTCCTTGTTCATGCTTTTAATTTTATCTTTAGAACATTGAGGACAATGTTAGATTTAAGTTTGGGGGTATTATGGGAGAAACATTTTAGTTGCGATAATTAAACTCCGAGCCTAGAAATTTATGCTTATTAAGGATGGCACTAACCAATCTAAGTGGATGGAAGCATTTTGGTTGTAGGAGTTAAGGAACCAATCGATTAGATGGCAACATCTAAAGAGTCTATTCATAAAAGCACGAGCTCGGGTGTTAGAAATAACATGATAGTTTCACCAATCTCGTTGAGTCCTTTTCACTTCTGTTTTTATTTTTATTTTGTTTTTAAACTATGTTTCTCTAAGTGATTAGGTGGGGCCCACGAATCAAGTTGTTACCGATGCTAGGGTGAATTAGAGTGATTGAGATACCCAGAAAAAAAAAAAATGAAAAAGTTGAAAAATGTTGAATGCATTACCTAGTCTTAGAAGACGATAAACTCGTAGAGATGAGTAAGGATGCATTACCCGATAATAACTTAGAAGAATCAATTGACCATTTTCAGGATTAGATATTCTAGAAATTAGGGAAATTGTGACTAGTCTATCTAGAGACACCTGAAAACTCTAAGTTTGGGGGTGATTATCACTCTCTAGTGCATTACCTTTAACTCTCGAGAAAGTCCCTCACTTAGGATTTGGACATCCATGCCTCAACCATTTTACAAGATTATCTTCATACACTTTTTCCTGAACCTAGTTATGTCCATAAAGAAGTTCAGTTGTTAGAAACCCATCCTCTCGGTTGATGTGGTTAACCTGGGCTATGATACCACGATTGACTTTGTTTTCCCACCAAAAACCTTCCTTCCAATTGTGGGAACTTATAAGTTTCAGATGTGTCAATTATTAAGTTTTGAGACTAAACCTAATTACTTTAGGATATTAGGGTCGACACATTTGCTTAAGGAAGACCACCAATCTTATTGTGGTCAACTGTGTGAGTCAAGTCTGATTGACTTAGAGGATCCCCAGTTATTCAGGTTATTATTATGTGCTTCTAAGTTTTTATTTGAGTTTTTCCAGACTCTAGAACCTGAACATTCGGATCTAACTCATAAGGAAACGCAACCCATGAAAATATGTTATCTAGACCCTTTTATAGAGCTCCGAACCCGAACCACAACTAGATGTAGTTCTCTTAAACAAAACAATATATAAGGGTGTGTTGGATATCTTCCTGGTCTGTGGCAGTTTCCTCTTCTTGTGGTTAGCACTTTTGATCCAGATGACCCGCAGATTATTAGGTTCTTGCTATATGATTCTTCGAGGTGACTAACCCTTTCCAATGTCCTGGGTCAAGACTTTAAACTTAGCACTTCTTGGGAGGTAACCCATGCTCTTGCAACACGGTAATATCTTTCCTTAACTCTTTTTACTTCAAATGGTAACAGCTTTCTCCTTGTTCATGCTTTTAATTTTATCTTTAGAACATTGAGGACAATGTTAGATTTAAGTTTGGGGTATGGGAGAAACTTTTTAGTTGCGATAAATAAACTCCAGAGCCTAGAAATTTATGCTTATTAAGGATGGCACTAACCAATCTAAGTGGATGGAAGCATAAATTTCGAAAAAAGTGAAAAAGTTGAAAAATGTTGAAAAAAAAAAAAAAAAAAAAGAAGAAAAAGAAAAAGAAAAAGAAAAGAAAGAAAAGAAAAAAAGAAAGTGAGACCGGACCATTTGACCAATCGGAATAAATTCAATAAAGTCGACCACCTTGGAACCCTTGTATATGCCGGTTGTGTTGACCTAGAGTTAGGTTATCGACCATTTGGTTCCCTTGTATATGCCGAGTGTGTTGGTATTAGTCGACTAGTATCTCGGTCCATTAGGATAGGTTCATTTTTGCGGAGGCCTTCGAGATGATATGGGAAACACCATTCACTTAGTAAACATCGAAACCATCTATGTTTTTCTCTATATCCATCTTCTTGATCTATCCATGTGATTAGTTTTGACTCGGGTATTGATGTCCATAGTGCGACTATCCGAGTAGAGCTCCGTGACTTATATATGAATTTTAGTATGCTGAGTGTAAACTCGTGTACAACAATTGGAATTTCGCATCAGGGTACTTCCTCTTGTAATCAATAAGTATGCCAACCAAGGAGATTCTTTAGTGCCTTCCAAGGTTCTGCGTAGATAGTTAGGGTCTGGAGTGTAAAGGTTTTGTGGGTACACCTCTGGTAAACCCTCCGGAGACAACACTCCGCCACTAGGGCCACCTAGGGGTTCAAATGATTTTTAATTTCTAGAATAAATTTGCTCGAGGACTAGCAAATAATAAGTTTGGGGGTATTTGATAGACACATTTTTTGTGTCCGAATTGTCCTCAGATGTTGGTATTGTTGGAACTCGATTTTGTACTAATATTGTGTTTTTATGTATTTTTAGGTATTTTTGGAAATAATTATTTTTGGAAAATTCGGCTCAAAAAGTTCGCGGAACACCCGGAGGACATTTGATATTCGGACTCTCGTCTTTGGATAAGGGGTAACCTAATTGCTAAGGGGCACCCCAAGGAGGCACTGCTATTCGCACCCCAGAACAGGATAGGGGGACTTCATCTTCTCCATTTCAAAATTCAGAATTGGCGGGAAAAGCTTGGGTTCACGGGCAGAATTAGGGTTGCGAATTTGAAGCTCTTCCCGCGAGACTCAATGGTGAAATTCATTGGGTATCTTCGTTTGGGCCTAACAGTGGCTGGTATGGTTCTTGGTTTTGATCCAAATTGGCTGTAATTGCCGCGAGAAGGAAAAACAGGGTAACACGTTCACGAGGAGATATTCACGGGATTTTGGGAAGTTTCCGTGTGCTACAAACATATAAACTCATTCTAAGTTGTGTTGGAAGCGTGTAGGAGTGAATCTTCATACAGAAACTCGTGTAGTGTTAAAACAGGGAAGAAAATATTCCACAAAATATTTTCTTTAACACCGAGTAATGGTGGATTATTTTGAGTTAATGAGCGAGATATATTGGTGTTTCATTCGGTATAAATATGTTCGGGTGGTATCACATAAGGGTATGGAGAGTTTGGGGCAAGTTTGGAGCATCACAGAGGCGGAAATCACAAGTTGCGTAAAGAAGCCTCGCTGCCGCAAAGCGAAGAACACGAAGAAGCAGGACGGCGGAAACCGTCGTTCTTTAATAGTGTCAAAGACCCGCAAACGTGGGTCGTAGTTGAAGGCAGACTTAAATAAATAGTAACAAATGACGAGTAAAGGTGTTATCGCTCAGTAACAATTAGGTTTGTAACACTTATATCTCATGGTAGGTTTTTATTTGATATCTATCCTTTTCATCATTTGTAAGCACCTTTGAGCAATAAAATCATATTTTGAGCGTGTTTCCAACATGATGAGCTAAACCCCATCTCTGGGACGACGGACGGAGCTGAATTTCATCATGTGGTAAATTAAATTAATTCCTTAATTACTTTTTTGCACCGATTATTAATGATTTATGATTTCTATTAATTACTTGTTATTTTGTTTGATGTCGCATGCTTAGTTTAAATTACTTTTGATGCGTCATGCTTACGACTTACAGATAATGTTTTATGAAATCTACTTTGGCAAAGAATAGAGTTAGTGTTTCTTTTATTTTGAGCTATAATTGCCTAGGATTAATTTCTCGAACCACTTGAATATGAAAGTCGGTAGAAATCCGAGTCCCAAGAAACTCTTCATCCCGTGACACATTTTGTATATATTTTCTTTTATTAATTCTTAAAATCAATCTCTTCAAGTCCGAGTGAACGACAACCCTACTACCACTTTCTACAACATCATTGAAAATAACCATCAGATAGGGCCAAGGCAAAGGCGTTTGGCTTGGCATGATGTGACTAGCATGGCTAGGCCAAGGCAAAGTGCGTTTGGCATGGAGCGGCTAGCTTGGCTAGGTTTCCATGGGCGTATGGCGTGACTAGCTTGGGCTAGGTGCGGTTTTGGCTTGGCGTGTGGGGCCAAGGGCTTCCCATAGGCGCGTGGCGTGGCTATCTTGGGCTAGGTGCGTGGCCAGGAGCTAGGGTTTTGGGTCAAAGGTCATTTGGTAACCTTAGACGGCTTGGATTTTGTCCTGGGATTGAAGGGCAACCGTTGATTTTTGCACGCCTTCGTTTTGATAGCCGCGTAGTAAAGGCCAGGTATGGTGTATTTGCATGGGGCCATGGCGAGGTGCGTTTGGCATGGCGCAGTAGGTGTGGCTGGCATTATTTGCCATTGGCACGGAGGTGCAGCTAGCATGCTTTGGCGCAGTCGGTGTGGCTGGCATGATTTGCCATTGGCACAAAGGTGCGGCTAGCATGGTTGGCATGCTTTTGGGCGTGATCGATGTGGGCTGGCATGATTTGCCATTGGCACAGAGGTGCGGCTAGCATGGTTGGCATGCTTTTGGCGCGGTCGGTGTGGCTGGCATGATTTTCCATTGGCACAGAGGTGTGGCTAGCATGGTTGGCATGCTTTGGCACGGTCGGTGTGGCTTGCATGATTTTCCATTGGCACAGAGGTGCGGCTAGCATGGTTGGAATGCTTTGGCGCGGTCGATGTGGCTGGCATGATTTTCCATTGGCACAGAGGTGCGACTAGCATGGTTGGCATGCTTTGGCGCGGTCGGTGTGGCTGGCATGAGTTTCCATTGGCACAGAGGTGCGGCTAGCATGGTTGGCATGCTTTGGCGTGGTCGGTGTGGCTGGCATGATTTTCCATTGGCACACGTGGGAATTAGGGTTTGTCTTGTCGTAACCCTAATTTGAAAAAGATACCCCAGTAATTATTTAGGGACACATTAAAGGTTTCAGTAAATGTGCCTAGTAAATGCTTGTTACTTTAAATGTTGTGACATCACTGTCTTCTAGGGTTTAGTGTTTCACGATTTTAACCTAAGCTAGAAACCACCATCAACACCTCCACACGCTTAACCAACGCGTACCAACTAGTAATTTGTTTGGTCGTGGAAATATGACCGCAGTTTTTCCGGATCTTAGTGTATAGTATCGCATGTTTGGCTGGCATGCTAAACCCTCCAATCAGCATGTGATCCCGATGGGGAATCAAGTACAGAGGATTAAAAGGGGAGCCTGGGACTACATCAGCAACCGGCAAGGGACTCCTAACAACAATCATACCCGCGACCACTGGAGTACTTTCCTTTGTCTGAGCAGCAACGACGTTTTCATCTTGATCAACATACATTTCAAGATCATCCGGTACGGTTGCCACAGTTGGAGACAAAGTTGTATCTTCCTCAGTCTCTATCTCAGGACCATCTTTAGAAACGGTTTTCCCCTATGACATCACGAATTAGATATTCTTCCAAAAAAAAAGAAGAGAGAAAAAACAGGCGGGAAACCTACTGATTCGCTTTCCGACCGGCTAGAGGAAGATTCAGCACTGCTATCAGAAGAACTACTCTCTCCATCGCCAGACTTTGAAATTTCATCCTTCTCGGTTTCCCCATCACCATGGATAAGCTCGGTACCGCCATCCACCATCTCGAGAAGCGATGTTTTCTGACTACTTGCAAGTTTGGCAAAGGCGTTCACGCTGCTGAGACCCTAGGCAAGATACAAAGACGCATTCTCAGAAAAGGAACAAGGATATACACGATCCAGCTAAAATCAAGAAGAAAATCATATGTACCCGCATATTAGACGAACTGAAAGTCAGTAGGACTGTCAAAGCTGACTGGGAACCATCTGCACGGCTTTTAGATCTCCGCTCCTTCACTTGGGGACTATTTGCATTCGATCTAACGGATTTTCGCTTGGGTGAAAAAGGATCCCTCAGCAGTGGATGCTCCGCTAAAAACGCCGGAGAAGGCTTACCGCGACGGTTTTCCACCACATCATTCACGAATCCATGGATAACGAGAAACTCATCCTGCCAAAATATGTTATATTTGGAGGTTGTTGATGGATTTCGTTCTGCAAGCAGAAAAGGCAGACTTTTACCCGACGCAAGAACACTAGCATCGAGAACAGTCGGCAATGGGACTTCTGAAAGAACCGGCTGATGAACGAGTGGGACCCCTTGGTCAAAACCCATATTCCGAGCCACTCTATCAATATTGTAAGAGATTGCTTTGCAAGATCCTCGAAAGAAAGACGGCACATGACCGGGCGTGCAGCTTCGCATGAACACCATCTCTCAAACACTCATGTCATTTTTATCGGAAGACAAAGACATGCCCGGGGTGGGTGCAAAGGTACTGACATGAGTTATGGACGCATGCACTGGAACCCATGGACGAAAATTAACCATGTGCGAGTTGTCAAGAAATCCAACCAGGTTCGAACCAATCTTTGGGCACCTATTCGACCAGCGCAGTACCCTAGAGCCACCCCAAGACTTAGGAAGTGCAGCCAACGGTTTTGGAGCATACTTTTCGAAGTGCTCCCACAGCCACGCCTGGAGAAAGGCGGCATGGATATACGAATCCACTTTCATGTAGCCGTTTGAAGCGCACATGTCCGAGACCAACTGATCCAAGTGTGCATACAGAGAACTAAGAAATAAGCCGCCAATAGGGAGAACGACACCTTTTGCCAATTTTATGGCAAATTTGATAAGTTCCTGTCTTATCTCCTTCGTACCCGAGACGTCATCAAAAATATCTATGGATAACCAAAGAGCCAAGAACGCCGCAACATGAAGTGTACTATTCTTCTGATTCGGCTCCAACTCATCAGGAAACCACTGAGACACCCACCAGCCATAAAAGCACCTCGTCTCGTTTTCTTTCCGAACGAATCCTTTCGATTTTGCAACCAGAGTGGCGCCCATTTCTTCTTCATCTGCAGACAGCTTGACATCGAGGTTTCCAATTACGGGAAGGTTCATCAATATAGCCACGCTCTCTTAGGAGATAGTCATTTTACCCCACCTACATATGGTCGTATGGGTGTCAGGACACCATATGGAAATAGAAGCAACCAAGCCTCGGAATATCTTTCCTAATTTGAAGCATTGCGGAAGCCACGACAAAGATCAATGATCCGCGCCTTGGTCGACCGGGATTTTACACACTCCGGCTAATCATGAATCGCATCCATTCTCAAAATGACACAATAGACTCACAGAGATTTTAAAGTCGATAGGAGAAGCATGATACTCTTTCCTCTGAAGACAAAATCTTATTACACCTCCTGGCCGAACCAATCGGGCCTCTCCTTCACTTTCCGAACCAGTCAGAAGAATCGACACATACTTGGGATGGTTTCTCCTAATCGTGGCGGATGTTGTAAATAACTCATCATCTATATTTGGCTTGGAATTGCCAACGTCTTTCGGTACGGCAGAAATTTTCTCAAATGACATCCTAGCGAAAATTCTCTCACGCTACTTCCACCTTCGAAACAACTACAATGGAACAATACGAATAGAAATTATTACGGAAGGTACATGGAAATTATTTTATCAGACACAGGAGATCCATCCTGGATGCAAGCCGATTTGTTTCAAAGTCATAATACGTATAGGAAAAGAAATGGGGACTGACAGACCCTGCATCACCACCTCACGCCAAGGCCGTACCCTGCAGCGGGAAATTTGCGCCCGGCCAAGGAGGCGCGCCCCACCATGGGAACTATACCCACGGCCACACCAGGAAGAGGAGTAAAACCTATAAGCTAGGTTTTTATGAGAACGAAATGACAGTTACCAACTCATGCATGCCTACTTTGCACAATAAATTGAGGCGATCAACATTGCTACGGTATTCACTCCTAAATGCTACTACAAATTCGTGCAAAGCATACCTATGGCTAAGATTCATGCCAACACATAAGGACAATATTTTCTACAAGACCATGAAAAGGTAAGCCTACAACTAGGGTTTGCACTAACACAAGAAAACAAGAAAGAACAAGTTAAAGAGGAAGTGCTGGAAGACATACCTGGGATTCGCTCGTCCGCTTTACTGTTACCACACGGCCAGAGTAAAAAAAATAAAATAATAATAATAAAGGTGTGAAATAAAAGGAGAGGCCGGCCCCTTTTATAGGTGTGACACTTGGGAGTTTGAATAAGGAAAGAACTTCCTATTTGAGTCAAGTAAGGAAAAGAGGCAACCGGGCCCGCAACACTCCTCCTGAATTCTTCCTGAATTTTACTGTCGAGCTGTTTTCAACTCCAGAACGAGCTCAAAACCTAAATATTCCCTCGTAGAGAGATAGGAAATTCTTTTTCGTTCAGAATGGAGTGGCGGACCGTCGAAGTCCTAGTCCGTACGAGAATTCTACAGTGATTCTAGTAAAGGGCGCTAATTAGGGTTTCAGCATGCCAAACCCTAATTTAGACAAATTTGTCATCCTTACACGGAACTGAAGCTAGTCATCATCCTTCAGAGGAACTCAAGATAGCTCCATTCCAAGCTGCGCAACGCAAGCGGCTCCATTCCAAGCCGACCAATGGTGACGGCTCCATTCTAAGCCGATTCAATGCTAACGGCTCCATCCCGAGCCAATACTACGCTGGCGGCTCCATCCCAAGCCGATACTACGTGGGGGAATTTGATAAGTGCATATTTCACATATATTTAGTGTCAATTCCATGCTAGTATTTGTTGGTTTTCTTGCAAACTATTGTATATTACGCTTGTTTTCTTTTATTTGTGTTTTGATAGGTAAATCATCCAAAAGAAGTGAATTTGTACTTAATTGTGCAAGGAAAGAAGCTATATACAAGTAGAGAAAGGCCAAAGACCAATTGGAACTCGTTCAAATACAATGACGAAAGAATGGAATCATTTTGAGTTCGTATGAAGAAGTTATGAGCAAAACAAGAACTTGGAAGACTAAGGGCTAAATGGTCATTTCAAAGAAAAGTGTCATCGGCATCCCAATCGAATGTTAAGGGGGCACCTTCCTGCTAAGGGGCTGTCATATTCAAGGGAACTTCTAAAGGAAGTCCAGTCTTTTACAATAGGGGGGGTGCCAAAGTTCAAATAGTGTTTAAAGGCATCAACCATTTTACTAAGGGAACATTCTTCTTCTTCTCTAAACTCCACAAAACGTCAATGTCCGGTGATTCTGATGATCATGATTACGATGGATTTCAGAATAGGGGTTTTTGGATTCTAATGGAACCATTGGGTTTGTATGGATGATAGAAAGCATGGGTATTAACCTGATTTCGATAAATCAGTCATATTCGAGTTTGGCAGATGATTATTGGTTGCTTCCATTGAACCAAAGCTCGTGATGATGATGCTGGAGATGAGAGCTGAGAAGAACGCAGGACTTGCCGCCATCAATCAAGGTGAAGATATGATGGAGAAGAGACTGTTGCCATTATTGGCAGTGATGGTGCTCGAACTGAAGAAATAATGGCAGCCATTGCCATTGAACCGCTATTTGGGATGACGGCATTAAAGGCAAAGAAGACGCAGATAAGAGTACCGAGCTTGGTGAAGGTCAAGGGATTCAAGTCAGCAAAGCTCGAGTATTAGTTGAATGGAGTTGGTTTTTGGTTTGAACACGACAGGGATGATGGAAGTATTTGTAACTCTCGGTAATGAGCCTGGATTTGATTCATGGCTAAAAACGAGCAGATGGAGGAAGCTGTGGTCCGTATGCTGATCGATAATAGAGTTGGGTTGCTGCCATTGTTGGCAGAGATGATGGAAATTCGGGTCTGTGTTGCTGCTGTTGTTTTCATGGTGGAATAGGTTTGAGCTCGAGAAGAAGCTAATGGAGTTTGGCAGTGAAGGTGTAGATGAGAAGTCCAAAAGCCGTACAACTGAGAAGAGAGGATTGGGCGAGCACGTGATCAGAGGAAAAGATGTGGTAGGCCCGTGTTTGCAGTACTTCTGCCCAAGCTCTGACGCGTAGAGAGGAGAGTGAAGATTGTGTGTGCTGCGGCTCACTGAAGCCGGATAGGTGGACGGTGCAGATGAAGATACAAGGGTTATTAGAGGATCGGACGGATCAGAAGCTATATGCACGCTACTAGAATATACCGCGCTGCACCTAATTATCAGTGGGATAAACTCCACCGACTTTGCATCTTTATCTAGTACGACTATTGTGGATCGACTAGGGTATTTGATGCCTATAAATAGTTACCTAAACCAAAAGAAAAATACCTTCTTCTTTTATTATTCCTTTTGTAGCTAGAGATAAAAACAGAGAGAGAAATAAAGTTTTGCTCCCTGGCTTTTCTTGTGAGTTTTTATCTTTAATTCTATTTTTATTCTTTCTCTCTTATTTATTTGTAGAATTCTTTTTAGTTATGAGTATCTAAACTTCTTTTGATTATGGATGGTTTCAAAGTCCTGAACAATGAAGCTTTAATTTCTTAAACTAAGTTTATTTCATGTTTTATTTATTTGTTGATTATCTTTATTATTTTTAATGTTTAAGAATATTGAGGGGTTATTTAAAGTGATCAATTAAATTAACCAATCAATAATTCTTCTACTAGTATTGGGGTAGGTGATACGTGTAATTGTCACTCAATTCTTTACACATGTAGTAAATCGCAAGAGCTGATAGAGGGATTCTGTTAAGCAATTGTGTATAAAGATAACACTAGTAAGCAGGCCGAGCCTATGCGTCTGATGCTAGGATCAACCTGATTAATAGAGTTTAAAGCATTCGTTAATTTACACCTTGAGAGCTTATTCTTGGTGGGTTATTTGGATAGAAACTGGTAGTCGAGCGCTTCCGTATCCAGTGATAACATGAATCCGGGGGACAGCAGAGCTTATTGCTATTCTACGGTTGGTAACAATATAAATTCAACAATAGATAAACTTGTATTTAATTAAGTTTCAGTTCAGTGACGGCGAAGGATTCCCTAGTCTTCGTTCTTCTTATAATTCACAACAAATCTTTTATATTTTCATTTGTCAATTACTTTGATTTAAAATCTAAAAACCCCCTTTCGGTTACTTTTTAAACAACTAAAATCTCCTTGCTCTTCGTGGGAACGAACTCCTTGCCATTATATTACCAGTTAATTAATTGTGTGGAAATAAGTAATTAATTTGTTGTGTAAACGACGCGCATCACGGCTCCATACCAAGCCGTCCGCCATGCCTTGCCTCTCCAATACCGCGCCATCACTAGTACAAATCCTCATATAGGCCACATTTTTTGGTTTACAGCCTAGCCACATTTCGGGTTATTTGCGTGGCTATTGGTCATATAGCCACGTTTTATGTTACCCTGTGACCATTGTACACCATTTGGTCATGGGTTTAAACCTAAGTTCATTAGCTATGGCCATAAGGTACCTTTTAGTCATAGATTTAAGTCTAAACCCACTACCCGTAGCCATAAATGAGTATATGGCCACATTATCCAATTGTGTATGTGTCTAATATGTAGGGTGGAATTAGACACACTTATTCAGTCGAGGCGGTAAGCGAATTTATTTAGCCACTTTGATTTTTTTGTGTGTCCAAAATGTGGGGTTCATTAGACATGTCGAGATGTTGTTCTCAACATGTTCAGAGCATGATAGCATCGGTTCAATATACGAATATATAGCGCTAGCTTATTCTTTTGATCCTTTCACATCTTATACACTGCTTACCAAATTAGGAATTGGGATGGTAATGAGTTAATCTTATCATGTAATGGTCATATTTTATGAAAACAGTGTTAGTAACAGAGCAAAAACTATGTACCATTTAGGCTGTGGTGAACTGAATCCTGTGATGCTGCCACATCACGTGCTAAAGCGTTAACAATACTCTTTCAAAGAGAAAACTTCATCAAGATAAATGGCTTTGCCATAACTAACATCTTTGCAGAAAGAAAACTTCATTAACATCACAGGCTTTGCCAGAATTAACATCTCCGCAGAACAAATGAAACGACAAAATATTGATAAAATTCTTTAAACTAGATAACTAAAGCCAAGTCCGCGGATATATACAATGCGAAACGAAAAAGATTGCAAGGAAAAATCCAATAGAACCAAGAAGCAAATCAATCAATTATAGTTGACTTCCTCAATCTTAGATTCAGGCACCACCAGCTCATACTGCAAAATCGTCAGCATCCATCCCAGCGAGGTCAAAATCAATGGATTGTCATAAGATACACCGAGAATTATCTTATGGTAGTCACCGCATCTTTTAGAGTCTTGTAGTAAAAAACAATTAAGAAAGGTATACTTTGAGACCGAACAAAAATATTTGATAGCACTATTACTAATTTAGAGCAAAAAGGTGTAAACCCGTTGAAAATTGCTATGGAAAATATGCGTTTGTTATATCACGACCAAGAAAATGTGAACATTTTTATAGGGAATATATGTAACATACACAGGAAGTCTGAGCATACCTGTGAACAAGTGAATGCTTTGTTGTTGTAGGAACCAAGTTTTTTCATAAAGCTTTATTTTCTTGGATATAGGTGGAGATCCCATAGCCCGACGATTCAATAGCCCTAGTTATTGCAGCGTTGACATCTACCTGCTTCATGTATAGGGTATTACTATGATTAGTATGATCCTCGTGGAAGAGAGCAAGTCTCTCTTCACTACCAGTGTAGTTCTTGCAGCCCATGCATTTAGGGAACACTGAACAGTAGAAATCCCTTGCTCAAAAATATCTCTAGATTGATAATTCAAATATATTAAATAACCATTTTTAGCTCTAATAAAATCTAAAAGTTTCTAAAAATAAAAAATGCAATTAATCCATAAAAAATCACAAACAACACCATTGGAGATGAGCTATTTTTTTCCTCTAAATTTAAGGAAAACATGATATGAGAATGTCTTGTTTTTGTTGCCACCTAGGACTCACACACAACCACCATTGGAGAAGCTCTAAGCCTTCTGTGGCGTCCTTTATTGCTTATGAAATAATAAAATCATACAAATAACTTATGGAGAAAAAAAATCGTCCCATTCCATCCCATATGTTAAGTAAAAACTAGATGACCGCTACCACGGTGGGATGGCCGACCGAAAAAATTGACGTAAAACTAAATTTTGTGTTCACAATTTAGTTCCGCCGTAGGGTGAAAATATTATTTTTCCTGAGACGGCACGAAGGTATAATTTTTCCAAACACGACACGAAAGTATCATTTTTCCAGACAGATAGGCCATGGTATATTTTTACTTTGCAAATAATTTGGTGGTGATTCAACACCATATGTTGTGCTTTTCATTTTAAAATTAGTTCTTTTTTATACTTAGTCAATCATTTTATTTTTCTTGTAGTTTTTTTCAATTTTTTTTAAGATATGTCTAATTTTAAGCTATGCCTAATTTTTAAGGAGAAAAGATACAAAATTTGGAGAATAATAAAAAAAAATTGAAAAACAAAAATTTGATATCATTGTTTGTGCTCATTGCGTAGCTAATTTAAAGGGCTTTCCAAATATATAAAATTTATAAAAATACGACTTGTAGTTTGGAATATACGAGGTTTTTAAATATATAAAAAATGCATTTACTGTTGTGCCCTTTCTTTTTGGTTTATTTATAAAAATGTCTAATACCTTATTCCCCTTCCTCTTTGGTTTATTTACGAAAATGTCTAAAGGTAAAAAGGTAAAATTTGATTTAGAGGGACATCTTAGTCTTTTCCAGGTGTCCGGACCAAAATTCAATCTTTTTTGTGTAATTGAAAAAAAATGTCACGCTTCACATTGACACAAAGTCACCATATATAGAGTCCTCCCTCGCTTCGCTCGGTCGGCCTAATTAAATTGCGTTTACATTATACTTTAATACCCTTTTGATATTTTTGTCAACTCACTTGCAATCCAGCATTTTCGTAATTTCAGTTTTCATTCTTATTAGGTTTATCTTTGCTCATTGCTTTGTTTTCTCCTCCTCAGGAAACCCTAAAGAAAAAGAAAAACAAAAGCGTATGCGGAGGCGCAAGATTAATCTCTAACTTCCCTATGTTTTATCTCTCAACTGGAAACCTCTCCTTTCTCTTCAAATCAAATCTGAATAAACTGTTAACTACTGAGACCGAGAAGAAAGTTCATCGACAAAGTTATTTACGTATCAAATAATGAAAAGTCGATGGGCTGATGCCGCCAATCGAAGTAGAAGAAGATGGTGTTCTTAATCTACTATAACTCAAAAAAAAAAAAAATGATATTCAAGGTTATAGTTAGTCCCTCTCGCTCTGTTGTTCTTCACGTTCCCTACAGTTCTCAATAGATTAACATTTTGTTATTGTTTTCTCTTTGTAGATTTATAAGATTGTTTGAAGCTTCATCAACTAAAGAAGAAGAAGAGATTAAACCCTAACCTCCATATTCTAAATGGTTTCCTATCGTTCCTTCATGAAGTCATTTTTTTCATCCGGTTTCTGTTGAAATACGGTTAGTATTTCCTAAATCCCCATTTTTTTTGCGAGCCCTAGTTAAAATTTTGTTTTGCTGATTTGGGTTTTTTTTGGTGTTAAAGGATGGAGAGCTTACCAAGTATTGGAAGGATCAATTGATTGTGATAAAATTACTACTGAACCGGATCAAAGGGTATCTCCAATAATCCATGTGGATAGGAAGATCATTACGATCAATTGTTCAAAAGGGATGTTTCTCAAACTAATGAATTCTGGCTCGTTGTCGTCTTTTGAGGTTTTGGCAGTTCAAAATTGAGTCAAACCTCCAGGGTAAGATTTTAATTGTCCTTAATCTTATGTTACATTGTTGTCGGGCTTCACTGGTATCACAATATGCTTGTAATTTGGCTTGATTTGTCTCCAGTTAGTGGTTTGAATAGAAGTACGGAGATCCATCAATAACACAAATACATGAATATAATTAACTTTGAATTGTGTTCCCTATCTTTTTATCTACAGTATTGAATATATCCAAGTAGCTATATTTCTTTGATTCAAGATATTTTAATTCTTTGAATACCTCACTATGACATGATTACTACCGACTTGTCGTTGTTGTGGCTTGTATGCGCTCACAATTCTGCTCTCGAGGATACCACTCATGATAAATCTATTTTCTTAGTTTAGTCTCATTCATCTTCTTGCAGTGTTCTAATTTCACATGTTATAGTTCTAATGTGTTATATCGTGATGTTCGCCTCATTTATTTGATTTTCTTATATAGATTTAAAATCTTACTACTGGAATTTCTTCTTGATAATGCAGGGTATTTCTGAGGGCCAAAACAAGTCGAAGCACAACGTACAGGCTGAAGCTAAAATTTATTCTTGCAATGTGAGTTTGAGAGCAGGAGCTAATCCAAGTGTATTTGAAGGGGGTGAAGCTATTATCAACTCTATCAACGGTTTTTAGTGTAGTGCTAAGTCGACTACCACTTCTATAAGTAGTAGATATTATAATTCAAGTCTTTATCATTTCTATGCTTATAGTTTTGTAATCAGGTCGTGTAACTTTATGGTCTATGTACTTGCGAAGCTGGTCATATTTTATGCCAAGGCCACAGTCTGGATGAATGATCCAACTTCTTACTTGTGGCATTTTTCTTTCGTTAATGGCGGATGTAGTCAGTGTCCCAGTGATCTAACCACCTCTTGGCTGAATTTACTACCCTCTGTTATTAAAAATAAACAAATAAAATGGTTTGATGTTAAATTTCTCTTTTTGTTTTCGTTGTTATAATTGTACATTTCTTTTTGGGGATCGATATAGCTATTCCTTCAATTCATATATCCCCTGCATAATTTCGAGGTTTAGGCCATGACAGTACTAAATGATATCAGTAACTAAAAGTTGTCAATTGGCCACATTACTCTGCCACCGTCGGAATGAATTCACGTGGCCATAGGGTACACACTATCCACGTTAGAAGCTTATTGTGTGTCCATAAGAAATTTATTGTCATGGTTTTACTAATTTTGCGTATCCATAAGGCATGCAATAGTCACGTTGAAAAAGGGGTGTGTTTTTAGAAAGTTTATCGCCAGGGTGCTACAAGTTTAACGTGATTATAAGTCATGAATTGGCCACTGTGAAACAAATTTTGTGTGTCTAATTGATAACGAAGGCCATGGTTAAAGCAAAATTTATGTGGCCTTAAGGTAAATTCTAGCCACATTCAAATCAAGTTGTGTGTCGAGAAGGATCTTATGGCCATGGTGATAGCGAAAATGTTTAACTACAACAAATAAAACAAGTACCATATAGACACGGTTCTAGAGGTACGGCCATGGTAAGTCATATATAATAGTCACTCAAAGTTTATGTAGCCATAAAGGTACTCTTTTGTCACGGCACCTGATGCCACATTTTCGGAGTGAAAAAAACCCATGACCGAAGGTCTATGGACACGGTGATTAAGTGTGGCCAATGTGAAGATTTGTACTAGTGCATTACCTTGGCCACACCTACCAAGCCGTCCACCATACTTTTCCTCTCCAAGACCGCGCCATTTCCCAGGCCCCACATGCCAAGCTTGTCCGCGCCATGTCTTGTCATGCCGAGTCCAAGCCAGCGCAACGCCTGCGCCCCCTTTCCAAACCATAATGATACCAAAAACTCCGACCCAGTGACACGATGTTCCTGACCCGGTAAGGTGATGCATAGCCAGACTAAGCCGACAATTTTCATCTCACCACATCACGGTCCGCACCACCAGTACAATTTATGCAAGGTCGCCAACACGGGAAGCGCAAACTCTCTTTACCTCTCGAAAAGGTTAGTCGGGCTTTCCTGACCATCGTATCACGACTTGTTTCAAGTTCTTGTCCTAGCCTGTCACCATCTTATGCTTACCTCGCAACGATGCTCCCGTTCCGAGCTAATCAGAGGACTTAATGTTGATGGTGGCTTTTATCCTAGGGTTGAAATCGTAAAACCGCACATATGGCATGACGTCATTATGACCATTAGCACATTTATCGAATCGATCAACATGCTTACGTAAGAATTACCAGGGTACCTTTTTTCTTTCTATGTATCATGTTCCACGGCAGAACCCCTAAGATTGATTGACATCACCTGTACAAAACCCTCATGCTACCGCGCCAAGGCTTGCCAACCATGCCAGCCGCACCACAATGACAATGGCAAACCGTGCCAGCCACATGCTACCGCGTCGAGGCATGCCAACCATGCCAGGCGCACCATTGTGCCAATGGAAAACCGTGCCAGCCACATCTACCGCGCCAAGGCATGCCAACCATGCCAGCCGCACCACTGTGCCAATGGAAAACTGTGCCAGCCACATGCTACCGCGCCGAGGCATGTCAACCATGCCAGCCGCACCACTATGCCAATAGCAAACCGTGCCAGCCACATCTACCGCGCCAAGGCATGCCAACCATGCCAGCCGAACCACTGTGCCAATGGCAAACCGTGCCAGCCACATGATACCGTGCCGAGGCATGCCAACCATGCGAGCAGGTACCACTCGCCAATGGCAAACCGTGCCGACCACATCTCGCGCCAAGGCATGCCGGTAGCGCACTACTTTGCCAATAGCAAACCATGTCAAGCCAAACAACACCTTGCCTTGGCCCTAGCCATGCTAGCCTCACCATATTCCAAGCGGCATGCCAAGCCCTTGGGCCCACATGCCAAGCCAAACCGCACCTTGCCTTGGCCCCAGCCATGCTAGCCGCACCATGTGCCAAACAACATGCCAAACCATTGGCCCCACCTCGCCAAGCCAAACGCACCTTGCCTTGGCCCTAGCCATGCTAGCGCCCCATGTGCCAAATGACATGCCAAACCATTGGCCCCACATCTCCAAGCCAAACGCACCTTGCCTTGGGCCTAGCCATGCTAGCCGCACCATGAGCGAACAGCATGCCAAACCCGCGGCCCCACTATACCATGTTGGCCTTCCCTATGCGGCTACTAAAACGAAGGCGTGCGATAATCAACGGTCGCCCTTCAATCTCAGGAGCAAATCCTAGCCGGACAAGGTTACCAGACAACACAAGGTAACCTTTGGCCTTGAACCCTAGTTTGGCCACGCCAAACCGCGCCAATGGCATGCCAACCTAAATGCGCCACCATGCTGGCCTTCCCTATGCGGCTACTGATAGACGCATTTATGTGTCTAATTTGTCCTCAATGTTTCGTATTGTTAGTACTCGTTTTTGTCCTTATTATGGTGTTTTGTGTGTTTGTAGGTATTTTTTGGAAATAAAGATTGTTGGAAATTTCGGCTCGAAAAGTTGCTCGGAACACCCCCGGAGGACATTTGCTATTTGGACTCCCACTTTGGATAAGGGGTAACCCAATTACTAAGTGGCACCCAAATGATATTCGCACCCCCAGCTGTTGGATAAGGGCTGACCATCTTCACCATTCAAATTTAAGAAATTGGCGGGAAAGAAAGGTTCTCGCTTTGGCGATTTAGGGATCACCTTTTGGACGTGATTTCATGAGATTCAAAGGCTGAAAATCATTGAGTATCTTCCTTTTGGCCTAACAGGCGTGATATGGGTCGATTCGTCGTCCAAATTTGTCTAGATAACTCGTGTTGGAAGAAAACAGGGAGTGTGCACGGGAAGAGAAACACGGGATTACGGCAGTGTCTTTGATCGTGTTTGGATTGAGCTTTGCCACTGCGAAGCGTGAAGAAGTTAAATAAGGAAGATTCGGGACTATCAAGCACTCGTTGACAGAGTGGGAAGCTAATTCGGGAAGAAATCTCGTGGCGGCAAGAAAAAAAATATTTCCGAGTAAATGAAGATTTAGGGAGTAATGAGGGGATTTTATTGGCCCTGTCGAGTATATAAAGGGTTTTTGGGTTCCATAGAGACGATATGGAGAGTTTGGGATAGAATTGGGAGAAGACAGAGGCGAGAATCGAGTTGCAGAGAACTTTTCTGCTGCTGCTGCTGCTGCCATTGAAGAACACGAAGAACATAAGACGCACGGCATACCGTCGTACATGCTACAGTGATAACGACTCACATTAGTGGGTCGTAGTTATGGAGACAGTCTTAAAACTACAGCGACAGTGACACTTGACATTTATCGTTCTTTGTAACAGCTCGGTTTGTAACAATTATAACTGTTACAAACCCGGTTTTTATTACTTTTCTCCTTTTTCACCATTGTAAACACACCTTTTTGAGCAATGAAAAAAAATCCTTTCAATGTGTTTTTACCATGCGGAGCTAGAACCCATCACTAGGACGACGGAGGAAGCTGTTTTGCACCCATGTGGTAATTCTATTTAATTCTTTTATGACTATTTGCACTATTATAATTGATTTATGATTTTTCTTGATTATTTGTGAATTCGTTAGATGCCGCATGCTTAGGCTTAGGTACTTTAGATGCGTCATGCTTGTGAATTACATATAATTCTTTATAAAATCTACCTTGGCAAAGAATTAGAGTCGATGTTTGTTATTTTATGAGCTTTAATTGTCCGGAATTAATAGATGAACCGCATGAATGTGAGAATTGGTGGAATCCCGAGTCCCAGCACATCTCTTCATCCTGTGACAATATTTGTATATATTTTTCTTTTATTTTCTTTTATTAATTCTTAAAATCAATCTCATCAAGTCCGAGTGAATGACAACTCTACTTACCACTATCTAAAATTCGATCAATTTTTGGCGCCGCCGACGCGGACTTGTGTATAGATTTGTCTTTAGGTTTTATTTTTATTTTTATTATTTTTGTTCTCTTTTACGCCTTAGGTATTTTTTTTTATTCTTTTCAGATTTGGAGCGAAGCTACAACGAAATAAAAAGTGTTATAAAAGGAAAGCAAATCCAAAATAGGAAAGAAAAGAGAGATCCGAACGGAGTGAAGAAGAAAATTTTGTATATAGTGTAATTATTATTTTTATTTATTTTTAGAAACTGTAGTTAGGTAATTACTTTTGTAATTTTTATTTTTGGACTTTTTTTATTTTTGGACTTTATTTTTGGACTATTGGACATTATTAATTTTAAACCCTAAGGAAGGGTTAGTTTAAATAAAAGCGTACGGGGAAGGACAGATGATTCACGATCTTGTCTCGGTCCCTCGGGTTCGCACACGACATAGGAGTCGTGGCCCGAGTCGACCTCAACGGTTCATCCCCGTATGGAACGGGAGGTAAGAATTCTAAACACCCGCGAATCCCCGTCAGCGGGTTTCTTGGATGATTTTGTATGCATATATGTTGAGGTCTTGAATACAATTTGCTTTAATTTCCTAGTAAAGGGCAAGGACTGGCCATACAAGATAAGGGTTCGGATTTCATCACTTAGTTCTCTTCTTTCCGCCTTAGGAAAACGAAACCAAACGCGAACCTAAGCCTAAAATTTTGAATAGAACGAGACCGATAGGGTAACGAGCTTAATAGGAAAGTCGTTCGAAAAATATTGGTTACTCTTTTAAGCATACTTCAAAGTTCATGATGGTTTTACGTGAGTTGAATGCGTGACTGTTCGCCTTGTAATGCGGTGAGGCCTTGGGTATCAAAGCTCCACGCAGCTTCCCACGCCTCTATTCAACTTACTTTGACTCGGATTGATTCCAGCGGGGTTTGCTTAAATTGTAACGAATTCCCTTTCGAAGGATTAGAAGCTGGTCTAGAAAACAATATAAGTGGAGCCATCATGCTTTTTGTTTGCTAGAAATCAGTAGGTTTGTTGTGGTCGAGTCAACCTTGTTTGTGCTTGTGTAGAATTCCCTTGCAGTTAGGATGTCAAACTGGTATTACAATAGCCATCACAATGAATATGACTATCCAACTGAACAATATGGACATCACTCTTTTTATGACCATCGTGTGAATAGTGGTTGGGAACGCCAAACTTTTGAAGGTTATGGGTCATACCATGGTGATCCCAATTACTATCCACACGCCAACCGGTCGTACGAGCAAAATTCCTCTCTACTAAAGTCAACACGTAAGTTAGCTGAGTCGACACGTAAGTTCGCAGAAATGAATAACTTAGTTATGGACGAAAGCAATGCAACGAGTGAAATTTCTTTCCTAGATTCAATAAGGAAGTCATGTGAGTCGAATCACGATACAATAAGGAAGTCATGTGAGTCAAGTCACGATACCATAATGAAGTCATATGAGTCGATTCGAAAGCTTTTGTTAGAGGCCCAGAACGGAACTGCTCGAGATAATCTTAGTGTTTCCAATAGTACCCGTGGAAACGAGGATAGTTATTTACATAATCAAGATGACGAGGATAAAATTGGTAACACTACTTGTCTAGATGAGGTTCAACCATTTTCATATTATTATAATGATGATTATGATGAGGATAGTATTGATGAAGAATTTGAAATCAGTAAGCATAGTGATCAGGAATTTGTTACTCCAATTGAGCTTAATGATGATAATATTTCTAGTTCAAATCCAAATAATTTTAATAATTATTCACCTATTCAAAAGGATGAGGATTTGACTAGAGATACCCCCGTTTTAGACGATGTAGTATATCCTTTTGATTACGAAGCCAATGATGGTTTAGAGGAACGAGTATATTTTGAGTCTAGCGATTTAGAAACAATAGGCTTAGAAAAAGAAAATGAACTCGTGGAGATGAGTGAGGATGTACCTGACTTAGAAGAATCAATTGACCATTTTCGGGAATCGAGATGACCTTGAAATTAGGAAGTTGTGACTAGTCTTTCTAGAGACACTGAAAACTCTAAGTTTTGGGGTGATTATCATTTTCCATGTGACTTAACTCTTAGAAAGGTCCCTAACTTGGGACTTGACATATGTGCCTCAACCATTTTAAAATATTATCTTCATACACTTTTTTTGAACCTAGTTGTGTCCATAAAGAAGTTCGGTTGTTAGAAACCCATCCTGCGGTTGATGTGGTTAACCCAGGCTATGATACCACGATTGACTTTGTTTTCCCACCAAAAACATTCCTTCTAATTGTGGGAACGTATAAGTTTCAGATGTGTCAATTATTAAGTTTTGAGACTAAACCTAATTATTTTAGGATATTAGGGTCGACACATTTGCTTAAGGAAGACCACCAATCTTATTGTGGTCACTATGTAAGTCAAAACTGATTGACTTAGAGGATCCTCAATTATTCGAGTTATTATTATGTGCTTCTAAGTTTTTATTTGAGTTTTCGGACTCAGAACCCGAACATTCGGATCTACCTCATGAGGAAACACAACCCATGAAAATATGTTATCTAGACCCTTTTATAGAGCCTGAACCCGAACCACAACTAGATGTAGTTGTCTTAAACAAAATAATATATAAGGGTGTGTTGGATATCTTCCTAGTCTGTGGCAGTTTCCTCTTCTTGTAGTTAGCACTTTTTGATCCAGATGACCCGCAGTTATTCCGGCTGCTGCTTTATGATTCTTCGAGGTGACTAATCTCTTCCAATATCTGGGTGAAGACTTAACTTAGCACTTCTTGGGAGATAACCCAATATTCATGCGACACGGTAATATCTTTCCTTATCTCTTTTGCTTCAAATGGTAACAGTTTCTCCTTGTTCATGTTTTTAATTTCATCTTTAGAACCTTGAGGACAATGTTAGATTTAAGTTTGGGGGTATGGGAGAAACTTTTTAGTTGCAATAAATAAACTCCAGAAACTAGAAATTTATGCTTATTAAGGTTGGCACTAACTAATCTAAGTGGATGGAAACATCTTGGTTGTAGGAGTTGAGAAACCAATCTGATTAGATGGAAACATCTAGAAGAGTCTATTCATAAAAGCACAGAGCTCAGGTGCTAGAAAAGAAAACATGGTAGTTTCGCCATATCCTCGTGATGGAAACATCGAAAGATCCTGATCACTTCTTTTATTTTTATCTTTACCATTGCTAGGGTGAAATAGAGTGACTGAGATACCTAAAAAAAAAAAAATTGAGACCAGACCATTAGACCAACCGGAATAAATTCAATAAAGTCGACCACTGGTACCCTTGTATATGCCAGCTGAGTTGACCTAGAGTTAGGATTATCGACCACTGGTTCCCTTGTATATGCCAGTATGTTGATATTAGTCCAGACCAGCATCTCAGTCCATTAGGATAGGTTCACCTTAGTCAACATCATCCACGTTTTTCTCTACATCCATCTTCTTAATCTATCCATGTGATTGGTTGACTCCGGTTTATGATGTCCAGAAACTATTTGAGTAGAGCTCTGTCACTTTATATGAATTATAGTTACAACAATTGGAATTTCGCATCAGGGTACTTCCTCCTATACTCAATGATTGTATGCCAACCAAGGAGATTCTTTAGTGCCTTCCAAGGTTCTGCATAGATAGCTAGGGTCTGGAGTATTGGTTTTGTGGGTACACCTCTGGTAAACCCTCCCGAGATTAACACGATCACTGGGGCCACCTAGTGAGTTAGAATTTTATTGTTTTATTAGTTTTGCTTGAGGACTAGCAAATAATAAGTTTGGGGGTATATGATAGACGCATTTATGTGTCTAATTTGTCCTCAATGTTTCGTATTGTTAGTACTCGTTTTTGTCCTTATTATGGTGTTTTGTGTGTTTGTAGGTATTTTTGGAAATAAAGATTGTTGGAAAATTCGGCTCGAAAAGTTGCTCGGAACACCCCCGGAAGACATTTGCTATTCGGACTCCCACTTTGTATAAGGGGTAACCCAATTACTAAGGGCACCCAACTGATATTCGCACTTTTGTTTTGTTGGATAAGGGATAACCATCTTCACCATTCAAATTTTAGAAATTGGCGGGCAAGAAAGGTTCTCGCCTGGCAGTTTTAGGGATCACCTTTTGGACGTGATTTCATGAGATTCAAAGGCTAAAAATCATTGGGTATCTTCCTTTTGGCCTAACAGGCGTGATATGGGTCCATTCGTCGTCCAAATTTGGCTAGATAACTCGTGTTGGAAGAAAACAGGGAGCTGTGCACGGGAAGAGAAACACGGGATTACAGCGTGTGCTGATCGTGTTTGGATTGAGCTTTGCCGCTGCAGAAGCATGAAGAAGTTAAATAAGGAAGATTCGGGACTATCAAGCACTCGTTGAAAGAGTGAGAAGCTAATTCAGGGAAGAAATCTCGTGCCGGCAAGAAAAAAATATTTCCGAGTAAATGAAGATTTAGGGAGTAATGAGGGGATTTTATTGGCCCCTGTCGAGTATATAAAGGGTTTTGGGTTCCATAGAGTGGATATGGAGAGTTTGGGATAGAATTGGGAGAAGACGGGCGAGAATCGAGTTGCGAGAGAACTTTTACGAGCGCTCTTTGCCATTGAAGAACACGAAGACCATAAGACGCACGGCATACCATCGTACATGCTATAGTGATAACGACTCACATTAGTGGGTCGTAGTTCTAGAGACAGTCTTAAAACTACAGCGACAACGACACTTGACATTTATCGTTCTTTGTAACAGCTCGGTTTGTAACAATTATAACTGTAACAAACCCGGTTTTTATTACTTTTCTCCTTTTTCACCATTGTAAACACACCTTTTTGAGCAATGAAAAAATTCTTTGACTGTGTTTTTACCATGTAGAGCTAGAACCCATCACTGGGACTACGGAGGAAGCTGTTTTGCACCCATGTGGTAATTCTATATAATTCCTTTATGACTATTTGCACTATTGTAATTGATTTATGATTTTTCTTGATTATTTGTGAATTCGTTAGATGTCGCATGCTTAGTATTAGGTACTTTAGATGCGTCATGCTTGTGAATTAAATATAATTCTTTATAAAATCTACCTTGGCAAAGAATTAGAGTCGATGTTTGTTATTTTATGAGCTTTAATTGTCCGGAATTAATAGATGAACCGCATGAATGTGAGAATTGGTGGAATCCCGAGTCCCAGCACATCTCTTCATCCTGTGACAATATTTGTATATATTTTTCTTTTATTTTCTTTTATTAATTCTTAAAATCAATCTCATCAAGTTCGAGTGAACGACAACTCTACTTACCACTATCTAAAATTCGATCAGCTACTAAAACGAAGGCGTGCGACAATCAACGGCCGCCCTTCAATCCCAGGGTCAAATCCTAGCCGTCCAAGGTTACCAGACAACGCATGGTAACCTTTGTCCTGAAACCCTAGTTTGGCCATGCCAAACCGCGCCAAGGCATGCCCACCTAGCCGCGTCACCATGCTGGCCTTCCCTATGCGGCTACTTAAACGAAGGCGTGAGACAATCAACAGTCGCCCTTCAATCCCAGGAGCAAATCCTAGCCGTCCAAGGTTACTAGACAATGCAAGGTAACCTTTGGCCCGAAACCCTAGTTTGGCCACGCTAAACCGCGCCAATAGCATGCCCACCTATCCGCACCACCATGCTGGCCTTCCTTATGCGGCTACTAAAACGAAGGCGTGCGACAATCAACGGTCGCCCTTAAATCCCAGGAGCAAATCCTAGCCGTCCAAGGTTACCAGACAACGCAAGGTAACCTTTGGCCTGAAACCCTAGTTTGGCCATGCCAAACCGCGCCAAGGCATGCCAACCTAGATGCGCCACCATGCTGGCCTTCCCTATGCGGCTACTAAAATGAAGGCGTGCGACAATCAACGGTCTCCCTTCAATCCCAGGATCAAATCCTAGCCGTCCAAGGTTACCAGACAACGCATGGTAACATTTGGCCCGAAACCCTAGTTTGGCCACGCCAAACCGCGCCAAGGGCATTCCATGCCAAGGGCATGCCAACCTAGTCGCGCCACCATGCTGGCCTTCCCTATGCGGCTACTAAAACGAAGGCGTGCGACAATCAACGGTCGCCCTTAAATCCCAAGATCAAATCCTAGCCGTCCAAGGTTACCAGACAACGCATGGTAACCTTTAGCCCGAAACCCTAGTTTGTCCACGCCAAACCGCGCCAAGGCATGCCATGCCAACCTAGCCGCGCCACCATGCTGGCCTTCCCTACACGGCTATCAAAAACGGAAGTGTGCAACGATCAACGACTACCTTTCCCTCTTAAGATGCAAAATCTCGACCGTCGAAGGTCACCAAGCTAGCAAGTCTCCCAATCTCGACTTGCCAGGAAACAACCATGCTACATGTTTTCCACGAAAAACATTCGAGACATCAATACATATCACAAACTGGGGGATCCACTTTGGGTATTGGTTTGGCGGTTTACAGCGTGCGGCGTACACTACGCCTGTCATAAGGAAGTGCAATAAGGATGAGGCGGTTAGTAAATACAAGGAGTAATGGTGAAAAGCTCTTTTTATGGAACATCAATTCCATGCGTTAACGGTTACCACCTCCTCCCATTTACTCACCCATTTTTCCATTCCTTAATGAGACCAGAGTACGTTTCACTTCGACTTGTATAAATAGGTCTTACCTATTTCCACCGAACAAAAAGTTCAGTCATGAGCAATACAACACTTAGAAATATTTTTCTAGCTTTCCATCTGTTAGCTTCCCATTTTCTGATACAAGTCGTGAAACAACAACTCTTCCAGAATCAACCTGGTCTCAACACTTTCTTCGCTTCCCTCCCCAAAACCAACCCATTCTCCTCCTCTTTGTAACTGAAGCAAGTCTGGAACGGACATTTCTTGGTTTAGGCCGGATTTGTACAGATTGATCTCTCGAATCTAAAGTACTCCCTTGCAGTACATTGTTTAGGGTTTAAATTCGTTTCTCACCCACACACCCGAAATTACCAAAATCAGCAGAAACCATTTTCACCCTCAAACATTACTATAACTTGAGTTCTCTCTATTACTTTGGCAAGCATTTAAGATCTTTGTAACTACCATCACTTAATACAAACAATCATTCATTACCTTGTGGACGTAGACGAAAGTCGAACCACGTAATCTCTTGTGTCTCTTGATAACTTAATATCATTTATATTACCTTAGTATTGTTCGTTATTATTGTCCTATATTGGGTACCTTTTATTACTTAACCATATCAGTTCAACTGAGATATCTTTACTAACTTAGTATCGGATTCTCTGAGTTGTATACATTATGTAGACTATGGGAAAAATAGTAGTCACAATGTTAACTCCTAAAATATATCTAGCTGAGCATCTCTGTAATTTAGCTCACAAACCATCCAAGTCATTTCCGTGTTGCGTCAACACTAGTCTGCAATATCAGTATTACCAACATCTGGTTAACTCAAACCCTGCCGAGTACTTCTCATTCTCTATAAACCATTCCACCACGGTATTGCCATCAGCAACATCATACATACCTATAGCTGATTCCTCCTTGCATGACTGTCACCACCAATATACACAACCATCTCTGGAAGCAATATGAAACTGCAGCACCATCTACACTGAATCTCTTACAGAAACTTCAATTAAGCCACCCCCCATATGCGAAACACCTTGTAAACATCCACCAGATTCAACCCATATCTTCTTCTCAGCAGCAGTGACAGCAGCTTGAACCGTAATACCATCCTCCATTTCTACAACCTAGTCTTGGAATTGTTGGAAACAACCACCAACCCACAAAACCCATGGCTACAGCTTGCACATCACCAACTCTTTTTTTTTTTTTCAAATCTCAGTTATCCCCAGTTCATCTCAGATCGAACTCAACTCGAACTCATCACTCAAATACATCTCCCACTTCTACTCAGTTCATATACAACAAAAACTTATTTTGTTTCCCTGATTTCTATTTCAAGAACTCATTGATTTCTTCCTCATTTCTCTGAATCTTTTAAAACCTTTATAACTGCATTGAATCATCAATCCATCTCAAATTATTCTTAGTAATTCGCTGGAACTTCAAATTTAATGAAAACCCAACTTCGTTCTTGGTTCATGGAATCGAACTGAGATTGCCAGCGGTGGAACTTGGTGAAGGCATTGGTCTTAGTTTTTCTGCAGACTTGGGTGAGAACTGGTAGTGAATTTGACCTAGGCTAGGCTTATAGGCATGGAAAAGATTAAGACACTCAATAATTTAGATATGGGATGCCAGGGTGGGTACCCTTTAAGAACTTCCAGTCCCATTGATTGACATCCTTAATCCGAGCTACGCCTCCCTTTAGCACTTGTTCGTGAAATGATAATTTTGCCCTTTTCGCTCAAATTCTTCTACTTTTGCACCACATGACTCCATCGTACCTAAAAGCTCAAAAATATACATAAGATATGTAATTTACAAAAAAACTAGCAAAGAAATAATAAATAATAGATATAAAATCAAGGTGATTTAGACACCTATCAGATACGAACCTTAGATCACGAAGATCCTTAATTAGTTGTTTGAAGGACACACTTCGTAACAAAATACACAAGCGTGTAATGATTAGTTTTCAGTATTGTTGATGTTTCCAATTTATAGTAATCAATCAGGACTGGTTTGCTTCATATGTAAGCAATATTTTTTTTGCAACCCAACTAAATTCTCAATTGCTATATCAAAGTTGTTTCCTAAGATACATATAACTAATATTAGTAACGAGTATAAACATGACTGCCAAATTCTTTATGTCTCTTGTTATACCGTTAGAAATCTTTTAAAAAGATTTATGCAACGAGTATAAACATGACTACCAAATTCTTTACGTATATATACAGTAAAAACTTCATATATTAATAACCTTGGGACTTTACAAAATTATTAATATATGGAGTTTATTAACATAGGGAGGTATACCAAAAAAAAGATGATTTTTTTTTGTTGCTATGTCAAAGTATGTAAATGATATTGGATAATGTACATACATATATTGAATAATATATTGAAAATATATCCTATTGAATAATATATCCTTTATTATATATTGAATAATATATCTTATTAAGAATTTTTAAAGTTTTCTCTACACTATAAATAGTACTAGATATATTAGAAGATAATTCATTATTTTTAATATTCTCTTCTTCTCAACCAAATCAAAATGTCATCCAATGTTAGGAAAAGAACTCATATGAGTGATAAAATTCGTATAGAATTATGTGAAAAGAAAAAATCACATCCAAATTGGACGCAAAAAGATCTTGCGAAATGGTTAAAAGATACTTATGAGTAATCAAATTGAACAGTTGCACTACACTAATCGAATGGATATGGACGTCTTTCTTAATCATCCCAATGAGCAACAAGTCGTATATATGCTTCAACCGAAGAAGAAATAATTGATGGAATTAGACAAGAAGCGGAGGGAGATAATCCCGATGATGATAGTACGGAGATACCAAAAGTTTCATGCCAAGTTGGAAATGTTTTGGCTTCAACAAGATGGTGCACATAGCAACGAGGTCTTACGCATACGCAAATCAAAAGATGCCATAACAATCCAAAAAATTACATCATTTTCTCAACCAACTGTAGATAAATATTTTCCTTCATCTTAAATTTTGATGTAACAAGATCTATAATTTTCCTATTATGTTGATTTTATTAATATATGGAGGTAAATTCATTAAGGTGAGACTAGAAAAATCTATTAATATTAAAATGTGGAGTTTATTACTATTTGTAACTTGCCCAAGTTGGGACCATGATTTTTTATTAATATATAGAGTTTATTAATATATGGAGTATCAATATATGGAGTTTTTACTGTATATATCTCTTAAAGAAAATTTTAACAACACTAGTTATTTGTTCGGATTTATTTGGGAAAATAGCATATGAAAAGGATCACTTAATTTGAGACAAAGATAAAAAAAAATCTTACCTTTTATCGGATGGAGGGGGTATGCCGATGTGTACAAATGAAAGTGGAAGAAGAAAAAAGAGACCTCTTACTGCTATCACATGAGATTTCCATTGGGTTTGTAAATATACTCCCTCCGTCCCAAATTAGATGACCTAGTTAGTTTTAAATTTTGTCCCAATATAGATGACCTATATAATCAAATATGAGATATTTCTAAAATTACCCTGTTAATTGATTATTATTAGTATACGAATTATGTATAATTTGATAGCCATGCATGTTTATATTCGTTACGTATGTGTTTTAAAATGCTTTCCATGATACAAAGTTTACGAATATCCGTTGTATAGTTTGTGAGATAAGTCACTTCTAAATTTTACTAGTAATCATCCTTAACGATATGATTGTAAAAAATGCTAAAAAATTCTCCTCTCTCTTCCTTGTCTTAAGAATTGAGCAAACTACAATTAGGTCATCTAATTTTGGACGGGGTAGTATTATCTGGTAATCTAGAAAAATTAATCTTTTTTGAAGCATAAAAAATTAACTTATTGGAGTTTCCTTGACTTTGCATGGTGTATTAAAACCGGTTTTTTAATTTACTAATTACCAGCAAAGTCGATTTATTTATAAATTATTAATTACTTAAAAAAGATATTGATACAAATAATTAGAATCGAAGAGAAAGCGAAATAGTAACTGAGAGGTAAATATTAATATTGGGACAGAGGAGTACGCTGGTGTGTACAACTAGAAATGGAAAAAGAAAAATGACACCTCTTACTGCTATCACATGGGATTTGCATTGGGTATTTGGGTTTGTAATTGATATTATCTCGCAATCTAAAAAAAAAAAAAAGTTTTTACTTGAAGCATAAAAAATTAAGTTATAGGAGTCTCCTTGGCCTTTTACAGAGTATTAAGACTGGGTTTTTATTAACCTCCTTTCTTTCTCTCCAAAAAAGAAAAGAAAAAACCCTTAGAATTTTATTTTTCTTCTTCTTGCTCAGATCTAGTCTTTTGGGCTAGATCTCAGAAGGATTTTTAGTTTTTATGAATAAGAATAATTTAATTTGAGTTTTTAGTTATTATTTTTGTTGTTTTTGGTGTCTATGGACACATTTCTTCGCTGTTTGGGTGATCTTTTCTTCGTCTTTTGGACGATTTTCCTCTTCGTTTTAATAGCGATTCTTTCAAATTTTCATGGTTTTTCTTGGCTTGCTATGCTCGATTCATCAAGAACATCAACGATTCTGCTCGGCGTCGCTATGGATTCGTCTTCAACAAGAGGTATTTGGGGCACCCGGATTCGTTTGGATCTACAAGATTTTGGGCAAAATATTCTCATTTCATTTGGAGCATC
Source organism: Papaver armeniacum (assembly GCA_023531295.1). NCBI lineage: Eukaryota > Viridiplantae > Streptophyta > Magnoliopsida > Ranunculales > Papaveraceae > Papaver > Papaver armeniacum. The sequence goes on from JAJJWW010012552.1 coordinate 112,420, forward strand.
TCTTATTGAAGAAGATAATCATTTTAAATGGTCGGAGTTGAGTTCGGTTCACACCATCATTCATCACTATTACATCTACAAAACTTAGATGTCTTTGCGGTTCATGGCTCTTTCTGTTCGCGATGTACTTGCAATTGGTGTCGTCATTTGTATTTGGGTTTTGATTAATTTGTATTTTGGCGTTTTTGATAATCTTGTAAGCAATCATGTAATCATCATTTTGGTTTGAATGAATTGAAATGGGTTTGTATTTATATTTATATTAATTACCAGCAAAGTCGACTTAATTACAAATTACTAATACTTAAAGAAGACACTGAATTGTTGATATGAATAATTAGGAAATGAAGAGAAAGCAAAAGAAAGTAAATATTAATTAATATTGGAACGCCTTGATAATTGACAAAAGTTTCATACAATAATATCATACGAACTATCTGTAAATAAATGCAGATAGTCGTCAATTAAAGTATCGTTATTGAGTACATTATAGTGCCATATTTGACGACAATGGTAAAGTGACTGAATACTGATTAAGACAAACAATATCTAGCTAGCTAGGCATAAAACTCTAATTAAACATCTATCTTTTTCGCCATATGTGCGCACAAATTGCAGAACGGGGCTTGTATGTAACTCCAAACTCGAGTGATCAGAACAGTACTGGTACATATAGTGAGTATACTTACCTAGCCTTCTGATTCTGCGCTTTGTCAATGGCACGCATTATTGATATAAATAGATAAACTGATGATTGATGTAGGTGAAGTCGATGAATGCAACCGGCCTGATATATAGAACTGTATAGGCGTCCGATAGAGTAGTGGCACATGCATATGCATTTCTAAAGCCACATGGCACCTGCACGTTTGAGAAGTGGTTTGAGTGTGCCATTGAGATGAAGAGTCATGACTTCATTCGGTCCACCAATGAGCTCACGACCAATGAATACGGCTGGTACAGTTGGTCCACGACCTAATAATGTCAGTAACACCAATTCGATTTCAGCTCCTTTTGGGTCTTGGTCAAGTTCATGAACTACAGGGCTCACTCCGAGCTCGTTGAATAGACTCTTGATAGTATGACACATGCAGCATGTTGTCTTGCTGAAGATTACAACTGCGTGTTGTGATGACAAAGTCCTTACCATCTCCATTGCTGCTAGCTCTTACAATTTGATCAACTTCGCAGAGAAAACTTCGACTTAACAAATCAGTTAAAATGCAATGATAAACGAAACACTGGTAGTTATTAAAACCAAAATTAGCTGAAAATTCGATTTATTTTTTATTTTATTTTTGAATGATGGGAATGTGGTGAAATGATTGAGAGAGTTTTGTAGAGAGAAATACTAGAAAGCTAGGGTTGTTTGTGATGAGTTGTGTGTTCCTATAATGACATATATTTATAGCAGACGTTTGCATGGGGAATATATGGACTTGTATCTTATAAAAATTAGAAAAGGATGAGAAGAATATTGTGAGAAAGGAAATAAAATATAAAGTTAAAGCAAAAAATAAAATAAAATAAATAAATAAAATGGAATAGATATTTGATGAGTGGGGGGAATTCTACGAAGTTACACAATGATATGATCATTTGTTTGATGTCGACTTGTAGTAGACACACTGTCATGCATTCAGTCTCAAACTAGAACAATGTTCTCGATGTGTTATATCATCTTGTTTAAATAATAAAAATTAAAAAGATATTGTTTAAATGGATAAAAATTTAAAAATACAGGCGAGGATGTAACCGATTTCATCCCACGTCCATTTTCAAATATTTTTCTTATTTTTATTTTAGATGCATCCAGTTTCATCCTTGCTATTTTTTAAGTATAAGCGAGGATGAATCCAGTTTCATCCTTGCTATTTTTTTTGGCTATTTCACCCGTACTTTTTTTTACTCGTCCATTTGAACCGTGTTTTAAATTTTTTTGGACAAATGACTCATTTTCTCTTATATCATTTCAAGTTTTAATGAGGTGGATTGGGCTATAAACAATAGGGTTGTAAGAAACTTCGAATCCGGTTAGATACTCCCTCCATCCACTATTAAGTGACCTAGTTCAAGTTTGCACAATTTTTAAGGCAAGTAAGGGAAAATAATATATTTAAGCATTTTTTACAATTATACCCTTAACTAGTGAAATTTTGAAATAATTTATCTCTCAAACTACACCACGGATGTTCGCAAACTTCATACCATTGAAAAGCATTTTAAACACTTACGTAACGAATATAAACATGCCTATCAAATTATGCATATTTCTTATATTTCTTATAATCAATGAAAAAGATAATTTTATAAATATCTCCTTGTTTAGTGATATAGTTCACTTAATGGTGGGACAAAATCTAAAAGTAAATAGGTCACTTAATAGTGGGACGGAGGGAGTATGTTGCAAATGGGCCAAGTACAAAATTATACCCGACTCACATACTTCCGAGTCAAAAATATGAACTCCCGGGACAGATATGCTGAGTCAGACTCAAGTCGGATATTAATAAAAAAAATGAAAAAATAAATAAAATATGAGTAATTCAGCTAAACCGAAATACCCACGCAATAAAAATTTGAGAAATTATGTGATCAAAAGACGGTGTGCGTCATTCATTTTCATTCACCATCTCTGGAACCTGACTAGAATTCACTACAAGATACTTAATATATTGGAGCACCCAATGGTTATAGCATAAACCTCTATTATATTACATCTGTCCCACTATTAGTTGACCTACTTTATAACTAATAGTGGGACGGAGGGAGTAGCTTTTAGCTACAGCTGGAAAGTATTGTGACTAGAAATTTACTTTTGCAACACCTATATTGATGGTGTGACAATATATGGTGTAGTAATAGCTACATTTTCTTGAAGTGGTTAGAAATTTATAAAAATTTAAGAATATATGTGACCAAAAGATGGTGTACGTCATTCATTCTCATTGATCATCCCTGGAACATGACTAGAAATGACTAGAAAACGGTATCGACCGAATATAGAAATGACTACTTCAAATCTGCTTCACAAGTGGGTGTAAAAAGGAAAAGCAACTGCAGGGAGAATATAGAGATAAATCCTTGAAAAAAATTTTTTCACAAAATTGGTTAAAAAGATCAAAATTAACAAATCCTGGGTAAAAAAATACATCTAGATTTTGATTGGTTAAAAAGATCAAAATTAACAAATCCTGGGTAAAAAAATACATCTAGATTTTGATATTTGTTTAAATGGACAAAAATAGCCAGGATGTAAACAGTTTCATCCTGCCCATTTGCAAATACTTTTTCTTATTTTAATTTACATCAGGATGCATCTAGTTTCATCCTTGCTATTTTTTAAGTTTAATCGGGATGAATCCAGTTTCATCCTTGATATTTTTTTTGTCCATTTCACCCATACTAATTTTTTACTCGTCCATTTGAACCAGGTTTTAAAAATATTTGGACAAATGACCCATTTTCCTTTTTTTTTTGGAAGACGTAGTTTGTAATTAAAACAATTGGCCGACGAAGATTTGACGATAATGGCGAACACATTATTATTACATCACCAAGATGCAATATTCTCCATGCTAGCTGGCTAGTATACATTCTTGATAGTCATTTTCTTCAAATGTACATACAGTTAAACAAAGTAGAATCCACCGATCAAAGTGATATATTATTCTGAATAGACAACACTGTTTGTGATAGTTGCATTAATTGGTATTTCCTCGTGCAATTGGTTTTATTTTTTTATATAAGACCGTGTACTTTTCTTCCTGTTGCATTGATAAGAAGATGGAGAAGAAGAAATATCCGTATAGGAGCATCTGATAAGGATATCGTGTAGGACAAGATTGAAGCAGCTTTTCATTCCCAGTTGATCTGCTATCAATCTTTCTCTTTTCTTCTTTATAGTTAGATTCGAATCCATGACAACAACGTGGGAAATATTTGGACTTCAAAAACTATAAAAGTTTGTGCATTTTCTTTCTTTATCAGAGGCAAAAAAGAAAGAAGAAATATGTGGATTTGGAACCGGCCAACGGTATAATATCCCTTGTCGCAGCCCCCTTTTCAACAGGGAATCTGGTACCAGTTATCCATTACCCTACAAAGAAAGGGAAAGATCACATTCAAACAAAACCACTTCAAAAGTTTGTTGTTTTTAGTGGTTGCATACTTGCATGCCAAAGACCAAATTATAGGTCGATTTCGAGCTTCCGACATATAAAAGCAAAGGCCGTATAATAAATAGATTGATGATAACGCAGATTGTAATAGGTATAATCAATGTGGATGGCCAAACGAGAATAGAGAAGCCAACCTATTAAATTGACCTTCAGCACTATGTAAGCACATGCCTAATTTGGATTGTTCGATGTTGAAGGTTAAATCAAGATAATGTGAAGATACCCTAAGGATCAACAAGTATTGTTGATACAGTTGATAGGGATCAACTATGAGAGTTCACAGAGTTTGAGTGAGTCGACAAGTATTGTTGACACAGTGCGTGAAACAACTAGTTTGGTTGATACGATGGTACGGTATTTAGATGTAAACTTGGGTTGCAAGTATTACTGGTTTTAGAGTTTGTTTACGTGAGAATTTTCTAGAAGAGTCTTTGCTAGAGTTTGGTTTTGTTAAGAAAGTATTTATTGCTTGAGAGTCAAGTTTGTTAAACTTAGTAAGCAAACACCTTCTTGGCCGTAAGATCATCTCCCCGTAGTTGGATCATATTCATTCTATTTTTTCATAAAATAAATACAGCTTGCATATTTAACGTATTAAAATTAGGTCCTTTTAAACTTTCTCACTTCGTCCTATATCCTTTAGCTTATCTCTACGAAGACACGAAGACTACTGTTGTTTCTTATACAATAGAGGAATCTTAGGGAGGAAATCAACTTAAGGATTGGGTGAAATTTTTTAGTTTTCAGCTCAAATTTTAATTTGGATGAATGGGTTGGGTTTTGATTTCATTCATTGAGTCTCAAGATTTGATCTTGTTTTGGTATCATCGATTATCTTGATTTTTACTATGTCAAGTATTTTCGGATTTCTCTTGAACTGTATTTCAATCTGTAATTGAGAATATGGATTTTGGGGGTTTTTATGAGCGGTATTTTCAATATTTTGATATTCAGTTTTCTTCACTTAATCAAATTTGTTTCAAACCCAACAATAACAACTGCACCATCGTGACACTGTCACTCATAAACAACAAAGATACACGGCAAAAGTCCAAACAGACAGTTTATATATCTTCTTCTTTTGTTTTGCACCAATGATGGATGGATGTAAACAATTGAAAACTTAAGTTCAATTGCATTTAAATGAGTTTTCTGATCCTATTAATAATTAATTTAATCTGTGCTTTATTATCTCATACCTCTTGAATCAAAATTGCAAAATTTCTTCTACAATAACTTGTTCAATCATTTTCTTATGGAAAAACACCATCATCCATATCAAACCCAGGTTGAGTATAATTGAGGATAAAGAAGCAAAAGCTTTTCGATATCAGAGATGAGTTTTTAAGAAGTTTTCAGCTGATCAAAAAACAAAAAAGTAGTTCGTCAGGTTTATCAATCCCAAAGAAGAAGAGAATTGTTTTTATTTTATTTAATAAGCCAAGGGACCTCTTTCTAATATACCAACTATTCCAGTTGTATTTTCTAGAAAATATAAAAATGAATCTAATCCAACGGTAAGGGGAGATGATCTTACGGCGAAGAAGCTGTTTGCTTATTAAGGCTTCCCACGCAGTTGCATGGGACATCACTGCTCGTGGTTGATTATTTCATGGAAGAACATGGTATTCAACATCAGTTAATAGCTAGATATACACCACAACAAAATGGTGTTGCTGAGAGAAAGAATAAAACAATAATAAAGATGGCAAGAACTATAAGAAGAACAAAAGATTTACCAAAGAATTTTTGGGGTTATGCAAATGAGACACACGGTATACTTACTTAACGGATGTCCTACAAATAATTTGAATAATATGACACAGGAAGAAGTTTGGAGAGGTGTAAGACCAAGTGTAAGACATCTAAGAATTTTTTGGTGTATTGCATATGCACATGTACCTAAAGAACTTAGAAAGAAGTTGGATGACAAGAGTTAAAAGTGTATTCTTGTTGGTTATAGCTCAGTAACCAAAGGATATAAGTTGTTTAATCCGAAACGGGAAAAGTAATTACAAGAAGAGATGTGATCTTTGATGAATATTCACAATGGAACTGGAATCTTTGGGTCAATAAAAAATGTTGATCCAAATTTTGGGTCAACAAGGAATGTTGATTCACATACTGGATCAACAAGGAATGTTGATCCACCTACTACTGTCAGATCAGTTCCAATTGTAGTTGAAGAACAAGTACAAACACAAGACAATGTTGAAGAACATCATAAAGAAGCAAGAATAGAAGCAACACCACAACAAGAAACTACAAGACCAAGAAGAAAATATATTAACCTGCTAGGTTGAATGATTATATTTTATCAAAAGATAATGAAGATGCTGATGATGATGTGGTGAACTTTGCATTATTTGGAGATTGTGATCATGTATCTTATGAAGAAGCTTCTAAATAACAAGGTTGGATTCAAGCCATGAATTGAAGTTAATTGAGAAGAATAACACTTGGGAACTTACTACACTTCCACCGGGTAAGAAACCTATTGGTGTTAAGTGGGTTTATAAAACAAAATACAAGTCAAATGGTGAAGTAGATCGTTTGAAAGCAAGGTTAGTTGCTAAGGGATATAGACAAAAACAAGGAATAGATTATTTAGAAGTGTTTGCACCAGTTGTAAGACTTGATATAATGTGTATGATTATTGCTCTATTTGCACACAAAAATTGGAAGATTTTTAGGATGGATGTGAAGTCAACATTCTTGAATGGTGTATTATAGGAAGAGGTTTATGCTGAGAAACCAGCTGGTTATATTATGTAGGGGAAGGAGAATGAAGTCACTACACCAAATTCTGGGATTAGAAACAGAACCAGGCCGTTACAAAAACGGGTTTAATGCCCTACTCGCACATTTGCAAAAGTGGGTGTTACATTTTTTTGTAACGGCTTTGTGGCCGTTACGATTTTTTTTTTGTAACGGCCCTTTAACAGGCTTGAGCCGTTACGAATTTGCCACGTGGTAACAGCTCAGGGCCGTTACGAATTTTTTTTGCAACAGGGATGTTGTAACAGCTCAGAGCCGTTACGAACTTTTTTGTAACAGCAAAAAAATTACTGCCAGTCAACATTGACCTGGTCAAAATTGGTCAGTATTGACCAATTTTGACCAGGTCAAGGATGACCGGCAGTTCATTTTCTGCCGGAAATAAGCCGGAATTCCAAAAAACAACCTGCATACACCTTTCATTTCATCCTCCGCAATCAACAATATTTTCTTCAATCAAATTCATCTCACATTCAATCAAATTCTTATCACATTCAAATAGCTTAATACCAAAAAGAACTTAAATTCTTCGAAGCATCAGAATTTTTGTTAAGTATGAAATCAGGAACACATACACAAGACACACCAACACACAAGGTACTGCTACAACTACTACTACTACCTTGTACACTATTCTGTACCCTGTTTATACCAGCACATCAACCGACGCAAAATTACAGGGGCAAGGGAGATTTTACTTCAGATCCCACTTGCCAAGCAACCCTTGGATTTTAGAATATCATCCCTTATGTTGCCAAGTTCTTCTTTGTAAGTTTCGGTCACAGACGGAGTAGAAATGACACTTTCCTACCACTACAACTACTTAAGAGTGGCGAACAAGACCTCACTTTCATTAATGAGATGTACAAACTACAATTCATACACATAAAAGAAAAAAAACCAATGAAATTACTTTGAATCTCTCAATTTGTTGTTGAGAACTCATAACATTAGGAGGAAGAAGACCACGAAGATCAAGCCGATCTCTCTCAAGTCATTGAAAAACGGTACCCTAAACCACAAAATTACCCAATTACACACAAAATTAACTAGAATCATCAAGAACAATTTTCTCTACGAAGCAATTTGACAAACGGGTAAAGAGCAATAAGATTAGATAAAACCTACCTTATTAAACCAAGGATCATGAAGGATATCAATACTCGTTTATGAATGATAGTAGGTCTAGATCCTTCGGTTGTAGTGAAAGATCTTCTAATCGATGTACCAATTAAGAATTCTATTTGTTGTTGTTTGATTCTTTGTCTCGGTATTGATGAACATAATCGTAATTGTGAATTTACATTCCACATTTTTGACAGAACTACGGGAAAAAACACAACTCGAGAATCGAAGAAGAAGATGAAGAGTTAGAGGCTGTGTGTTAAAGATCGATTGGAATTCTAGTGGGAGACGGCTACACATATTCTTGACCAATGAGAATATAACAAAATAAAAATATAACAAAATAAAAATGGGATCAATGAGAATAACAATCTAAAACTCAGATTTATGCAAGCAAAATTTAGCTCAAGAAACCCTCACCTTGGAGTGAAATGATTCATTCCAACAAATATCAATCTAAAACTCAGATTTATGCAAGCAAAATTTAGCTCAAGAAACCCTCACCTTGGAGTACATAAGTTTCATCATGCGAGAGGCCACCAACCTCCAAACCCCTCCTGGAAAGAAGAACGATACAAGATCCTTATACTTGAGCGACAGTTGTTTTTCAGGAGGGTATACAAACAAAACATGAAAACAAAAGTAAGATTATGTTTATATCCAAGAGGTTTTCAAGTTTCAATATTACAAACAACAAATTGAATCCATTCAATTCTCCGGTAACTATCTAGATTGGAAATAAAATCAAGATCTCGTGGTTCAAGTTTTTGTAGTGTCCGAACATCGAGTGTCTACCTTTGAAAGTCATAATAGAAAAAGGAAGTGGTTCGAGTCACACTGGAGTATGAATGTTTCCACATCCATTTTATAGCTTCAATCACTTCCCTACAATGTTCATCTAGTTCCAATCCCATCTGCAACTAATTCTGCTATTCCCAACAATTCACAGCTGAACAACCACCATAACTTAGCCATCAGTAACACAAAAACACCACTTTTTGACCCAGTAAAAGAAGTTAAAGAAATTGCACTATTACTAAACACCACTTATTTGGTTCTTACTTCACAGCTTAATGTTAATTACAAGATTTGTTATTTCAAATTTAGTACGTGATTTTAAGTCTCTAAATTAGTTCAAATGAAGAAATAATTATCTGCCATGTGCCATCCTAGAAACAGTGGGGAAATTGCTGACATGATAAAAAGAAAGTATACAGCTCTATGTTGCTAGTTATTAGGGTACACATAGTTTTTATCATTGTGATCCAAAGTATTCATCTTCAGAAAAGTTAATGTGATTATTTTGTTTTGGTATTTGACTAGTGATTATTAGGGTACACATTACTTAATTTAGTAAGTAAGATCTGTATACATCTTTAATGAAAAGGTATGAAGGAAAAAAGACTTACAACATTCACTGGAATTGCTCGATCTGTCCATGATGTTTATATCCAAGAGGTTTTCAAGTTTAAAATAGTAGGAAGAAAACTAAAAGTTGTACCTTGGACCCATTCCAATATATGCCCAAAGTTCCGAGCAATGACACGCAGCATTATGAAATCAGGCCTTACATATTGCAAGTCAAAATGAGTCTGTGGGATAGAAAGCTTTAAAGCCGTAACCTCTGATTCTGTCTGTAGGAAGATAAGTGGAAAGATATGATTAAGGACATATTGCAGGGATTAGAATGTTAAGAAACTACTTAAACTTTACTTGTCAACATGTTACCTTCAGAAACATCAAAGCTAGAGCAATTATAGCACCAGGTGCAGTTACATCGACATTGAATGGTGTGCCATCCATCATCTAACCATACCAAGAGGGTTAAAAACAAGTCTCCCAAAAAAAAATACAAGAGGCACAAAGAAAGTATGATTACTCAAACAGATTCTAACCTTGAATGTTCTCCTTGTAATGAGGGCAGACAAAATAAACAAGAGCCTCATGATTCTTATGTAATGTCAGCATCTAGAGGAAAAATTTGTGATACAAATCAGCTTCTGATCACCTCCAGTTAGTCAGTGGCCATATGAAGGGCTAGACACACATGCTATATCAAATTAAACTACAAAATAATAGTACTGCCAATTTTAAGTTTAATCACCTGGTCTTCAGTTTTAACTCGTGCCGCTAGTAGAAGCCAACGACCTTTCAGAGTTAGCTTTTAGCCCATCACCGACAAATTCGGTTCGGGATGTATGCTGACAATTAGTTGCAGTTCATGGATGCCGAATGTCGGCCAGGCCTTAAGTAGATGTCTAACTATGAAAATATGCTTCTTTGAGACACCGGTTCAAGCCCATTTTTCTTCTTCTACAGAAATGCAAATTAACTAACGAAGCAATTTAGATATAAATGAAGAAAATTACGAGAAAAGCATGTTATCATACGGATGTATTCAATGTCCGGACTCACGGAAGGACATTGTGCTTGTGATTGGGGAGTAAAAATTGTGGGATTTAGAGACCCACCGCTAATTGGTAGTGATATTCATTTAACTTTGGTTTGTGATATTTAGATACTTCTAATAGTGCGATACTTGATAGTTCCAAACTTTAAAAAGTGGAAAAAGAACCAAAGCAAAAGCAGTAGAATTGAACATTATTTTCTATTATGCATTTCAACAAACACTAAGAAGTATGGAAAAAATTGAACATTTTATATGACACTTGCGAAATCGGTATGTATAAACTTCCCATGAGCTAGGGCTCAAATCAATATTCCCTAATAAGTAACTTTTTAAGCTAAGTTTTCAATTCATTGTATGTAGGATGTTGTATACCTAATCAATTTTCAAAGCATAAAAGGATGTATAACAAAACAAAACTAAGCTTTAAAAGTATTTCAACACACTCCAACGTCATGTACAATTTCATTCTTTTAGCGGTAGATTTGATACTTTGAGTCATATGAAATTAAGTCACATGTCTCCAACGAATCTCGTCATTCTTAAAGGACCCAATGGTATAAAGTTTAGTACCAGGACAACATATTATGCTCTCGTACGTAATGGTATAAAAGTTTAGTCCAAGATTTCGGAACCCCGTAATCTGACATTACCCATACTTCAAAAGTCTCTTCAAAATTAGCTATATACAAATGTGAGTCCACATTCAAAAACCCCCCTAACATAATTCCACATACCTGTTTAGAAATTTCTTTCTTGCCGATCCTTCGTTAATCAGTAACTAAATTCATCAGAATTCAAAACGATGCGAACAAAATCAACTCGATAACGTAATTGTAATTTGGGGACAATGAGAGTTGGTTTTGACGGAGTTAATGGAGTCAGTGGTGGAAAGGTGTGGTATTCGAAAAACCCAACTCCGATCAGGTAAATAGCAATTTAACAAATTAGGGTTCAATTACAGTAAATCGCAATTAGGGTTCTATCCATACTTACAATATAATTCCTTTTTGTGTCCTCCTTAATTTGCTTCTCTGCTTTCTCTTCTTCTTCACCTTAGGCAGCAGTGCATCTCATCATCTCCGTTACAAACTTCTTCTTCAACTCAGATCCATCTTCTACAAACCCGAATCATTATCAATTGCTCAATTCAAATCAGTTGAAACCCCTAAAATCAATTGAACCCATCTCTTTAACTCAATCACCAATAAAATCCCTATTTAATATTCAGTTCTTCATTTCTTTCTTGCCATGAATCAGTAGAAGAAATCAGACTTCTAATCATATGTTCTTCACAGCATCATAATTTATCCATCACAACACCCCTCTCTTACATCTGCTTCACCAATCATCAGAAAATAAAGAAGAAAACGAAGATTAAGATTCAAAAGAGGAAGAAAAAAAAACCCTATAGATCGAATTTCTAGCCTTAGAAGAAAAATAATAGCTATTTAGATTTATCAATACCTTGAAGTGAAGAGGAACCATGATCCTTTTCTGTAAATCCAACCCTAATTTCTCTCGAAATTCATCAATCGCCATCGATTCGATTTTTCATAACATAGAGATTGAAACCCTAATTTCTACCTTCTCTATCTCGTTTTGTATTAGACAAGCGGATAAAAGGAAGAGATAAAACAGAAGAAAAAAGAAGAGCGGGAGGTTTGATCGAGAGATCGAAGGAAGAAAGCAGGAAGGGAAAGAGTTGTTTTTCTCCTCTGCAGTTCGAGATTTTTGTGAAGAAAAAAAGAAATGAAATTCCTTCGAAAGATAGGACTTAGGGTTTGATAAAAAATTTATGATTAAGACGCATCTCGAGAATAAAATGAAGGGTAGAGATATTAGTTTAGGCATAAACGGTGTAGATGAATCAAATTAGCACGCATGTGAATGGCACGCGCACATACTCAAGGTGTTACCTCCCAAGTGTGACCAAGCGTGTCGGCACGCCTAAAAAAGTTTCGTAACGGCTTAGCCCTCATTGCAATTTTTAAAACTTAACGGGCTCCAGCCTGTTACAGAATTTTTTGTAACGGCCATTTGTAACGGAAATTTGTAACGGCCCAT